>JAJPUD010004349.1:152124-200841 GCA_023553655.1 Myrmecobius fasciatus
AACTGGAACTCTTAGTTGAACACCAGATAGATAATTTTGACTATATTAAGTTAAAAAGTTTTTGCACAAACAAAACTAATGCTGACAAGATTAGGAGGGAAGCAACAAATTGGGAAATCATCTTTATATTTAAGGGTTCCGATAAAGGCCTCATTTCTAAAATATATATAGAATTGTCTCATATTTATAAGAATTCAAGCCATTCTCCAATCAATAAATGGTCAAAGGATATAAAAAGACAATTTTCAGATGATGAAATTAAAACTGTTTCTAGTCATATGAAAAGGTGCTCCAAATCACTATTGATCAGAGAAATGCAAATTAAGACAACTCTGAGGTACCATTACACACCTGTCAGATTGGCTAATATGACAAGAAATGATAATGATGAATGTTGGAGGGGATGTGGGAAAACTGGGACACTGATACACTGTTGGTGGAACTGTGAACGGATCCAACCATTCTGGAGAGCAATCTGGAACTATGCTCAAAAAGTTATCGAACTGTGCACATCCTTTGACCCAGCAGTGTTTCTATTGGGCTTATATCCCAAAGAAATATTAAAGGAAGGAAAGGGCCCCACATGTGCAAGAATGTTTGTGGCTGCCCTTTTTATAGTGGCTAGAAACTGGAAACTGAAAGGATGCCCATCAATTGGAGAATGGCTGAACAAATTATGGTATATGAATGTCATGGAATATTATTGTTCGGTGAGAAATGACCAGCAGGACGATTTCAGAGAGTCCTGGAGAGACTTGCATGAACTGATGCTGAGTGAAATGAGCAGAACCAGGAGATCAATATACACAACAACAACAAGACTATACGATGATCAATTCTGATGGACATGGCTCTCTTCAACAATGAAATGTTTCAAACCAGTTCCAATTGTTCAGTGAAGAAAGCCATATACACCCAGAGAGGGGGATGTGAAATGTGGACCACAGCATAACATTTACATGCTCTTTATTGATGTTTGCTTGCATTGTGTTTACTTTCTCTGATTTTTTTTCTTGTAGATACGATTTTTCTTACAGAACAATGATGTGTGGAAATATGTATACATATATTCGATTTGTCAAGTATTTTAACATAATTAACATGTAGTGGATTTCCTGCCATCTAGTGGAGGGGTGGGGAGTAGGGGGGAAAATTTGTAACATAAAGCTTTGTCAGGGTCAGTGTTGAAGAATTACCCCTACATATGTTTTGCAAATAAAAAGTTTTAATAAAAAAATGAAAAAAAATTGAATAATAAAAAAGAGACTCAGGGTCACCTTAATTATGACAAGGAAAGTGAAATAATGTTATCAAAACCAGAAACTAGAAATTGGCATAATGAAATAAGATGCAGGTGCAATAGAGTAGATAAGAAATGGAGGGTGGATATGATGGTGTTGAAAAAAGGGGAATGAACCTTGGAAGACAATTGTGAAATCCTCCTTACAAAACATGAGGAGAATAAAAAGGTATTAGAAGAGATATTATATATTAGAAGAGAAGTGGAGAATTGTGAGCAACCCATAGAGTTGTATTTCCACATAGGGACAAGTATTTCAAAAAAGGCATGTCACTATTCAAATTAGTTGTACAAAATAAGATATTGAGCCGCTGAACTGATAAACATCACCTCCAAACAAGAAGTGCGTTAAATATAACTGCAAGCACCAAGTATACATATTTAATGAATTAATATTAACTCCTCTTCCTCAAAGGAGAAGTTTTCCACCATTTTTGAATATGAGTTGTATAATGAGGGAGGAGAAACATGTGAAAGAGGAACATGCAATGGGAGGACCAAGAAGTTTATTAATTTCAGAATCCCAACCAACTGTAGGAGGGTGGGGGACAAAGGAGGGTCCTTGTGTTTTAGGACGGGAAATAAAAGGCTCATTCCAGCTTTTAAAAGCACAGGGACTTTCCCTGAGTGGATCACCTGTTTCTTGCAAGAATTGTAAATAAACCAACTCCCTTCATACAAAAAAAAAATGAACTTATACTCCACTAAAGGTCTTTCAGAAAAATTTCTATCCAGACACACTTTCTCCTATCTTATATTTGTGAAATTAATTTCTTTAAATTCAAGTATAAGGCTTAACAATTATCTTTGTTAAATTACATTTTATTCTATTTAGATTATTATTTTAGATTGTTGAGACTTTTTGGGGTCCTGTCTCTGTCGTTCAGAATGTTAACTGGTTAACATCTTTTAGTTCCATGTCACATTTGCAAATTGTATAAACATGCAATTCTTGCCTTTATACATGTGTGTGTATATATATATATATATATAAATATATGTACACATATATTTATATATATATACCCTTAGATATCTTTTTAAAAAAAAGGTTTTGTTGATATCTTTTGTTTTTACATTATAAACATTTATAGATTATTCTCACTTCAGGGGAAGTCTCATGTAACAAAGTAAAACTAGTAATATGCTGACTTCATCTGAAAGTGCATATAACATTTCACATCTCTACTTTCTTTTTTTCCTTTTTTTAATTTAATTTTTTCTTTTTTAAAGCTTTTTGTTTTCAAAACATACACATAGTTTTCAATATTTATCCTTGCAAAAACTTTGTGTTCCAAAATTTTTTATCCCTCCCTTCCCCTCACCCCTTCCTTAAAGGACAAGTAATCCAATATATCATATCTATTTTCAAAAAAATAATAGAAATCTGTTTTCCCTCCCATTCCCTTCCCATTGAAAAAAAATTGTAACAAATATGCCAAAATAAATTCACATGATGTTTTCATACGTGTGTGTGTGTGTAAAATATACATACACATATTTGTGACTTCTCTGTAATGGATAGCATCACTTCTCCAAAATCATTAATGGTAAATTGTATTGATCATAGACCTTACAACTTAAAATTTTTAAAATAATGTTATTATTGTATTAATTATTCTCTGTTCTATGCATATCATTTATCATCATTTTATAAATCATCAAAATTATTTTTATAACATTGATGTTATAGCTTGTTATTTTTATTGCTTTTATTTACTTGATTCTTCATCAGTTTATATACCTCTTTTCATATCTTTTTGAAATCATGTATTCCATCATTTCTTTCAGTGCAATTGTATTCCATAACATTCATATGTCACAGTTTATTCAGCCATTTTTTTCAGTTGTTGGACATTCCCGGCTTTTGCTACCACAAAAACAACTATTATAAATAATTTGTTCTTAAAGTATCTTTTCTTCTTCCTTTGTCTTCATTTGTATCAAAGGGCATGTACTATTTAGTAACTTTTTGGGTATAATTCCAAATATTTTTCCAGAATGGAAACCCTCTAGGTCTATCAACAGTGCTTCAATGTGTGTGCATTTTCATTCCAAAAAATGACAGCAAACTATAATTTTATTTTTGGCTAGGTCCAATCTACCAGTCTCAATTCCACCTACCAATATTGATGAATAGCTCATAACTCTTCATCTTTTTCAAAGATAATGAGAGACTTTGTTAATTATTTTGCTAAAATCTAGGCATGTATATATTTTTAAAATTCCCTGGTGTAGCAGTTTTGTAACGCTTCCCTTTTTTATACTTATATGTTTATTTACTATCTCCTTTCCTGGATTGTTAACCCTGAGAAAGTTCTACTTTATATAGTGAATGTTTGCTTCTTTTTTAGAGCTGTGGGTGTTTATGAATTTTTTCTCCTTTTACCTATTTTTAGATAAATTACCTCCTATTTATTATAGAATAAACATAAAATAAATACCAGATACTTCACAAAATGCGGTCCTAGCATTTGGGGGAAAATCAAAAAAGTTTCTTTAGAAGGTGGTACCTGTGTTGCATCTTGAAGGAAGAGAAGGATTCCACAAGGCAGAAGTTAGGGAATAGGTCATTCCAAGGATTGGGCAGAGGGTGGGTGGTGGGAGGAGAAATGGTGACCAGTTGAAAGACACAGGCATAGGAAATAGAATATCTTGAGTGAGGAACAAAAAGAAGGGTAGTTTGGCTTTATATATGGTACAGGCAGTGGAAATATGTATGATGAGTCTAGAAAATAAGCCAGGCTGTGAAGAACTTTAAAGACTAATGACTGGAGTAATATGGAAGTGGGGAGTGGTATGGTCAGATTGTCACTTAATAAAATTACTTGGGCAGCTATATGGAAGATGAATTAGAATGGGGAAGGACTTGCATCAGGGAAGTCAGTTAGGAGGCCATTGCAATAGTTCAGGTAAGAGGTGATTGAGGGTATGGGATATGTGAGTAGAGAGGCAGAGTCAGATGTAAGAAATATGGGTTGTAGAGACAGAAATTATAGGATTTGGTCACTGATTGCGTTGTGAAGAAGAGTGAAGACTTAAGGATAATCTTAAGGGTATAAAACTGAGATTGGAAAATGATGGTGCCTTTGATAGAAAAAAAAGATGGGTTTTGGGGGGGAAAACATAATGAGTTTGGTTCTAGGCAAAATGAATTTGAGTGTTTACAGGACATCTAGTTTAAATTGCCCGTTGGGCAGCTAGGGGTGCAGGACTGAAGCTGAAGGGAGAAGAGCTGAGTAGAAGCTATAATTCTGTGGGAGTTTTTGAAGTCACTAGGAGAGAAAATATAGCGTGATGAGAGACCTCTTCCCAGAATGTCCATAGCACTTAGACCAGTTGTCTCTTCATTTGCCAACTGCTCCAGAACCTTGTCATCTTATAAGATCACTTCAAGAATTACAATTGTGATTCACAGAATCACAGAACTCACAGAATTGTAAGATCACAAGAAAGATAAAATTTACGTCTTTTTAGCTAATATTTGGGAAAGTTTTTGGAACCATTTTTATAATTTATAAATAAACATTTTGTTTTTAAATTTCTTTTGGAAATAACCACAACTCTTAGTTTAATTCAATGGTTTCGAGCTGTTGTAAATCATGTATAGATCAAAACTGAATTAAATTGTTCATTTGCCAAACAAGGACTGATAAAAAATCCCAGATGATTTTAAGAATTCCCACAAGTACAAAACATTTAATTTCCTTCTTGAGAAGAATATGAAAAAGAACAAATCAACTGCAGGGTGCTTATAATAAAAGTCACTTAAAATTGTTAATGGTAATCACATTTTAAATCTGTAGCAAATGATGTTGCGAAATTTATTTTTAAATACCAAAACAGATGATTTATTTTGAACATAAAGAAATAGCGAGTTTCAAAATTGAAATGTGTTTGTATCATGTTTTTTTCATTATTTCACAATGAATATTCTTTCTCTGTTTTTATTATACCAGTTCATATTCTTTTAAATTATTTGGAAGAGAGCTTAAAGTTACACCTCAGCTCCATAAAAGCATAGAAATTTAGGCTTGTAGTTGTAGAGCTAGAAAGAATTTTAGAAGCCATATAATTCAACACCATTTTACAATTGAGAAAACTATAATTTTTATCTGAGTAGATGCAGGTAGATCTATCTCCTTCAGAAATAAGTGAGATATAAAGACAAAAGGCATCAGTGAAATAAAATAATATGGGTTATTGTCACCCATAGCTACTGCTAATAACCATAATGCAAATTCAAAGCATAATTTTAATGTAGTTATAGCTGAAAGTTTATGTAAATGAGGGGGCTTCACTACTCACATCAATTAATATTATTAGTCAAAGCTTCTAAAATATAATCACAAGGTATTAAGTGCAAGGATAGTCACATTTACTTAGGTTTTAATTTATAAACAGAACTCTCATCATAAACTAGTATGTATTAAGGAATTTTACTACAACCCCATTATGTGTGATTTAAATGTTTTTTAGGATTTAAGTTTTTCTATTCTATCTTTTTTGATATCACTATATTTGACACTTTATCTCAAATTTTCCTACTCCCTACCATCCTGCTTACCTTTCCTAATATTATTATTCCTATCCATCCTTAGTACTATTACTTTTCTGCCTTTATGCTTCCTTTCCTGTCCCTTTCTTTTCTTTCAGTTCTTCCCTATTTTCCCAAACATAGAGCACCACTTTCTCAGAAGATTCTAAGGATCAATTAATTGGTTGCTACAAATAAGTTGTAACATATTTTCAAAAAATGACCGGCTCTTGAGAAGTAGCTGACTTTTCTTACTAAGATTTTAACATCATACTGATATTTGAGGTCTAAAGTTCCTTCAATTATTCATAAATTTTACCTCAAATTTATGAACCCCAAAGTAACCCCAATAAACTGAACAGTGAAGATTTAGTAAAAGGCATAATCTTCACTGGGGATACTTTGTCAAGGTCTAATCTTCAGGTTTCAGATAGAAAAAAAGAGCCTTGCTTTCATTATCTGCATAAAACTTCGCCCACTGGGTTTAATAACACTGCATGATTTTCCCCTCATGTTGCTTTCATTTGATGTAGAAGAGAACTGGTATAAGTAAAGGAGATATATATCATCTTTATGAATCATGGAACCTACTGAGAAAGTCATTTCAAAGTATCTGTAATCATTTGACCTAATAGATATGTTTTATGTAACATTTCATTCACTCTAATGGATAGTGTAGTTGCTTTAGTATTAGAACAGAAGCTATGCTTATTGGAACCTTTTTTTTTTTTAATTGGAACCTTTTATTAAGCAAAAATGTCTTGTGGTGCTTAATAGCTTCACTTTTTAGTTTTTACTTATGGAAAATCACCACAAGTCACCAAACATAGGAATGTGATATTTTAAAAATAAGCATCAAATAAGCATTCTTTGTCTACTGTGTACACGGATGATACTGTGGTAGGCATTGAATTATTAGAAAATAGTAACATAAAATTAATATATGCTAAGGAAAGTAAATGCAGCGACAAATTCCACATATTAGCTTTGATACACATTGCATAGCATTTCATAACTTATAGAGTAGTTTCATTGTTTACAAAATGCTTTTCTTTGAACAGTCTGTAAGTTAAATATTTTGATTAGGAGCCTCATTTTGCCTATGGTAAATAAGCCTATGTAGGTCAAGTGACTTGCTCCCAGTCCTGAAATTAGTTAGAACTGGGATTTCAATCCAAGATTTCAGACTCATACTCCAGTTCCCATTTTACTACAACTATGTTGTATTAGTTTTCCCTTTAACTTTAAAATAAGATTTATTTTATTTTATATCTTCTCAGGGTGATACAAAAATCAAGAAAAAACTATATAGTTAAATTATTTTAAGGACATGGATGTGGAAATGAAAATAAAAATATGGAATATGAGTCACTATAATTTACATGAGACATTAGTTGAAAATGAAACAAACAGTTCCATTATTGTTTCCAGGCCAACAACACCCAAGGATATTGTGCAGATGTGTATGTGTATTTTCTTCTTCTGTCTCTTTTTGTCAGTTCAGATGAGTGATGGCTTTCTTTTATTTAAAAGATTTATTTGCAAAACATATGCATAGGTAATTTTGCAACACTGACCCTTTCAAAGCTTTCTGTTACATTTTTTTCCCTCTTAGCTTCCACCCCCTCCCCTAGATGGCAGGAAGTCTAATACATGTCAATTATGTTAAAATATTTGACAGATCGAACATGTGTATATATATTTATACAGTTATTTTGCTATACAGGGAAAAAAACCTGAGAAGGAAAACATAATGCAAGCAGACATCAATAGAGAGTGTGAAAATACTATGTTGTGGTGCAGACTCAGATCCCACAGGCCTCTCCCTCGATGTATATGGCTTTCTTCATCACTGAACAACTGGAACTGGTTTGAAACATCTCATTGTTGAAGAGAACCATGTCCTTCAGAATTGATCATCATATAGTCTTATTGTTGCTGTGTACAATGATCTCCTGGTTCTGCTCATTTCACTCAGCATCAGTTCATGCAAGTCTCTCCAGGCCTTTCTGAAATCATCCTGCTGGTCACTTCTTACAGAACAATAATATTCCGTAACATTCATATACCATAATTTATTCAGCCACTCTCCAATTGATGGGCATTCATTCAGTTTCCAGTTTCTAGCCACTACAAAAAGGGCTGCCACAAATATTTTTGCACATGGGGGACCCTTTCCCTCCTTTAAGATTTCTTTGGGACATAAGCCCAATAGAAACCCTGCTGGGTCAAAGGGTAGGCGCAGTTTGATAACTTTTTGAGCATAGTTCCAGATTGCTCTCCAGAATGGTTGGATCTGTTCACAGTTCCACCAACAATGTATCAGTGTCCCAGTTTTTCCACATCCCTTCCAACATTCGTCATTATCTTTTCCTGTCATTTTAGCCAATCTGACAGGTGTGTAGTGGTACCTCAGAGTTGTCTTCATTTGCATTTCTCTGACCAGTAGTGATTTGGAGCACCTTTTCATATGACTAGAAATAGTTTTAATTTCATCATCTGAAAATTTTCTGTTCATATCCTTTGACCATTTATTGATTGGAGAATGGCTTGAATTCTTATAAATATGGGACAATTCTCTATATATTTTAGAAATGAGGCCTTTATCAGAGCCCTTAAATATAAAGACGATTTCCCAATTTATTGCTTCCCTCCTAATCTTGTCTGCATTTGTTTTGTTTGTACAAAAACTTTTTAACTTAATATAATCAAAATTATCTATCTGGTGTTCAATTAAGAGTTCCACTTCTTTGGACACAAATTTCTTCCTTCTCCACATGTCTGAGAGGTAAACTATTCTATGTTCCTCTAATTTACTTATAATATCGTTCTTTATGTCTAAATCATGAACCCACTTAGATCTTATCTTGGTATGTGGTGTTAGGTGTGGGTCAAGCCCTAATTTCTTCCACACTAGTTTCCAATTTTCCCAGCAGTTTTTGTCAAATAGTGAGTACTTATCCCAAAAGCTGGGGTCTTTGGGTTTATCAAACACTAAATTGCTTTAGTTATTGCCTAGTTTGTCCTGTGATCCTATCCTATGCCACTGATCGACTACTCTATTTCTTAATATAATTGATTATGCTGACAGTTTTCCTAATATTGAACCAGCTTTGCATTCCTGGCATAAATCTTACTTGGTCATAGTGTATTATCCTAGGGATGACTTTCTGTCATCTTATTGCTAATATCTTATTTAAGATTTTTGCATCAATATTCATTAGGGAAATTGGTCTATAGTTTTCTTTCTCTGTTTTCACCCTACCTGGTTTACCTATCAGCACCATATCTGTATCAAAAAAGGAATTTGGTAGTATACCTTCTTTCCCTATTTTTTCAAATAGTTTATATAGTATTGGAATTAATTATTCTTTGAATATTTGGTAGAATTCACATGTAAATCTATCCGGCCCCTGATATTTTTTCTTAGGGAGTTGATTAATAGCTTGTTCTATTTCTTTTTTCTAAAATGGGGCTATTTAAATAATTTATTTTCTCTTCTGTTAACCTGGGCAGTCTATATTTTTGTAGATATTCCTTTATTTCATTTAGATTATCAAATTTATTGGCATAAAGTTGGGCAAAGTAACTCCTAATTATTGCTCTAATTTCCTCTTCATTGGAGGAAAGTTCTCCCTTATAATTTTTGAGACTAACAGTTTGATTTTCCTCTTTCCCTTTTTCTAATCAAATTAACTAAAGGCTTATCTATTTTGTTGGTTTTTTCATAAAACCAACTCTTAGTTTTATTTATTAATTCAATAGTTTTCTTATTTTCAATTTTATTAATTGAGTGATGGCTTTCTTATGCAAATTGTACTACATGTATCCAGTTTTAAGTTGTTCCATCAATATTTTTTGGTAGAAGAACAATTTCCAACCTATTATTTTATTAACCTGCAACTCCACATTTTGCAGACTAAAACAGTAAAATCCATTATATCTGTGAATAATAACTTTAAATCCATTCATAGCATATATCAATTATGATTAGACAATGTAGAGACAAAGCATGATTTCCCCCTATATTACTTTCATTTGACAGGAGAGAACAGATAGAGAAGAAGAGCAAAAAAACCCAAAAAACAAAAAACCTTTGTCTTTATTACATTGAATGTACTTTTTCCCACAGTCTGAACAAAATAATTTAATAGTCTAAAAACCTTTGTAGCAATTTGGGCCCATCAGAAAAACTCCAAAATCAAAGTTGTACCCTAATTGTCATATTTGCATTTTTACTCGTTTATAATATTTAGAAGCTATTTGCTTTTGAGGTTTTGTGTTCAATTGTAAGAATCACATTTTTAAACGCTAATTGGAAAACTGTAATACTTCCAAAGAAGGGCATCAAGAGGCAAGGGGCCTGGAAAATGCTGTGAAAACTGGGGCTGATTCCCCAGAAAACATGCTTGTGAGGATAATGTAGCTCTTTTCAGTTATTTCAAAGGACTGCCATGGGAAGAACATGATTTAGTGGTAAGAATATTGACTCTGGAGTCAGGAGAACCTGGTCCAAATCATGTCTTATTCACTTCTGTGACTTAGGCAATTCCTAAATAAATCTATTTGGGTCACCATTTCTTTGTAAAATGAGTTGAACTGGAAGCATCTAAGGTCTCTGTCAACTTTGTGTCTGTGGTCCTATGTAGAAGGGTAATAATATGCCTTTGATATAGCCCTAGTTGTATCTGATCTAAGCTGATTTAGGAAGAGTGGATAGAAATAAGAAGTAGGCAGATTTTTGTTTAACAGAAGGAAGAATTTTCTTGCAATTTATAACCTGCATCAAAATAGAATGAGCTTTTTTAATGAAGTAAGGAGCTCTCTGTCAGTGAAAATATTCAAATAGAGGTTGGACATCTATATCCAAGTATGCTATTGAAGGAATTCCTTATTGAGTGGGTCAACTTGATTACTTCCATGGTATGCCCCAATCCTAAAGTAATATTCTTACATATAATCTGGTTAAATATAAGATTGCTTGTGGCTTATATATAAAATTTAAAAGTTGACTGGAATAATTGACATATTCTTTACCTTCTTGAATTCTTAACAATAACACATTGCTTTAGCTATGAAATCATAGTGCTTTGAATTTCCAGATATAATGGGTATAGATTATAATGAAATGCTGGATTTTATGACGGTGAAAATTACCATGTTGAGCAATTAGTGTCAGATCCAAAATTATTTATTATAATTTTAAAATTTGACTTTCAGATCCTGCCCCCATAGTGATTTTTATGTGACCAGGACAGAGTCCTAGCTTTTATTTTAGCTAGTACTTTTCATAAAATTATCTCTAACCAGTTTGGACACATTTCTTAAAATAATTATCATGGTATCCTAGTATTAAACAAATGGAAGAAATGTTATTTTAAAGAAAAATTCCACTAGATGATCCATTAGATTGGCTTGAGTATATTTTAGTAAAATGAGAAAATATTGAAGAACCATCATTATATAAGAATATTTAAAGGGTAATTTTTATGCACAGCTGTTAGAATTCTTCATTGTTATATATACACTAGATTTTATACTCTATTTAAAAGAATTTTTAATAGCTTTTTATTTTTCCAAATACATGCAAAACTTGCATTCCAAATTTCTCTCTCTCCCCTCATCCTTTCTCATAGACAGCAAGCAATCCAGTATAAGTTAAACATTTGCAGTTCTTCTATATGTATTTCCATATTCATTATGCTGCACAAGAAAAATCAGATCAAAAGGTGAAAGAAAAAGATACTTGAGGAAAATAACTAATAAATAACCACCACCACCAACAAAGATGAAAATACTATGCTTTGATCCACATTCAGTCTCCATCATTCTCTCTCTGGATGCAGATGGTGTTTTCCATACCAAGTCTTTTGGAATTCCCTTGAATCACCTCATTGTTGAAAAGAGCCAAGACTATCACAGTTGATCATCACATTATCTTTTTGTTGCTGTGTACAGTGATCTCCTGGTTCTGCTCACTTCAATTCCTGGAAGTCTTTCCAGGCTTTTCTGAAATCAGCCTGTTCAGCATTTCTTATAGAACAATAATATTCCATTACATTCATATACCATCTCTTATTCAATCATTCCTCAACTGATAGGCATCCACTCAATTTCCAGTTCCTTGCCCTTTTTGTAGTGGCAAACATTTTTGTAGTGCTACAAACATTTTTTGCACATTTAGGTCCTTTTCCCTTTTTTATGAACCCTTTGGAATACAAACCTAGTAGAAACACTGCTGGATCAAAAGATATGTACAATTTGATAACCCTTTGGGCACAGTTCCAAATTGTTCTTCAGAATGGTTGGATCATTTCCCAACTCTACCAACAATGTATTAGTATACCAGTTTTCCCACATCCCCTTCAACATTTATCATTATCTCTTCTTGTCATTTTAGCCGGTCTGAGAAGTATAAAGTGATACCTCAGAGTTGTCTTAATTTGTATTTCTCTAACCAATTAGTGATTTAGACCCTTTTTTCATATGACTAAAAATGACTTTAATTTCATCATCTGAAAATTGTCTTTTCTTATCCTTTGATCATTTATCAATTCAGGAATGTCATGTATTCCTATAAATTTGAGTCAATTTTCCATATATTTTCGAAATGAGGTCTTTCTCAGAAACACTGGATGTAATTTTTTTGCCCTGCTTCCTGCTTCCCTTTTAATTTTGGCTGCATTGATTTTATTTATAATTTTTTTTTAAAAAAAATTGAATGTAAAGATTTTATACTTCAAAACTGTTTTACATTCTTTATAAATATTGAAAATTTATAGCATTAACATACTTTATGATTCAAAGTCACATGTCCACTTTTTTGTTTTCATTGGTTGTTTTTTAAAGAATCTCAACAGTTTGGATTATGGTTTGGATTATTGGTTATGCCTTATAGGTCATCGGTACAATATTGAACCACCAATTTAATTCAGGGGATTTGAGTATCTGGTGATAGAAAGAAGAGAGAGCTATCCCTTAGAAGATGGGAAAAGAGAGAGTATCTTGGTCTAGATCTTCTCTGTTCCTCCTTCCCCACCCACCAATTGAAGGAATGCCTTGTGAACTTTGGAGGATTTGGGACTTTTCGACTTCCCATCAATACCACAACAGAACTTCTGGAACCACTGATGTTAGTGCTGTTTTGGGACTGATTGGTAAGATGAGGAAAGCAGATTGAAGGCTTTACAAAGAACCTAACAAGAAGTCAACAAAAAATTTTTAAGTTCTTACTAGGTTCTAAGCATTGTGCTGAGCACTGACAAAGAAAAGAAAAACCATATCCTGTCCTCAAGAAATTCATGTCCTAAAGCAAACAATTAGATACATACGTGTGTGTGTGTGTATGTATATGTGTGCAGACAGAATTGGAGAAGGCATTTGCATTGAGTGAGACTGGGAAAGGTCTCTTGAAGAAAACAAGATTTGACTTAAGATTTAAAAGAAGCTAAGAATCATCTTGAATGAGTAGGGGGAGATTTTTTAGACATGGGAAAACAGCCAGTTAAAAGACTTTAATTGAAGTGTTAATGAAAAACAGTAAGGCTAGTTTGGCTAAATTACAGAATACACGGAGAGAAGTAAAGTGTAAGAAGATTGAAGAGTAAGGAAAGGCCAGGCTGTAAAGGGCTTTAAAAGTCAAACAGCATTTTATTTTTTATCCTAGGGATGATGAGGAGCCACTGGAGCGTGCTGAGTAGCAGAGTGACACGGTCAGACCTGCCCTGTAGGAAGATTAATTTGACAACTGAGTAGAGAATTGATTGGAATAGAAAGGGGCCAACCAGAAGGTCTATTGCAGTGGTACAGGAATGAAATAATGAAGATTTTTCACCAGGATTGTGGCAGGGTCAGAAGAGAGAAGTGAGTGAATGTAAGAGATGGCGTGAAGTTAGAAATGGTGACAGGTAGGGAAAGTGAGTGTGAGGAGTCAAGAATGACTGTGAGGTTGTGGGCCTGGTTGACTCGGAGGAAGGTGTTCCTGGGGATGATAATGGAGTTAGGAAGAGAGGAAAGTTTGGAAAAGATAATTTCAGTTTTGGACATGATGAATTTAAAATGTCTGGGGGATATTTAGTTCAAGATACCCAACAAGCATTTATTTAAAGATGTGAGATGAGAAGTTTGGAGAGAAGATGGGCCATATCTGAGAATTATTTGCATACAGATGATAATTGAATCCATGGGAGTTAATGAGATAACTAAGCAAGATAGGATACATGATGAAGAAAAGAGGGTCCAGGACAGAGCTTTGAGGCATACCCACAATTAGTGGGCATCTTTGTGGAGACTAAGGAGGAGTGGTTAGACTGGTAAGAGAAATCTCAGGAGACAGCAGTGTCAAAAACCTAGATTAGAAGAGAGTCTTAAGGAGGACTGCAAAGAGCTCAAGAAGAATGAAGTTCAAGGAAAGGCCATTAGATCTGGCCATGATCAGATCACTGGTAAACCAGACTACAGAGAGTTACATAGAGAATGAGAAGCATTATAGGTGGTTTCTCAAGTTTAGTCACCACAGGAGAGCGACAGGCAGTAACTTATGGACATGGTCAGATCAAATGAGGGGTTTTTAAAGTTGGGAAAGACTTGGATGCTTTTTAGGTAGCTAGAAAGTAGCTATTAGGGAGAGATTTGGGGCAATAATGATTGTTATTTGCTGGAGAAGATGGGTTAGAATCCAATTAAAGGTATATGTAAAGGGCTTTGCATTGGCCCAGAAGAGCTATCTCTTTGAGTAAAATGGGTAAAGGGGGGGTTACTGGGTGAAGACATATGAGCAATGTGAGATGTGGAGGAGGAAAGGGGTATCTTTCAGCTTAACAGGGTTGATTGGACTTCTGGGAAAAATTTTTATTGCAGTGGTGGCTTCTTGAAAACAGTTTCAATTTTTTAATATATATATATATTTTTTAAATTGAAGAAGCTTTGAAAAATTTCTCCAGCAGCATTTTTTTTTCATTTTATTAAAGCTTTTTATTTGCAAAACACATATATGGGTAATTTTTCAACATTGACCCTTGCAAAGCTTTCTGTTACAAATTTTTCCCGCAGCCCCCACCCCTCCCCAGATGGCAGGAAGTCTACTACATATTAATTATGTTAAAATACTTGACAAATCGAATATGTGTATACATATTTTTAGTTATCTTTTCAGAAGCAATTTTAACTGCCAAAAATATTAAGTCAAAAGAATAACAAAAGGCATTATTATAATAAAAATATTTGCATTTTGTTTTCCTTTTGATAAACGATTTCACATTTGAAAGCTATGCTTCTTGCTGACCAGGATTTTTGTAAGGATATTTATTTTCAACATCAGTGAAAAATAAAATATAAAAAGAAGTTGATGTGTTCATCATTGTGAATTGGCTTTTTAAAAATATAATAAGCCAAGTTTTCCAACTCTAGGTGGAGCTCTTTGGTTTTTTTGTATCTTGTTACCTTGTCAAATTGGATGCTTTGTTTACAAAGCTAGCTGTTTTCAGATCATTCTGAACTTTTCTCATAAGCTTTTCTATTACTATACTTTCTAGTAGCATCTTTCTCCTTGTTATGGAGCTATTTATTTTTATATTTTTTGAATTATGTAAAAGAGTCCATTCTCTGCCTCTTTTCTTATCTATCCTTAATCATGGATACACCTTGCCTCAGTTAAACTGAGACTTGTTAAAGATCTTGATTTAAAAAAGGCAAGGTCCCTCTGCATTCAGAACCATCTTCAGTCATCCTGATTTATATCTTGCCACTGGACCCAGATGGCTCTGGAGGAGAAGTGAGGCAGGTGACCTTGCACAATCCTCCCTCATATAAATCCAACTCACTTGTATGCCATGAATCCACCTGCCTTGCATGTCATGAATCCACCTCTCTGATGTCTTGGTCCTCTTCAAGAACAAAAAACAGCAACAAACCTATGTATAACTGATATATAGAAATAGATTATAGAAAAAATGTCATATAATTTTATAGTGGACTTAAAGAACTCAAACCTTGGTCATTTTGAATCTAACAAATCTATTTCTATAGCAACAGAATAGCATGTTGTCATGACATAATTTGGTGCAGTTTCCATGGTGTTTAAAAAATGAAAAATGCTATTTATCATCTTAATTTCCTATAACCCTGATTCCTGAAAAAGAATTCATGGAGCTGTGATCTTCCTCAGTGAATAGTTTTATTTTATGAATAAGAACAAAATATAAAACTCATAGATATTATTAGTTGTTGCTATAGCAACTGATTCAGTACTGCTCTCCCCTTTGTGCATAAGGGGATGCTAGTTTTGAGTCTTTTTATAAACACAGACAAGACATTGCAGTTTCTAATTCTCCTTTTCTGTCAACTTAGCCTTTTTTTGGTCTTCAGTCAGGATTAAATCTGGAGAAAAGAAATCTGCACCAAGTATAGTATCTTAGGTCATGTCAAAATAGGCTGTTTTGACAAGATAAAACCTACAGAGCTTCCTGGACAGCTATACTCCTGCGGGGCCTTTTGCTATGTCCTCTCTCCCAGGGCCTGCACCTTGATCCCATAACATGGGAAAAATAGGATGGCAAGGCCACATCCAAACCCAGAATTTCAGTGCAGAAGCTCAAAGGTAAGAATTCTTCTGATAAAATAATGGCATCAATGAAGTGTATTCTCTGAAGAGTGCAAAGATGAGAGAGAGCTCCAGCTATGTCTTCTTTAAAGTGAATCACAATATGAAATTCAGCAAGAACATAATTTGCCTGGAGTCCTCCCTGAAACCAATCTTCCATTATAATCACTAGAGGGCACACTTGATGTTTTCCTGCTTCAAGACAAAAACAAAACATAGTAAAACAAAACAACCCCAAAACCAAAACTAATTTATTCACTGAATTTTGGAGCATTAGATCTACGAATCATTACCTAAACCTTGAAAAAAATACTACTTAATATAGTGAATAATAATTTTTTTCATCATTCACAAAATATGAATCTCCTGCTTCTTGTGAGGCACAATAATAATAACTAAATACTGTGAGTTATATTCTTAAGTTCAAGAACTTAGGCTCTGAAGAATCCTTGGAGGAGCTAATTGGCATTTAAGTCTTATTTACACCAAAAGTTAACAGTAGAAATCTAAATAAATCACACTGATAGCTTTCTATTGATTTACCAGTCTAATAAATATCATAAATTAAGAAATGAAGTCAATCTGGCAGACACTATTCTTAAGTGAAACCATGTTGACTCTTTAGCATCACTTTTCTTTTCTAGATATCTACTTACTATCTAAATATATAAAATATTTTAGATTAATGGCAGAGTTTTAAGTAGAGATCACTAGGCTATAGTTTGCATATTCCACTTTTCCTTTTCTTAAAAATCAGAACATTTACTTTTTACTAAAAGCTGGGACACCTCTTCTATGTTCCCCAAGTCTTTGAAAGATAAGATGGATCATGCATCCACATTCATCTATTCTTTAATTACCCAGAAATATAGTTCATCTGGAAAGCACCTAGGTCCTTTTATTTATCTTGATCTTTTCTCTCTGAGCTTTTCTTGGCCTTTCCAGCCCAAAAATCCTTCCATTTCTCAGAGAAAACACAAGTAAAATAATTATTCAACTGTTTTCTATTATTCACCTCTAAGTAATTTTTTCCCCTTTCTTTGATCTTCTTTTTACTTGTATAATTACTACCACCTCCACCTCTACCACCACCAATAAAAACAACCAAATAAACCAAAAAACTCTGCCCCTTTGGAATCCTTTAATTTTAGTTTTGTGCCTTTTTATGAACACAGACCGGACAGTGAAGTTTCTATTTCTTCTTTCTCCCCTATTAACTTAGCCTTTTTTCCCCCCTCTCTCCAGTAAGGAAAAGAATCTTGGACCAGGTGTATTTGAGGTCATGTTAGAATATGCAAATAGTTTGACCATGTCACTTCCCACTCAGTCAATTTTAGTGATTCTCTATTTTCTAGAAGATCAAATGTGATTTCCTCTGTTTAACATGTTGAGCATTTTAATGTAAAGCTCTTTATAACCTGGCCACAACATACCTTTCCAACCTATAAAACTAGCCTTTATATTTATATCTATATCTTCTACTTCTTTGTCTTTATACCAGCTGTTATTTATGTTTGGGAATGCACTTTGTTTTCTCCTCTTCCTCTTCAAATCCTTGGGTTCTTTAAAGACTCAGCTCTTTTTCATGAAGTTTTTCCTTATACCTGTCCCCTCAATTGTGATTTCCCTCTTAAAAATATCTTATACCTATCTAGTTTTTATATACATACATATGTATGTGAATAGATCTGTTTTGTATATATGTGTGTATATGTACACATGTATGTGTGTACATGTCTCCTTTAGCTAAATTATAAATACATCAAAGATAGGTTCTGTTTTATTTTTGTTTTTGTATTTTTAACACAGCATAATTGCCTGGCTTGTGATAGCTGGTGGTCAAAATATGCTTGTTGAGTAATAATGGCTTACATTTACATACATTATTTCATTTGAATTTTAGAATAACCCTGTAGGGTGGTAACTCTTAAGTATTATTGTCCCAATTTTAGGGATGAGGAACCTCTTTCAAGTTCAAGAGGTTCAGTGACAAAGCTTCTAAGTGTCAGAGGTAGAATTTGAATTTAGATCATAGGGTCTAAACCCAGCACTCTCCACGGTCCATGCTGGTATATTCTTATCATGCTGGATGAGGGAAGTGGGTATTTTCATGCTATGGAAGCTAAGGAGGGCACTGGCAAGGGGGGCGTGGCAAGCATGGCTGGCAGATAGCCTTTCTGCCAGGCCCTTCTCTCCTGACAGTGCCTGCAGGGAACAGGTAGGAGCAGCAAACCAGAATGTCTGGGCTGGGACCTTTTGGTTTTTTGGTTTGTTTTTATTGCTGTTTCAAAAGTGATTGTGTTGAAAAGAAGAAGAGATCAGAATTGCACCAGTCTGGCAGAGCCCATTCCAGAGCTGTCCTCATGCAGTGGTATGTACATGTTTAACTGAGGAAGATCGGGACATGGTCAGCACCCTGGCAGAGAGAAAGAAGCTCTCAGCTGTGGACTTTGTTAGGAAATCAGCACCATTCAATGCTGCTTCCTGCTCTCTACATAGACTATCTCAGTTTCTCCCTAGCTTTAGGCTGCAATACCAACTCTCTGGGTAGGTTTACTCTAGTGAAGTCTTTGGATTAATCCCAACAAGACACTCTGGTTACCTTTTTGGCTTGTCCTGTGTATCACTTTTTTTTTTTTTTTTTCCCTCTCAATGTGTTCTTTTCCTTTGGCCTTGTCAATTGATCTTAATTATTGACAGTTGTCAGAAATCTCTCTATAGTGGTAAGGACTTTTTGAATTAAAAAAAAAATTGGGTGTGGGGAAG
This sequence comes from Myrmecobius fasciatus, assembly GCA_023553655.1. NCBI lineage: Eukaryota > Metazoa > Chordata > Mammalia > Dasyuromorphia > Myrmecobiidae > Myrmecobius > Myrmecobius fasciatus. The sequence goes on from JAJPUD010004349.1 coordinate 171,328, forward strand.
GTGCTAATCTTCCTATGTGGCTTTATTTTTGTATTTATGTTTCCCTGTGTTATGTGTGTTCCTGTGTAAGTCCTGTGTTTCAAGGCAAGCTGCAAGCTGCCATTGCTGTGAGAATATTGGAATATGAGTAATGATAGTTCTTGCCCTAGGGCATCTTTTGACCCATTTCTTATTTTCTTGAACAGATCTTTTTCAAGAGTTAAAACAAATAATGTAAAGCTGGGCTGTAGTGGACATTAACGTTAGTATCCTTTATGCATTTATCAGTATGATCATTCAACAAATATATAAGAACCTACAGCATTCTCAGCAGTGCTAGGTTCTGGGGCATATGAAGCTAAGGGGTCTGGTAGGGAAGAGATATGACATATAACACAATTATAATAGTAAAATACACAAGTATGTAAAAGACAAAACTCTGATGCCTGAGGCAATAGTCATTATATAGGGATGGGATCAGAGAAAGTTAATTAGTATTTGAATTGGGTTATCTTACTATTGATAGGTTGTTGTTTGTCCTTTGTTCTTGAAGAGGACTATGACTTCAGGGAGGTGACAAGCAAGTGAATTGGATGTGAGAGAAGGCTATGCAAGGTCACCATCCTCACTTTCCCCTCCAGAGCTGTCTGGGTCCAGGGGCAAGATATAGATCAGGATAACTGAAGATGGCCCTGGATGCAGTGGGAGGCCCAGGCCTTTTTAAGCTAAGGTCTTTAACAGCTCTCAGTTTGATTGAAACAACACACATCAGTGATTAAGGCTGGGTAGGAAATGAGGCAGAGGATGGCCTCTTTTGTCTAGTCAAAAAAAAAAAAAAAATCAATCTGGGATGGGAAGACCCTCAGGGTTTCTGGCCAAAAAGGAAACCATTTACATTAACTCTGAGATGATTGAAGTCCAACCAGTAATCAAGTGGAATAGAGACCTAAGGACAGCCAAAGTGATTTGATCCCAAATCACATTGGCTTTAAGGCATGGTCCTAGCCTGTAAATCCTAAAATATCTTGGGAGGTTTCAGAGATCAAAATGTACATTTTCTGGGCAGAGAATTTGCAGTTCAAGGTATGATATTCTTTGTGGACTGAGGGAAGGGAAGGAAAAGAAGAAAGAAAGAGAAAAGGAAAGGAAAAGATCTGTGTTTATTGGCCGGTCCCAGCTGTTTCTAGGATTCCTAAGGGAGCAGCTCCTTCTCACAAAGATTGTTTGTCCTTTGTTCGAGAACCATGACATCAGAGAGGTGACGCCATGACCTGCAAGTAAATTGGATTTCAGCAAGGGAAAGCTGTTGCCAAGTCACCTGCCTCATTTTCCCCTCCAAAGACAACTGGGTCCAGTGGTCAGATAGAGATCATGATGCCTCAGATAGATAGGAATGAAAGACTCTCTGCTGCAGTTCAAGATCCTTGGTTTTAGACTCAGAGAATCTGGATTTGCATCCTGGCTCTGTTACTTATTAGCAATGTGACCTTTAGATAAGTCACTTCTTTCTGGGCCTCAGTTTCCTTATCTGTAAAATGAGGAGGTTATACTAGATAATCTCTAAGGTAACTTCTGCCTATAAACCTAGTTTTGTAGAGTGGGGAACAGAGAGGACATTGCCTGGGAAAAGCATGAGTACAGAGAGAAGAAAATATCTGTGTTCCAACTTGTTATTATCCCTTCTGAAACTGATCCCCCAAACTGGACAGAACATCCTAGATGTAGTGTGATCATGTCTGAGTATAGTAATACTATCTATCATTCCTCTACAATGCTCTGAATACTGTACTACTCCTAATGTATTCAAGATTGCATTGACTTTTTTTATGTCTTTGTCATATTGTTGACTTATATTGTCCATTAAAATCCCCAAGATCTTTTCCCTAAGAAAAGTACGTCCTTTTATTTTGTTTTTCTGACAAAATTGATTTTTTTAGAACTTTTATGTAGATTTCTTTTATCATTAAATGTGATCTCACTGATTTCAATCAGTTGTTCTAGACTGTTGAGGTAATTTTGTGCCCTCTAAAATCAAGATTGTTTTGGATCCCAAATCAGTTATCCAAACTAATTATCTTTGTGTCACAAAAAATTGATAAACATGACATCTTTACTGGCAATGGGAAGTCAATGGAAAAATTATTGAACAGAATAGAAACAGGACAGATCCCTTTGACACTGTCAGAGCTCTCCCTTCAGATTAATTTCAGAACCAGTTGTGAAACAGTTTTTGACTATTAACATTTCATCCATATTATTTGTATAATGAGATACTTTATGAAATGCCTTGCCAAAGTCCAGAAATGTTATGTCTCTAGCATTTCTTTGATTTACTTCTAGTCTAGTAAATGTCCAAAAAGGTAAAAAGGTTAATCTTTTTTTTTTAATTAAAGCTTTTTATTTGCAAAACATATGTATGGGTAATTCTTCAACATTGATCCTTACAAAGCTTTCTGTTACAAATTTTCCCCCCAACTCTCCACCCCTCCCCAGTATCTGTAAACAATTAAAGGAACATAGAAATAAAAGCATTTTCATATCCATCTACCTAGTTCCTAGCATAACACAGCACCTAGTAGGCACTGAATACATGATTATTGAGTGAATGGCTACTTTGTTGAGTACAGAATTATTTTCTGTTCATTAAGGTAAATTTTCGCTTGTGGGAACATCGCAAATTAAATAACCTGAAGCAATTTTGACTCATTTTGAACATTTTTAATCTCAAAGAAGGGAATCTCTAATTTTTTTTATTGGTAAATGTAATGATACAATAGTATATCCAGACTTCATTGCAAATTGTGCTCATCACCTCTATTTTTAATTCTTTAGGAAGCTAGTATAAAAAAACTATTTACTTCTGATATATTTCTTATTTAATTTCTTTCTTTTTTGGGTAGTAGTTGCTTGAATTTTAAAAATGATGTTGGCTTTTTTGAACTAAATATCAATTTTCAAGTTCTTGTTCACTGTCTTCTTGTTCACTGTCATTAAAAATATATACTGTCATGTAAAAAATGGGTTGCCAAAACTCTGGTGCTTGAAGCAAGTCTTTTATTTAAAAGCTTTTTTTTTTTTTAGCGTGATTAGGTTTATAAAGGAATATCTAGCAGTTAAGGGATGTTCCAGAATTGAATTCTCTTCATTTTAAAAAATTAGATTATAATAAATTAGCGTGCAAAGCATTGTAGAGAAAGAAATGTATATTTGACATCTATGGCAGGAGTTGGGTGTGAGAGAAAATGACAGATACTTATGCAATAAGCAAAAAAGGCTAGAGTTATAGGGAACAGAATGTGATGTCTTTACCTTACTTTGATGCTATCTTATGAACTTAGTTGTTGCTTTGAGATTATTCTCAAATTTTATAATGACTTAGCCAGACATTTTCCAAAATCTCACATCTATACATAGGTATTTTATTAATTAAAAAATGGAAAGAGGTAGAGGAAACTAGTTGTTTCTGTTTCTAACAATATAAACTCAGAAAGATTGATCATTGAAATTTCTTTCCTTGCTGAAGATTTGAAAGTAATGATTGAAGAGATAGTTATTCTTCATTCGTCTTTAAGCAAATAGAGCATGTCTTGTTAGTTTACCAAACTTTTGAAAAAATCTCCTAAGACTCTTGAAGCCATATTAAATGGAGAATTTTGGGCATGAAAACTATGATATATTTATATATTGGTGAAAATATGCAATAGAATATGTCTTGTTTTGACAACTAAGCTCCTCCAAAGCATCCTCATTAAATTGTTTTGATAATCATATAAACTAAAATAATGACAACTTTTTATCATCCTTGTTATTTTAAGTCTCTTCCTAATCACTTTTCTGAGTATTTCTAAAGTTTTGTTGAAATTCTTATGTTTGTAAATAGATGTAGTCAATTCTACTCTCTTCACTTCGTAACTTTGTACCAATCCTTTCATATACTTCAGTATTTTTATCACTTTTAGAGTGTATTCATATATCATTATGTTGCAGGATGACATGGTGGATATAGAGCCTGCCATGGAGTCAGGAAAACTCTGCATTAAATTTCACCTGTAATATGTGCTAGATGTGTGTTTCAGCTAAATTATATTAAGTTTCAATGCTCCAAGTAATTCTTTAAGATCACAGGTTACACAGCAGTTGCAACTCTGCATCGATTTTCTTCTCCAAAGTTCTTTATCTCAATAAAATCATAGTCTGGAAAACATGCCATAATTTATTCAGCCTATTCCTAATCATTTATAATATTTTTGTTATTATAAAGTAAGTAGCTATAAATAATTTTATACAATTTTTTTCTCTTTTAATTATATATAGATATAATCTTAGTAATAGCATCATGAGATCAAAAAGAGTGGCTAGTTTAAGTCTTAATATTTATTATCCAGTTACTCTTGAAAAAAATTATACTTCACAGCTCCTCCCAACGTTGTAATAATGTGTTGATTTCCCATGGGGTATTCAGAGAAGACTAGCATTCTAGTGTGATGGTTTTTCCAAACTCCTTTTCAGGGCTGTTTTCCATCTTTGGGGTTCACTTGATTCACATGACCCTTATCTGTGGCTCCAAGAAGCTGCAGTGGCTACACCTAGTAAAACCATCTTGGCTGATGGCGTAAACCAAGTTGAAAGTAGCTGATAGGCCTCAAAGCTGTGAATGAGTTATAGGGATGTCTACCCCAAACTTGTGTAAACCTCTTCTTCCAGAATGGAGAGATGAGAACAATTCGCTTCAGTGGCCACAAAGGCTGAAGCAGGTACTGTGCAGTGCTTAGAACTTAGTCAAATATCAAAGATAGCAAGATCATCTATTGCATCCTAGGCCATCACTAGTTATTTTGACTTTTGTCTTGCTAATGGAAAGGGAGTGATTTTGTGCGGTTCTGCCTTACTTAAATTCATGGATAAAGAACTTTGGAAAAAGAGATCAATACAGAGTTGCAACTGCTGTATAATTTATGATCTTAAAGAATTATTTGAAGCATTGAAACTTTATATAATTTGGTTGGGGACACACATCTGGTACATATTACAGATGAGATTCATGGACACCTATGTCCATGAGGTCACTGGTCTTCAAAAAGGAAAGACAAGCAACAACCACAACAATGTAATGATTTCCCCCAAAAGCCCTTCCAGTATTTAATTTTATAACTTCTAACTTTTATAAAGTATCATTACCTAATAGTCAACCTGCTAATGATATGTATATCTATCATTATATGTAATATGTATACATATATACATATATACATATCATTACATATAATGATAAATATTCTATACTTAGCCTCTTTGTATACTTGGACAATGGATTCAATTTGTCACTGAGACTATATTCACAATCTTTCCAGTTTATTATTATTTCCCAGGACTTGTATTTTTTTAGTATAGCCTCTGGGAATCCAGGATCACAGTCATGCCAGGATGAGACATCAGAGGTGGTCTTTAATTGAAGAATTTTAAAAATGGTTTTATCAATAAGATAGCTATAAGGTGGTCTTAAAATTGTTTCATTTATATTTCTTTGATTATTAAAGTTCAAGTTGTATTTCAGTTGATTATTAACAACATGAATTATGTTCAACTCAAGTTATATGTAAGTGAATCCAAAGATAAAAACAAAACAGCCCCTATCCTGTCTGTTCATATCATACAGATTTTCAGAGTTAGAAAGGCCCTCAGAAGTAATCTAGTCTAACTTGAAACTAAACAAAATTACCTTTCACATCATCTCTACTACTTAAACACTTTCAGTGATCGGGAACACTTTTCAATGATCAGGGATTCTTATACTTGATTCAGAAAACTCCATTTTGGCACAATATTAATTCTTAGGAAGTTTTCTTTAGATGAAGCTGAAATCTACCTCTTTTCAATTTTATCCATTGTTCAGAAAGAATTATTAGTATCTATAAATCAGACACTCAATACGACTTGAATATCTCTGCTCTGGAACAACCCTTTGAATACATGAAGACAGCTACCATATCCTCCAAAATTCTCTTCTCAAGGCTAAATATCTCCTGTTGCTTCACTCATTTTTCCCATGACATTGTTTCTATTCTCTTTTGGAAATAGTCTGTTATCTTTATTAGAATGTGGTGATCAGAACTCAAGCTAACACTGAAGAAATTATCTGAGCAGGAAATTATGCATGACTCACTACTCTAGTCCTTCATAGCATTCTTCCTTCCTTCCTTCCTTCCTTCCTTCCTTCCTTCCTTCCTTCCTTCCTTCCTTCCTTCCTTCCTTCCTTCCTTCCTTCCTTCCTTCCTTCCTTCCTTCTTTTTTTTTTTTAACTGTAGCCTAAGATTTTGCCAACAATATCACACTGTTGACTCTTATTGAATTTGTAGCCTATTAAGATCCATATCAGGGCTTGCTAAATTTTTTGGTAGAATGGACCCCTTTGCCAGTCTGGTAAAACTTATCAGAATAATATTTTTAAATGCATAAAATACAAAAAATTACAAAGTAAACTAAGTATATTCAAAGATAGTTATTAAAATATATATTTTAAAAAATTATGAACCTCAGATTAAGAACCTCTGCCCTAGATCTTTTTTAGACCCTAACTACTTGTAAGTTGATTTTTGAATCTGAGTATAAAATTTTACATTTATTTCTGTTACATTTTTTTCTAAAGTGTTTAATTTCTTTTTGTTGATATATTTTTGTTTTTACCTCAACTTCATTTCTGTATCTCTTTTCCTTCCATATCTAGTGAGCCGTCCCTTTGAATATAGAATAAATAAAAAACCAAAAAAATTTGATAAAATTAACAAGTCAATAGAGTATGATAACATATAGAATGTGAATCATCCTTATCTTTTCAAAGAAAGGAGGTACATTTTCTCATTTCTTCTTTAGAATCAAGACTCAACCCAAGACATGGGTTGGGCTAATTCATTATAATTACGTGACATTCAGTTTTATTTTTACATGTGTGATCTTTTCCAGTTATATTGCTGTAGTTGTGTATATTATTTTCCTGCTTCAGTTCATTTCACTCCTTTTTAGTTTCCTTAGATTAAATGCATTCCATTCTTTACTTTTCATAACATAATGATTTTCCACTGCATTATTTGCTTATTCATTCTCCAACTGATGGATATTTACTTTGTTTACAATCTTGGCCACCACAAAAAGTGTTGCTCTGAACATTTTATGTATGGTACTTCTCTTCTATCCATACACTCTTTGGAATATATGACTAGCATGATGATGCTCTGTCACAGGGTATGAACATTTTCATCCCTTTTGTAGCATAATTTTTCTAAATTACTTTCCATAATTACTGTATCATTCACAGCTCTACTAATAATCTGCTATTTCTGTCTTCTTCAGTTTTCTGGATGTGAAGTGAAACCTCTGTTTGGTTTGCATTTAACTTATTAATAATTATTGTTGAGTCGGTTCAGTCATAACCAACTCTTTATGACCATTTTTTGGTTTCTCATTTCCTTCTTTAGCTCATTTTATAGAAGAAGAAATTGAGGCAGAGTTAAGTGTTGTTCAGGGTCACAAAATCTGACAAAAGGTCAGATTTGAACTTATGAAGATGAATTTTTCTGACTTCAAGCTGGGCACCCTATCTACTCTATACAATTTTTTAACTCTCTTCTGACCACTTGGCAATAACAGCTGAAACAAAATATTATATCCAAATAAGTGGCCTTTCCCCTTAATATACAAAATCACTGGAGAGATTGGTCTCAGATGTAAAGTGTAATGGTAGTGAAGTACAGGAGTAGAGAGCATATCTGGCCAAGTGGTACTTTTGAACTTCTAGTCCTTCAAGTTCTTCCCTTCCTTCGTGGAATCCTCGTGAAATTTCCTTAGGAATATGATTCTGCTGAGCTTGGGGGGATCCATGGTTTTCTAACATTGAAAGACAGTCCCTGTCTCTTCAAGGGCCATGTAATCTGAAGGATTGTCTTTCTGTAGCCATCCACAAATATTTCTTATTTTATCAGCAGTTACTTCTGTGCCAGTGGGATGGACTTGTGCTGTGATCTGTTAATCTACCTAACTTTTGGAAAGAAACAGATATTATGTGCTCATGGACACATGGTATTCAGGCTTCCCATCCCACTCACCTCAGTTTAAAGCAAAGCTCCTTATTCCAAACCACCAGGAAAAGAAACTGAAAAATGAATGGTTTGAATCTTTTGGATGCGAGCTTAGTTTTGGCTCTGCATCTCTTGTGCCATTGTGTCTTCTGACTTTATGATTAATTAGAAGGCTTTTTGTCATTATACTTTACCAACCTCTCATCCACTCAATGGCTAGAACTAGGCTCACCAAAATTTCTACATGGTTGTACTGGAAGTAGAGAATATCTGTGTGTACTCTAATCCTTGGCCAATCCCCCCATTATATTGTTGTGGTAGGAAAAATATTGACTGTAATTCCTCCTTCCCCTTGTAACATGGATTAGGCTAGTGTTTCACTAAAAGGCATGAAAGCTGTACCCAGGGAACCAAGGTTCAAGCTGTGTCATTATTTGATGCAGCTTTTTGTTACTTTCTGGTAATAGTGACATCATTTTCTAATCACATAGGATCATAAAAAGGTCACCCATGTGAGGTCAGGTGCCCAAGAACATAGGAGTCATCCTGCTAGCCATATTTGTTTCCATGTGGAGATAAATAGAATCATTTCTACTCAAGTGCTAGATCCTTTTTGAATATACTTTCTGTGCAATAGCTAAATAAGCTTCCTTTTGTTAATGTTGAATGACATACAGGTGTCCTATTTCCTCAAATTAAGAGAATACCAACCTTAATCAGGCTGTCCCCTAACAACCAGTTTTCCAAACAATTTCATTCCTTTACATGCCATAGATTTCATTGCTGCAGGGCAACCAGAATTTAAAAGGTGAATTGTGCTTAAAATTCAATTCAGCATCTGTGCAATCAGCTCCTCTAGTAGGGCCTTTCTTTTTCATTTCATTCATATATAAACATGTTAAATAGCACAAGGTCAAGCAGAAATGTCTTTGGCACTCCACTAAAGATTTTCTACCAAGTTGTCATCAAACCATCAATGGATATGGGTGGATGTCATAAACAACTGCATATAGAAGGGCAAGCACAAGACATTTGAGGTAATGTAAGACATCTTGACTGTAAAGGCAGGGATCGTGTAGGAGAATATTGATAGAATTGGAAATATAATTTGGGACCATCTTGTGGAGGGCCATCAGTACTAGACACAAAAAGTTTATATTTTGTTTTGTGAGTATGCATGGGTCTTTACTAGTTTTTGAGCAGGCAGAATGTATTTTTCTTCCTGAATCTTCCTAAGTATAGGACCCAACTAAGATTGCTGCTGTATATGCTTCATGGTGTTGATGGAAGGTGCTCTATTTTGAAGGAATTACAATTAATAAATTCCAATGTAGACCCTGGAATGAATCACATGGCAGAGCCATTCAATGAGAAAGCCACAGTCAAGATCCAGGGACAGCAGGGCATTTATATCAGGGTGCTGAAATTTAGGAGGACTGATAGCTGAAGCTGAGGAACTAATTTACAAACATAATTAAAGAAAGAAGCTACTAGGTGGCAACTGTGTGCCCATACTCCAGGCGAGCCCCTCATACTCTACTAACTCATTCCACCTCCTATGACATCTTTGCAGTGTCTCAGAATCCCTTCCCGACCTCAGATGAATTGATATTTTTGGTGTTACTTATCCTAGACACAAAAAATTGCTATCTGCATCTATGATATGATTGTTGTTGTTTCTGTTTGATAAAAGATGTAAGTTCATGTATTGAATTATGTTTTCTAATAACATTCCTAGGAAAACCATTATTTATTATTTTTGTTAATGTAATGTCTTTAAAGCTATCATACTGAATCAGTAGTTCATCTTGAGATTAATGCTTTCTAGTACCAGTTTTTAAATCTCTTAGGGTTCATTTAATTTCTGTATTTTCTGAATGTTAGTTGATCTTAGAAGAATGAAAATTCTTCAAGAATGTCTGTCAAGGCCTTGCAAAAAATTAACATTAGCTAATTTAATTGTCAAACCAAAATGAGAAGAATGTAGAAAATGTATAAATAATGAAGGAGAATAACACTTCATAAACTATATGCTTCCCATCTCAGTTTTATAATTCAACCAATTTTAATATTATGAATTTCTAGTTTTTTAGCTATAGTTTCTCACTTGGTTTACTTTTTATTATATTGGTGATAAATAAAATAAACTTTAACCAGAAGTATTTTAAATAGATTAACTTGTTTTATTTCAGAAATTGAATCATCAAGTGATAATTCTGTTTTAGGGCAGCTAGATGATAAAATGGATAGAGTGCAGGACCTGAGAACATCAGCTCTACTTCCCTGAGCTAAAATCCTCCCTTGGTAACTTCAGCAAGTCACTTTACCCTGTTTGCTTCAGTTTCCTCATCTGTAAAATGAGCTGAAGAAAGAAATGGCAAATTGCTTCAGTATCTCTGCCAAGAAAACTCCAAATGAGGTAACAAACGGTAGAACAGAATAGAAATCGGCTGAAAAAAAATACATTTGATGATTTAAACAGTGCCAAAAGAGCATTTTAGGAAATTTTCCTAACAACTGTATAGCTACTCCAAACTTTCTTCTCAGCATGTAATAGCACTGTTAGAACAAAATGCAATTAAGTTAGCCTTCAAATATTCATTAGTAAAACCACAGTCATCTAAAATAGATAATACTGTATATAAAATACACTCTGCTATGATTAACTCCAGTTCTTTTAGAGCAACAAATTGCATTACTTATCCAGAAAGGAGAGAAGGAAGCAAGCAACCAAGCATTTAAACACCTACTATGTACTATGCATATGCTAAGCATTTTTGAAATAACACATTTGATCATCACAATAACACTAAAAGGTGACTAGTAGGAGCTAATTGAATTGTGCACTGACTATTTAATAACCAGCTTGCAAAATTCCTGAACATTTAACTGTCTGTTCTTACAAGCTGCCGCATACCACTACATAGGTTCAGAGTAGCTGATCCTAAAGGTCAGCTAATCTCATCCTTCATTTTACAGATCAAGAAGCTGAGACCAAGAGTTTAAGTGACTTGTCCAGGATAATAGGTAATAAATAGTAGATTAGAGATTCAAAGTCAAATCCCTTTTCCTCCAAATTCAGTGCTCTTTCTATTAAATTACATTTTCTATACTTGGTCTGAGGCTTAATTTCCATTTTCCAATTATAAATGATTCTGGGGCTGTTCATAGTTGCTGAGACTGACCCCATATAGTTCAGTGTCCCTAAATGAAAAAGTAATCAGAGTGAAAGACTGGATAGTGGATCCCACAGAATAATTGGGTTTCTAAAGTTGGCATTTGAACAAAGAGAGGTCCCTAAGGAATTGACTAAAATAAAATGGAATAAATGCAATGGAGGAGAAAGGAGAAAAATCTGTTGCAGTTCGGGGGCCCAAGATCTTGCTCCCAAAAAGTCTTCTGGTAAACGACTGTAGTTTATACTTTTTTTGTTGTTTTCTACAACTTTAGGAAAGTAAATAATATTCTTTAGACCATTATAGTAATAATGATAATATCTTAGATTTATTTCTTCAGAGCTGTTTTTCCAAATAAAGAAATATAGTTATACCATAACAAGATATTAGATATGTATTCATTTTGGGGCTGAAGGGGATGGGATAAGGAGTATAAAGGAGGCTTATGTTTGTTGTATTTATCTGTATTAATAGTTTATTTTCTTCATCTATGAGAAGAAAAGTTTAGTCTTAATACAATTAATTTATATAATTCATATGATTAATTAGCCTGTGAATAAACACTTATTAAGCTCCTACTGTTTGTCAGGTACTCTGCTACTGGAAATACAAAGAAAGGCAAAAGACAGTTCCTGCCCTCCAGGAAATCACTGTCTAATGGAGAAAGCAATAAGCAAACAAATACATAAAGTTATATACACAATAAACAGGAAATACTTAACAGAGGAAAGGTAGTAGACTTAAAAGGGACTTGAATATATTTTGAGCAGTAAGCTATAGACTAATCCAAATGATCAAAATTATATAACTTTGAAATCTGTCAGATTTTAGATTCCCCTATGAATCATTGGAAATTTCATTGAAATGTGTTCAGATATGATATATGTATGCTTAATTTTTTTACACCCTATGACATAATTTCTAAGTGACATTTGATATTGAGAAATTTTTAAAAAAACAAGTAATATGTGAAAATTTACAAATAGAATCCTCTGTATAAACATTAAATTTAATGTAGCAAGAGATTAAATATAGTATTAATGTATAGCCTCAATCATATAATCTTTAATTACCAGAAACTATTTTTTCTAATTATTTGCCTTTTTTCTCAAAGCATCAAATTATAGATTTTATATAGCTAGAAATTATATATAGATAATGAAAGTCACTATCTATATTTAAGCTTCAAAATGGCACCATTAATGTAACAATTTGATAACTATTAAATCAAAAAGCATTTGTCAAATATTTTTATGTGCCAATCATTGTGTTACATACTGAAGACACCACTATAAAAAATTATATCCCTGGATATTCTAATATTCTAATGGAAGAGATAGTAAATATAAGGGAGTGGTAGCCAGGGAAAGAATTTTGGTTTACAAAGTTATAGAGACAGTAAATGGATCTGCTGGGAAGTACGTTGACACTCCAGGTAACAAAGACAGTATTGATTTGATCTTAGTTCTAAAATGGGAAAGTTGAAGCATAGGGAATAGTACAATTTCTAAGGCAACTATGAAAAAATGGTCGGGAAGTAAAATAAGCATTCCTGCACCACCTAAATATATATAGGGCCTTATGAAGTCTTTCCCAATAAGGAGAGCAATTAGGGTAGGAGTTTATGACTAGAAAGTTAACTCCTGAAGGAGTTAAGTTCTTCAGGACATGGGTTTTTTTGTAGATATATATTCAACATTTTTTTAAATGGCAATAAATTTAAGTGGTTTAAAGCTGTTAACATAGTTTTTGTGTTTATAAGTGCTAAATAATAGATATTTGATAATTAGTGCTTAATACTTTGATGATTAGTTATTTTTTTTATTAAAGCTTTTTATTTGTCTAACATATGTATGGGTAGTTCCCCAGCATTGATCTTTACAAAGCTTTCCATTACAAATTTTACCCCCAGTCCTCTCCCCTCCCCTAGATGGCAGGAAGTCCACTACATGTTAATAGTGTTGAAATGCTTGACAAGTTATGAAAGAAAAATCCTATCTATAAGAAAAAAAAAAGAAAATCAGAGAAAGGCAACAAAATGCAAGCAAATGTCAATAGAGATCATGAAAATGTTACGTTGTGGTCCATATTTCATATCCCTCTCTCTGGGTGTATATGGTTTTCTTCAGTGAACAATTAGAACTGGTTTGAGACAATTCTTTGTTGCAGAGAGCCATGTCCATCAGAATTGATCAGATGATTAGTTATTGCATTGGGAAAATAAAACATTACATTTGCAACATTCATTTTAAATTTATTCTCAGTTGTAAAACAATGGTAAATATACAGTTTTTGTTTTTTCTTTAACTGAAAAGTATTTTTTTTTCCTTTTTCTTTCTTTTCTTTTCTTCTTTTTTTTTTTTTTGGCTGAGGCAATTGGGGTTAAGTGACTTGCCCAAGGTCACAAACACTGGTTTTTGAAATAGAAATATGTATGTATATGTATGTAGATGTAGTTCTTTTATTATGAATGTATGGTCTTTGTGTACATTGCTTTCTTAGCTCTGCTTTACACTGTGCATCTTGTTTCACACAGTTAAGAAATGTTAAATGTCTGAGGCCAGATTTGAACTCGGGTCTTCCTGAGTTCATTATCAGTTTAATATTAGGCTAGAATTCCACACAAAATATATTTATGATATATTAAAATCCACAACCATAAGTGTCATTGCCTATCTTTTTTTTTTTTAACAGAGGAGTTGCTGTTCTTTATTCTTTCCCCTAACAACCAAATTGCCCAGTGAATAGCTTGTGAATCTTTTGTATTTATTGAGTAAACAGGAGTCTGGAAATCTGTATATGAGAGCCTGCTGGGATAAAGAAGACTGAGAAGTTATTCCTTACTTTTAAAAGCAAGAAATTTAATTGTATATCTTTTAGAGTTGTAACATTTCAAGTTGTGTATTCCACAAGTTGCTGAGAGTTATTTATTGCTTTTAAAAGCAAGAAACTTAGTTGTATATCTTTTACAATCCTTTGTGCAGAATTTCAAATTGTTCTACAGAATGGTTGCAGCACTCCCACCAGCAAGGTATTAGTTTACTTATTTTTCTATATTCCTCAAACATTTGTCAGTTTCCTTTTCTGTCATATTAGCCAAACTGATATGTATGAGGGTAGTTCCCAAGAGATGTTTTAATTTGTGTTTCTCCATTTTTAGTGATTTAGAGCATTTATTCATACACTACTGATTTCTTCTTTTGAAAACTGACTTTTCATATCCTTCAATCATTTGGAGAATGAGTCTTATTTTCATATATCTGGCCCAGTTACCTACATATTTGAGACATGTGGCCTTTATCAGAAAAACATAGTATAGTTCTCCCTCTTCACCCAGTTTTACTTCTTTCCTTTCGGTTTTAGCTGCATTGGTTTTATTTATGCAAAACCTTCTTAATTTCATATAATGAAAATTATCCATTTTAACTCTATAATTTTTTCCTCTCTTTTGTTTGGTCATAAACTCTTCACTTATCCATTGATCTAAGAGGTAACATTTTCCATGCTCCTTTATTTGCTTATCATATCACAATTTATGTCAAAATCATGTACTTATTTTAATCTGATCTTGGTATTTGATATGAGATGTTGGTCTATGCCTAGTTTCTGCTACACGGCTTTCTATTTTCACCAGTAATTTTTGTCAAATAATGAGTTATTGTTTCAAAAGATTGAACCTTTGGGTTTATCAAATACCAAATTACTATGGTCAATTACTACAGAATATTATATATCTGATCTATTCCAGTGATGTATTAGATTGTTTTCATGATTACCACTGTGTAATATAGTTTGAAATCTAATACTGCTAGGCCATCTTCCTTTACATTTTTTTTTCCTATTGATTTCTTTGATATTTCTTGACCTTTTGTTCTTTCAGATGAATTTTGATATTTTTTCCAACTCTATAAAATAATTTTTTGACTTTTTGATTGATATGGTATTGAATAGATAAATTAATTTAAGTATAATTACCATTTTTATTATATTCACTCATCTTACCTATGAACAATTAATATTTCTTCATTTGTTTATATCTTTATGTAAATGTTTTGTAATTGTATTCATATAGTTCTTGCTTATGTTTTATCTGGTAGACTTCCAAGTATGTTGTACTGTCTGCAGTTATTTAAATTGGAATTTTTCTTTCTCCCCCTGCTAAGTATTGTTGGTAATATATAGAAATGTTAATGATTTATTTGGATTTACTTCATAACTTTGTTAAAGTTATTACAAGTAGTTTTTTTAAAATTGATTCTTTAGTATTTTCTAATTATACTATCATATAATATACAGAGTGACAGTTTTATTTCCTTGTTGCTTATTCTTACCTTCACTTTCTTTTTCTTGTCATTATTATAGCTAGTATTTCTAATACAATATTAAATCATAGTGGTCAAAATAGACATGTTTGATTCATCCCTAATCTTATTGAGGCTTCAAGTTTGTCTATTGCAGATAATGTTTAGTCTTAGTTATAGATAGATAATACTTATTTCAAAAAGGGCTCCATTTATTTCTGTAATTTCTAATGTTTTTAATAGAAATAGGTATTGAATTTTATCAAAATCTTTTTCTATATCAATTAATATAACCATATGATTTTTGTTCTTTTTGTTATTGATGTAGTCAGTCATGGTTATAGTTTTGCTAATGTTGAGTCAGTCTTACATTGTGTTCCAATTTTTTTCTCTTCCTTCATCCCTCCCCTAGATGGCAGATAATACAACATATGTTAAAAATGCAATTCTTCTATACATGTTTTTTGAAATATATTTAAATATAACTGTAATTTTGTAACTCATCTATGTTGTTATCTCTTTCAGATTAGAAAATTTCTATTTTTTAATAACCCCCCCTTTCCTATATGCATTATTATGCCCAACATATAAAATAGGAATTTGACAAATGCTAATTTAATTGGGAGCTGTGATACCTGATATCCTTGGTGCAAAATTGTGTTATTTTGGAAAGCTTTTTTGTTATATTTATATGTTCAGGTAGGAGTGGGAGAGAGGAGAATTATGCAAAGAAATGAACTAAAAGAAGTAAGATCAGTGTGAGATACAAGTTCCCTCTTTAATATGCATTGAATCAGGGACCTGAAACTGGGTATTGAATGACAGAATTATCAGGTAGTACTTTTCCCTTCACCATACACAAGGTTGGGATTCTCCTAAGTGGGTCTAGGACCTCTTCTTGCCCTGTGCACAGCCTAAGCCCTCTTTCAGTTCCTCCATATATCCACCCCTATCTAAGCCCCATCCTTTGTGTCCACAGACTTTTCTGTGTGTCTTTCTTTGCTGACCTGAGCTGGAAATAGGATTCACTTTTATTTTTTTCCATTTAACCTAATGCATTTTCTAGATTTCCGTGGTGGAAATATGTTGGAAGAGTTAAACTATAATTCTTCCTGATATGCCATCATCTTGGTTCCAGATTTCTCAAGTGTATTTAATGGCAACTCCAAAGCCTGAAAGGCTTTACACAAGCATAGTAATATGTGTCCTATTTGGATTACATTTAGTACTTTTTCAGTTTCCCCATATAACATCATTTATTTATATCAGGAACCCATCAGCTATTTATATTTTCTCTGTGCATTATATTTTTTCTTGTTTTCCTGAAACAAGCACCAATATATTTTTGGTGTATTTCATCCTAATCTCATTTGTGTCCCATTCTGTAATTATGTACTAAATAGAGTTGATTAACTATAATTTGAAGCAGAAATGCAAATAAATGTCACTCTGTAGACAATGCTAATATCTTTTGTGCGTTTAATATGGGTTCTCCCTTACCATGAAAGTAATATTTCTCTGAAAGCGTGGATAAAAGTTATATAAACTGTCATAGCCCAAGTTTAAAATCATATCCATCCTGTTTGACACAGTATTTTATTATTTTTAAGATGGTTTAAAATCACTTTAATTTGTCCCTTTATCTTTTTGATGAATTTGAAATGTACATGATGTCTACTGAGGTGCTATTGCAGTTTTAAATAGTTTTTGTGGCACATAAATTTGGTTATATTCTTATATTCCCATTTGAATTTGGGATCAAGTGCAGTCATGACATATGAGCGGCTTTGTCGATTTATATGTGGTTCTAATTTCAAGAATAAAATTTAAGATAATAGCTTTAAAATTTTAACTTTAAGTTAATATTAAATATGACTATACTGAGTGTATCATTTCCTGCCTAGGTTGGTCTTCTTTTTGGAGTTAAAAAGTTAATCCTATCCACATGTGCAAAAATGTTTGTAGCAGCCCTTTTTGTAGTAGCAAGGAACTGAAAACTGAGTGGATGCCCATCATTTGGGGAATGGGTGAATGAATTATGGTATATGAATGTTGTGGAATAATATTTTTCTATAAGAAACAATCAGCAGGATGATTTCAAAGAGGCTGGAGACTTACAGAAACTGATGCTAAGTGAATAGAACCAAAAGAATGTTGTATACAACAACAACAAGATTATGTGATGACTAATTCTGATGGACTTGGCTTTTTTCAACAATGAGATAGTTCAGGCCAGTTCCAATGATCTTGTAATGGAGAGAGCCATCTGCATTCACAGAGAGGACTGTGGGAACTGAGTATGGATTACAACATAATATTTTCACCTTTTTTTGGTGTTGTTTGTTTGCTTTTTCCCCTCATTTTCCCTTCTTTTTGACCTGATTTTTCTTGTGCAGCATAATAAATGTGGAAATATGTACAGAACAATTGCTCATGTATATTGGATTACTTGCTGTCTGGAGAGAAGATGGGGGAAAAGGAGAGAGAAAAATTTGAAACACAAAATTTTGCAGGGGTGAATGTTGAAAAGTGTCTTTGCATATATTTTGAAAATAAAAGGCTATTATAAAAAATGTAATCCTATTGATTTTGGGGACTTGACCCCTCACTACCTATGAGTGTACTATAGAATAGGGGTTATAGCATACAGAGAAAATTCTGGCTTCAGGTTTCTCAGCAGTGAAGGCTGGGAAACATGGGAACTGTTCAAGATTTTTATCAATGACTTGGATAAAGCTGAAAATAGTATGCTTATTAAATTTTCTGATGACATATATTAGAAGTAAATGGATAATATGTTGGCTGACATAGGATCCAAAATATTTTTTAAAGGTTAGAATTATAGATTATTTCAAATAAAAATTAATTTACTTAGGATAAATATAGAATTCTACATTTGAATTAAAAAAATCAATCTCAGTTATATAATGGGAAAGGTATTTATTGGCAACAGTTCTGATGAAAAAGGATTTTTCAAGATTTACACAATCACATATTTTGCTAGTTTGTTGTGATTTTAGCATTGTAAAGGATCTCAATGACCATCAAGTATTAACTCACATTGGAAAGATATTTCTTCAGTGTATAAGGTCTTAAATTAAGATAAACTCTTTACCTCTTTTTTGAGGCAGTCCGTTCAAATTTCAGCAGTTCTAATTATTTGAAAGACTTTCCTGACATAAAGCTTAAATTTGCATTCTAATCAAGAAGCAGGTAGCATGCTTCATCTTTGGTTTCTGGAATCCTTGTTGCTCAGTATATTGATTAGTTATTAAAGGTTTGAAAATTTTTTTCTTATGATGTTAATGCTATTGTTTAAATTGTTCTCTTGTTTCTGCTCATTTCACTCTATATGTGTTCACAAAACTCTTCCCATGTTTCTCTGAAAACCTCCCTTTCAGTATTTCTTAAAGAACAATAATATTCCATTACATTCATCTACCATAATTTATTTAGCTATTGACTACTTAATGGCTACTTGTTTAATTTCTAATTCTTTGCTAAAATAAAGAGCTGCATTATGCAATATTCAATTTTGATATATTTTGTTCTTCTCAGCAATACAATGATCCAAGATTATTTTCTATTTTTAAAGTTTTTTGTTTTCTTTCTTGTGATTTTTTTCCCTTTTCATCTGATTCTTCTTTCACAACATGGGTAATATGGAAAGATGTTTAACATGACTATACATGTGTAGCCTATATCAGATTGCTTGATGTCTGCCGGAGGGTGGGGGGCAGGGGCGGGGAGGGGGAGGTAGAGGGGAGAAAGAAAGGAAAGGAAAGGAAAGTTTTTGGAACTCAAAATCTTACAAAAGTGAATGTTGAAAACTATACATGTAATCAGAAAAAAATACAATCAGATGCAAAAATAAAACAAAACAAAGTTATTATTTATTGTTGTGCCTACAGTTTCTTTTCACCCCTAAATTTCTCCCCTAAACTCCCCCTAAATTATAGGCATAATAGTGGTAGCACTGGGTCAAAGAGTATTACATAGCTTAGTAACTTTTGGAGCATAATTTAAAATTGCTATTCAGAGTTGGATTAATTTATAACTCTACCAACAGAGAATTAGTGTGCCTCTTCTTCCTCTTTTGATCCCTTCCAACAGTTATCATTTTTTTGGTCCTTTTTGTTAACCTAATGGGTAATTTCACTAATTATTAGTGATTTGAGGCATTTTTGGTATGTCCATTAATACCTTGGATTTCTTCTTTTGACAAATGCTTGTTTATATTCTTTGATATTTAGCTATTAGTAAATGGCTCTTATTCTTCTATATTTAAATCAGTTCCTTAGATGTTAGAATTTTAATAAACTTCCTGCAAAAAATTCCCCAATTAACTGTCTTATAATTTTAACTGAATTGATTTTGTTTGTATAAAATCTTTTTGCTTTTATATAACCTAAATTATCTATTTTAATTTTTGCAGTCCTCTCTAGCCCTTTAGTCATGAATTCTTATATTCAAAGTTACAAAAGATAAATTCTTTGTGATGCGACTTATTTTTTTTTTAAGATTATCATGATTTCCTTTGGAATGTGGTGTAAGATCTTGAATCTTATGCAGATTTCTGCCAGACCCCTTCCCCATTTTTAGCAGTTTTTGTCAAAGAAATGATTTTCATTATATTTTTATTAGAGTTTTTAGGTTTACTGAACACTACTACTATGTTCATATCCTTCTACAGCATGTATTCCAGTGTTTGTTCTTTTTTTCATTCCTCATTCTCCTTGACTTTTTTTAGCATTTCATACTGCAGATTACCCTCTCCTTGATGGTTCTCTTCTCTCTTAAGTTTCTAGAACACTACTTTCCCTCCTGGTTCTCCTCCTACCTGTCTACTCCTTCTGAGTCTCCTTGGCTGGATCTTTATCCAGATCACCCCCTTTAACTGTAGGCACCCCAGGGCTCTCTGCTGGACCCTTTTCTATTCTCCCTCCATTTTACCTCACTTGATCAACTTCATCACTTCAGCTTGATTACTTCACATTAGCTTTCATGGATTTCATTACCACCTCTAAGATGATGATCCTCAAATTTACCCATCTTGCTCCAGACTCCAGTCTCGCATCTCTAACTCCTTTCATACATCTCAAACTGCCCAGCAAACATCTTAAACTAAACATGTCCAAAAAGCAACTTATCTTTTCTTCCCAAACCTCTCTACTTCCTATCTTCCCTATTAATCATAGAAGCATCATGTTCTCCCAGCTGTCAGGCCCCAGGGTTACCCTAGAATTTTCACTGTCCTCATGCTCCTTATCCAAGCTGTTGCCAAGGTCTCTCCATTTCATTTCGCAGTCTCTGTTGAATATGCTCCTTTCTCTCCTCTGACATTGCCATCACTCTAGTGCAGGTTTTCATCACCTCCCATCTGCTGGAGCATCCACCTGTCTCAAGGCTCTTCCTCACTTCAATCCTATCTTTTATTCAGTCACTAAAGGGATTTCTCTAAAGCTTAGATTCAGCCAAATCATCCTCACCTTTCACTGTCCCAATCCATATCCCCCCCCACCCCGGCCAATGAATTCCAGAGCTCCAGGATCAAATACAAAATGCTCTGTTTCGCATTCAGGGCCTTTCAAAAGTTAGGCTCCTTCTACCAATCTTCTTACACATCAATCCCCAACAAGGACTCCTCAAATGGTGACCAGGTTTCCCTTGCTGTTTGACAAATAAGACATCCTATTCAGCTTCAGGTATTTTCTCTGGCAGCTTCTTGTGCCTCAAACAATTTCTCTACTCATCTCTGTCTACTGGTTTCCCTTATTTAATTTATACTAATCCTACATTTAACTTATTTGTATATATTTGTTGTAGCCCCAGTTAGATTGTAAGTTCCTTGAAGACAAGGACAATCCTTTTGCCTCTTTTGTAGCTCAGTGTGTGACACATGGTACTTTAAAAAAATTCAATAGCATTTGTTTTCCATTGACATATAAGGATAGTTTTGAATATTCATTTTTGTAAGATTTTGAGTTCTAATTTCTTTTCTCGCTCTCTTATTTCCTCCCTCCCCAAGACAACAAGCAATCTGATATAGGTTATACATGTACTATCATGTATTAGACATATTTCTGTATTAGTCATGTTGAAAAAGAAAAATCAGAATGAAAAGGAGAAACCACAAAAAAAGCAAACAACAAAAAGGTAAAAATAGTATGCTTTGACTCATATTCAGTCTTTTTAGTTCTCTCTGTGTGTGCAGATGGCATTTTCCATGCCAAGTCTACTGGAATTGTCTTGGATTACTTTATTGATAAGAACTAAATCTATCATAGTTGGTCATCATATAATCTTGCAGATACTGTGTACAATGTTCTCTCAACTATACACACTTTACTCAGCATTAGTTCATGTAAGTCTTTCTAGGCTTTTCCAAAATCAGCCTGCTCATCCTTTCTTAGAGAATAATAAAATTTCATTACATTCATAAACCATAATTGATGGGCATCCATTCAGTTTCCAGTTTCTAGCCACTACAAAAAGGGCTGCCACAAACATTCTTGCACATGTGTGTCCCTTTCCCTCCTCTAAGATCTCTTTGGGATATAAGCCCAGTAGAAACACGCTGGGTCAAAGGGTAGGAACAGTTTGATAAGTCCTTGGGGCATAGATCCAAATTGCTCTCCAGAATAGCTGTTCACAACATTACCATTAATGCATTAATGTTCCAGTTTTCCCATATCCCTTATAACCTTCATCATTATCTTTTCCTGTCATCTCAGCCAATTTAATTTGTATTTCCCTAATCAATAGTGATTTGGAGCATTTTTCTTATGCCTATAGATCGCTTTAATTTCTTCATCTGAAAATTGTCTGTTCATATCCTTTGACCATTTATCAGTTGGGGAATGACTTGTATTATATATTTGCACATGGTACTTAATAAATGTTTATTCACTGATTTGATCAATTTGATTGCCTTTTTAACCAGTACTAAGTAGGTTTGACAATATCTGCTTTGCAATATTTGAAATCTGGTACTATTTGGCTTGTTTATTTTCCACTTTGTTAAAAAAAATTTTTCCTTGAGATTATTGACTTTTTGTTTCCCTAAGTGGATTTTTTTATTTTCTAGTTTTCCAGAGTAATCTTTAGGCACAGTGGACAGAATGCTGAAGTAGGAGTCAGGAAAGCATGAGTTCAAATCCAGCTTCAGACACTTGCTAGCTGTATAAATCTGGGCCAGTCACACTTAACATTGCTTGCCATACCTCCTGTATTTGTAAAATGAGCTGAAGAAGAAAATCACAATATCTTTACCAAGAATATAGTATTGATTTCAATTCATTGCCTATGGTAACTTCATAATATAATTTTCTTATTTTTCTTTTTTTTGATTAATTTTACTTTTCCTTCTTTGCGATCACGATTGCTACCCGTTTTTTCGACTTCAAGGATAATCAGTGTTATTCTAGCCCTTAATTTCTGTAAAATGCTGTGAAAATTCTGGAGAATTTTAATATTTGAATTGTAAACACATTCTAGGATTCTGTTCTCTAATTCTTTTGTCCTTTTTAATTTTATGGATAAGTTAATTCTTTTCATGTTCACAATCATGTGTTTCCATCTATCCTGTGCTTTACCATTTTTTCCCTCTTTGACCTTTGTCCCACTCTTTATAAAGAAGTTGGGAAATTAGCAATGTTTTCTTTTTATCAGTAGTGATCTAAAATTGAAGTGTTCTTCAATTGCATCACTGCTTCTTCCTTTTCCTTTATTTAACTCCTCAGTTGTACGTTTGTTCTTTCTTTCCTTTAAATCTCCCTTTTGTGATGTGCCTTTTGAATTGGAGGTACCTGAGTCTGATCTGACTCTCCTGCTTGGGTTCAGACAGGCTGCCATGTACCTGTGGGTCTGAACTAGTTCTCTCCTACTCTAGTTCACATGCAGGCTGCCTCAGTACTTGTCTGAACCTGTTTTCTGCTGTCGCTTGTGGATAGGCTTCTTAGATCCCATGTGGAGCCTCAGTCTGGTCTTATCTCCTACTGTGGTTATTAGCTATATGTCACCACCTTCTGTCTGTCCTTGCTTGACTCCACTTAGAGCTTTTTTGTGTATTCCTAGGCAGGATGATGAACATGGAACTGCTTCTCCTGGCTTTTCTTTCTTCCTTTGTTTATTAGTAGTACTTTCTTTTTATTTTAATTTTTTCCAGGGAAAACATTCATTTTACAGTGTCTATAAACACAATGACATGTTTACACTGATTTGATTTTGGAATGTTGGAGTGAGTACTCACCAAAACCAGTATAATATGCAACAAAAACAAAAGAGATAGGAATACATTAGATAAGGATATTTTTTGATTAAAAGTATTTATAGGAGCAGCTTTTAGAAGATGATTTTAATTAAGTCATTGTACCTGGTCATTTTATTACTGCAGCAAAACAAGACCATTTTATTGTGGTAACACCTTTCATTTCTAATTTTAATTGATTATCTTATTCTGCTTATCCATTGTAAGTTTTCATGTGGACAAAATATTTTTTATTAAAGTTTTTTGTTTTTAAAACACATGCATAGATAATTTTCAACATTTACCCTTGCAAAACCTTGTGTTACAAATCTTTCCCCTCTCTTCTTCCCAATCCTTCCCTAGATGGAAAGCAATCCAATATATGTTAAAGATGTACATTTCTTCAATACATATTTTCATAAATATCTTGCTGCACAAGAAAAATTAGATCAAAAAGGAAAAAATGAGAAAGAAACAAAATTCAAGCAAACAACAATAAAAAAGTAAAAATGCTATGTTTTAATCTACACTCAGTTCCCACAATCTCTCTCTGGGTGTAGATGACACTCTTCATCACAAAATCATTGGAATTGGCCTAAATCATCTCATTGTTGAAAAGAGCCACGTCCATCAGAATTGATCATTGTTTAATCTTGGTGTTGCCGGTCACAATGATCTCCTGGTTCTACTCCCTTAATTTAGCATCAGTCTCTCCAGGCCTCTCTAAAATCATCCTCATGATCGTTTCTTACAGAACAATAATATTCCACAACATTCATATACCATAACTTATTCAACCATTCCTAATTTGTGGGCATCCATTAAGTTTCCAGTTTCTTGCCACTACAAAAAGGGCTGCCACAAACATTTTTTGCACATGTGGGTCCCTTTCCCTCCTTTAAGATCTCTTTGGGATACAAACTCAGGAGAAACACTGCTGGATCAAAGGATATACACAGTTTGGTAGCCCTTTGGGCATGGTTTCAAATTGCTCTCCAGAATGGTTGGATCAGTTCACAATTCCACCAACAATGTATTAATGTCCCAGTTTTCCCACATCCCCTCCAACATTCATCATTATTTTTTATCATTTTAGCTAATGTGAGAAGTGTGTAGTGGTGTCTCAGAGTTATCTTAATTTGCATTTCTCTGGTCAATAATGATAGAGCGCATTTTTTTTCACATAACTAGAAATGGTTTCAATTTCTTCATTTGAAAATTGTCTGTTCATATCCTTTGACCATTTATCAACTGGAGAATGACTTGAATTTTTATAAATTTGAGTCAGTTCTTTCCGTATTTTAGAAATGAGGCCTTTATCAGAACCATTAAATGTAAAGATGATTTCCCAGTTTATTGTTCTCCCTCTAATCTTGTCTGCATTGATTTTGTTTGTACAAAACCTTTTTAACTTAATATAATCAAAATTATCCATTTTGCATTCCATAATGTACTCTAGTTCTTCTTTGGCTAGTAGTTCCTTCCTTCCCCACAGATCTGAGAGGTAGATTATCCTTTGTTCTTCTAATTTGCTTATAATATTACTCTCTATGCCTAAATCATGAATTCATTTCAACCTTATTTTGGCATAGGATGTTAGGTGTGGGTCAGTAACTATTTTCTGCCATACCAATTTCCAATTTTCCCAGCAATTTTTGTCAAATAGTGAGTTCTTATCCCAAAAGCTGGGGTTTTTGGTTTGTCAAACACTAACTGGATTACAAAAGTCATTGACTATTATGTCTTGTGAACCTGACCTGTGTGGACAAAATGTTTAAAGATAATTTGTACAGTTCTAAACATAATCTATAATATTATATATGCTTTCTTGAAATGGAAACTTATTGTTTCATATTTTGAATTCTCATGTTCTGCTGTGCACATGAATGTGACAATGTTTTTTTAATTTAATGTTATTTTGTATTGAATAAATCAATACATTAAAAAAGAAAAATAGTTTGAAGCACATTTCTTTGAATGCTATGATCACAGTGAGAAATATAGAAAATAAATTTCTATGACATCAGGCCTACTTTTTTGTTTTTATCATCAGAGAAATCTTATTACTTATAAAGACAAAAATTTACAGATACAATATTTTTTTAATTGAGATTGCTCATTTTTTATTTCTTTTAAGAAGGTATGTGAATACTGAATCAATGTATTACACATCAAAAACTGGCATCGTTGCATATGCAAGTACATTCTCAGAAAATTCACCATTTTAATGGCCCTTACAGATATAATAGTGGACTCAACGCTTTGTGCTTCTGTGTACATTTTTTAAAAATTTAATCAATAAATTAAAACTATTTATAATCATATGAAAAGGTGCTCCAAATCACTATTGATCAGAGAAATGCAAATCAAGACAGCTCTGAGGTACCACTACACACCTGTCAGATTGGCTAAAATGACAGGAAAAGATAACGATGAATGTTGGAGGAGATGTGGGAAGACTGGGACACTGATGCATTGTTGGTGGAGCTGTGAACGGATCCAACCATTCTGGAGAGCAATTTGGAGCTATGCTCAAAAAGTTATCAAACTGTGCATACCCTTTGACCCAGCAGTGTTTCTATTGGGCTTATATCCCAAAGAAATCATAAAAGAAGGAAAGGGCCCCACATGTGCAAGAATGTTTGTGGCAGCCCTTTTTGTGGTGGCTAGAAACTGGAAACTGAGTAGATGCCCTTCAATTGGAGAGTGGCTGAATAAATTATGGTATATGAATGTCATGGAATATTACTGCTCTGTAAGAAACGACCAGCAGGACGATTTCAGAGAAGCCTGGAGAGACTTGCATGAACTGATGCTGAGTGAAATGAGCAGAACCAGGAGATCATTATGCACGGCACCAACAGTACTATATGAGGATCAGTTCTAAGGGACATGACTCTCTTCAACAATGAAATGCTTCAAACCAATTCTAATTGTTCAGTGAAGAAAGCCATATACACCCAGAGAAAGGGATGTGGAATGTGGACCACAACATAACATTTTCATGTTCTCTATTGAGGTTTGCTTGCATTGTATTTCCTTTATCAGATTATTCTTTCTTGTAGATACGATTTCTCCTGCACAAAAAAAAATGATGTGTGGCAATAACTATACATATATTCGATTTCTTAAGTATTCTAACATAATTATCATGTAGTGGATATCCTGCCATCTAGGGGAGGGGTGGGGAGTAGGGGGGAAAAATTTGTAACAGAAAGCTTTGTAAGGGTTAATGTTTAGGAATTACCCATATATATGTTTTGCAAATAAAAAGTATAAATAAATAAAAAAAATTTAATCAATATATGAAAATTGTAACCATTTCAGAATGTAAATTCCACATTCCTATATATTTTATTTCTACTTAAAATAATATTATGATATAGCTCTAATGAATAAGAATTTCTAGTGATATCCTTTTATATATACCTAAACTGTACTGGTGAATTGTCATATTGAAGGAACATTTTTCTTCTTTAAATGGAGGTAGATAAGTTGAGACCATTTAATGCAACTGTTTTTATTTTCCTTATATTTTTAAAGAAAGAAGTTGGTGGAGGGGTTGTAGGGAAGCTAACAGATACCAAGGGGCTTCCCTATATATTTTTTGCAAATCTCATTTTAAAAAATGCTGTTTTTGTTTTGATGTGTTATAATCAATGTATGAATGATCTTAACTACTAGAAGTCTTGTTGCTTTTCTTCATCATCACTCTTTTATATGCATTTTTAGAGTTTTACGATTCATGTGGGAGATCTGGGTTCTTCTAGAGCCTCTTATATTCCAGTCCTGTTTGGGAGCACCTATCTATCTTTGTAATGATCCAGTCTCAGTTTTTTTTTCAGCAATTGATGTTATCTTCTCTGACTTATAGTTTGCAGACTCTGTTCACTTAGCCTTTTAAAAATATAGAGACATTTGCACATTGCCAATTTTGGAGTACCTTGTCTGTTTCTCAAAACTTTTTGCTTATTACCAATAGTACTTCAGGAAGCCATTTGAATTCTTCAAGCTCTAACTAGGAGCCCTCATATTATCTCCTTACTTATCTTAATTATCTCTTTTTGTTGTTATAGCTAATATAAAAGTCATTTTCCTTATTAATTGAGCATCTCTGCCTTCTCTCTGTTGTCAGTTATCCCCATTCTACCTCAACCCTTAAAGCAATGGTTCTCTCTTATTTAATCTTCATTTTTTTTTTTACCAAAATGGTTTCCTTTTTATTGTTCTTAGTTTCTCCTTTCACCTTCACCCAGTTCTGAGCTTTAATAGTACTGATATTGTTTTTTTTTCAATATGTTACCATCATCTTTTCTTTTAGCTGCTATCTCTCTACAAAATATAAGTTGATTGGTGAGTTTTCTGCAATTACACAGGTCTTTTCAGATAACTTTCATTTTTCATCTGCCTTGGAATTGTTTCCCTTTACATTTGCACAGTTTCATTCCTGAATCCCTTCTGGATTGACTTCCCCTGGAGCATTTTAATTCATGGTTTCCTACCTGTCCTTGAATCCTTTGAAATTTGCTTTCTCAAAATATAGGGCATGTCAGACTATTGCCTCTATTCTCTCTTCATTCACAGATTGTAAGAACTACAAGGAACTATCAGCAATGTGCATATTAATCAAAATAGTTATCCTAAACTTTCTTAAGAGACTTGTAAGGTCAAGATCCGTAGTACTTCTGGTCATTTTTCAGCACCATATTTAGTAGACATAAGCTTACTGAAAGGCATTGTAAGAAAGCAAGAATATGCACACCAGGTTGGTAAGAAATCATCAACAAACATTTTTTAAACTTCTACTGTCGGTCAACTAGCATTTATTAAGCATCTGCTATGTAGCAGACACTGTGCTTGAGTGCTGAAGACATGAAAACAAGCAAAATACAGTCCTTGCTCAGAAGGAATTCACAGTTTAATGGGGGAAACAACATGTAAACAATTATGTTCAAATAAGATATATACAGGATAAATTGGAGGTAGTCTCAGAAGGAAGACACTATGAATAAGGAATACTGGGAAAGGCAAAAAGTGGGATTCAATCTGAGATTTGGAGGAAGCCAGGAAAGCTAGGAGGCAGAGATGAAGAAAATTATTCCAGGCCTGGGGGAATAGCTTGGGAAAATGCTAAGTCAGGAGATGAAGGAATTACATTTATCTTGCAGGTAATAGATAGTTACTGGAGTTTATTGAATAAGGGGTGGGTTACATAATCTCTTTGGGATAGTCAAGTTGATACTTGAGTAGAGAGAGACTTGAAGCTGATCAGACTGAGTCTACCCCAGTATCCGGACATGAGGTTAAGAAAAGGAGGGAAGTTGGGGTTGGGGAATAATGAATCCACTTTGGGGGTTTGAAATGCCTATGGGATAACCAGTTTGAAAGGTATGGTAGAAGCCCTGATACAGGAGGATTGATTGATGTAACAAGAAATATTTAACCTATAGAAAGACAGACATATCATAGGAAAGAAATGTTTGTTATAGGGTATCCAGAGGAGGGCAATCAGGATGAGTGAAGAGTCTTGAGATCATGATATATGAAAACTGTTTTGAGGAAATGGGGATGTTTATCCTGAAGAATCCCCTTGGAGAGGGAGAATGTGATAACTACTTTCAAGTATTTTTAGGATAATCATGTAGAAATCTAGTGTTCGATAAACCCAAAGACCCCAGCTTTTGGGATAAATACTCACTATTTGGCAAAAACTGCTGGGAAAATTGGAAACTAGTGTG
>JAJPUD010004350.1:0-30267 GCA_023553655.1 Myrmecobius fasciatus
AATGTTTGTGGCAGCCCTTTTTGTAGTGGCTAGAAACTGGAAATTGAATAGATGCCCTTCAATTGGAGAATGGCTGAATAAATTATGGTATATGAATATTATGGAATATTATTGTTCTGTAAGAAATGACCAGCAAGATGATTTCAGAGAGGCCTGGAAAGACTTACATGAACTGATGCTATGTGAAATGAGCAGAACCAGGAGATCATTATACACGGCAACAACAGTACTATATGACGATCAATTCTGATGGACATGGCTCTCTTCAACAATGAAATGTTTCAAACCACCTCCAATTGTTCACTGAAGAAAGCCATATACACCCAGAGAGAGGGATGTGAAATGTGGACCACAACATAACCTTCTCATACTCCTTGATTGATGTTTGCTTACATTGTGTTTCCTTTATCTGATATATCATTTGTGTAGACAAGATTTTTCTTGCACAACAATGACAAGTTTGGAAATATGTATACATATATTCGATTTACCAATATTTTAACATAATTAACATGTAGTGGATATCCTGCCATCTACGGGAGGGCTGGGGAGTTGAGGGAAAAATTTGTAATGGAAAGCTATGTAAGGGTTATTGTTGAAGAATTACCCACACATATGTTATGCAAATAAAATTAAAAAAAAACAAAACAAACAAAAAAAAAAAGAAGTTAGTGCATTATCTTGTAGGAAAATTGGAAGCACTGAAAATGTATAAGGAAATTAAATATGAAGTTTCTATGATCAAAATAATAATCTGATACCAGCATGCAATCTGAACAAAAAAGAAAGAAGGCAGAGAGTCCAGTTGAAAGACTACTGGGGGAAAAACAGGAAAAAGGTGACCTTAGGTCAATATTAGGGTGATGTAATGAGAAACATTATAAAGGGAGAATCAACAAAAGATAGTTACTGATTGGATTTTAAATTGAAAACATGGGCCTTATATCTCAATCTACCATTTTAACATGGATCACTGAAGAAATGTCATTACAGAAAGGTAAAAAAAATAATAAAACAAGGGAGTTTAGACAAGATAATTACATTCCATCCACTTAATTTCTTACTTCATCTGCCCTCAGTCAAAGGTGATCTGAAGTAGTTTGTAAAAAGAAGTAACCAAAATTTAGGGAAATTAAGAATAAAAACAATGTATAAAACAGAGACAATAATGACTGGCAGATAAAATAAACTGAATTATAATTGGACACTCAATTTGGCTTTAAGTTTCCTAGCAGCTAAAACAAAAGGGAAAAAATCGACCAATGTAGTTTTTTTTAATCTTATGTCAAAAGAAAGTCTATAGGTTTAACTGCAGACAAACGTTTTCTTCTTAGAATTTATCTTGAGCAGAAACAGATTACGTGGGTCATTGTACAAAGGATGTTGTATAGAATAGGAGATACCTTCAACTATAGTTCTGCAAAGGATTAGCAATATTGTCAAAGTGGACTATTCTTGCATTGACTCCCTATAAAGGTTGAAGGGTCTAACATTAAATCATACCTCAATGAAGGCATTTCTGCAGGGGGCTGAAATAATATGGTCCAGACACTTTGCTTTCTGATGATCTAACTTAGGAGAGGGATAAGACTTATAGAATGTACAAAAATGTATAGTTAACATGTCCAATAGAGTCTCTCTCTAAAATATCAGATACCTAAAAGGTGAGATTTTGATACATACTAAATCAAAGATGATTAATTACTGTATTTTCTAATGAGTACCTATAGTGCATATCTTCTGTGTTATTAGTTTAGGTGAAAGCCTATGCTTTAGGTAATGAGAACAAGGAAATTTGATTTTATCAGGAGAAGTTAAGCACATAATTTGTTCAGTTTCAATGTGGCTTGGGCAGCAAAGATTAAAGATCACATATTTAGAGATGGAAGGGAATAGAGTTCATCTACTCTACAATTTCACATTTTTAAAATGAGTAAAAAGAATGTTGTCTAAGGTCAATGACTCCAAATCTAGTGATCTTTCTGTTGTACTACAATACCTCTTCAGACGTGATGAGATTAGAAACAGTAACAACATTAAAATAACAATATTTGAAAGTTTGTTAGAACCATGAAATTGGATATTAAAAAGGAAATCAGAGTTTTACATTGAGATTTGGTAGTCATCTATCAAAAGGTAATAATTGAAGTCACAAGTGAAATTCATAAACTCTCTGAAGGGAAAGAAAGATTGGAGTTCTTAACCTCTTTTGGTGTAACGGACCTTTCAGCAAGTCTGGCTAACTATATGGCTCACTTCCCAGAATAATGTTTTTAAATACATAATATGAAATATGTAGGATTACAAAGGAAACCAATTATGTTGAAGTATGGTTGCACAGTTCCCCACATACACTATAACAAAATTGTGAAAGCAAAAAAATGGAAACAAAGTAGATATTCATCCAGTTGTGATAAAATAATGTTATCAAATAATAGTGTATTACAAGAAACAATGAATATGATGAATACAGAAATACATGGAAAGATCTATATTAAATGATAACAAATGAAATAAGCAGAGCCAAAAATATACCTAGTTATGATAATATTGCAAAGTGTTACCAGAAAAATAATCAGAAGGGAATAAAACAAAATTGTAAATCAGGAGAGATATGATAAGTCACTTCCATGCCTTTGCAGAGTTTGGAGGTCCACAAATGTTACACACTGCATGTCTTTCCAGACTTTTTCAATATGTTGATTATTTATGATGATATTTTTCCTTTTCTTTTTCTTTATTTTTGTACTTTTTTTAAAAAGCTGTATTATGTGGAATGATTCTGCAGGCATAAAAGAGGGAAGATTATTAGGGGAAATTGCGGTAATGTTACAAACAAACAAGATAAAGAAATATAAACTATAAAATATTTTCTTAAAAAAAATTTAAAACATAGTACTTATTACATATATGTAGAAGTATATCTATGTATACATGTCACAAGAATCATATAATTTTTATGGAGGCCAAGAGAAGACAGAGCTGTCAAGAAAAATTGGAATTGAAAAAGACACCACAATGCTCAATTTTATCTTAAAATATGCTCTCCTCTCTTTGGAATTTTTTCCTAGATTTGAGTAACATTGAACATGAATTTTCTCTTAAACTCCTTGTATTGGATTTTTAGTAATTTCTATATTTTCCAAAATATATTTAAACTATTTTCATTTGGGTACTGACCCACTTGGAAAAGAAAAACACATATTTTCCTTAAAATTTATGCATCCAAGGAAACGCTAGACTCAATATTCTTGATTTACTATTGGAAAAGTTACATTTTAAAACTAAATGGAACTTAAAGTAAAACAAAATCCTAGATTCAGTTTTTATATTTAGAAAGAACCTTAAAAATCAAGTCCAGGGGCAGCTAGATGGCACAGTGTCTAGAGCACCAGCCCTGAATTCAGGAGGACCTGAGTTCAAATGTGCTCTCAGACACTTAATACTTCCTAACTGTGTGACCCTGGGCAAGTTGCTTCACCCCAATTGCCTCAGAAAAAAAAAAAATCAAGTCCAACCTATTAATTTATAGGTAAGAAAAGTGAGATTGAGAGAGGTCTTATCCAAGGGCATTTATCCAAGGGCATATCCATGGGCAATTAATGGAAGAGCTATGATTTAAAACTAGATCCTTTGAAGTATAAATTTAAAAAAAAAAAAGCAATCTTCTCAGAAACTAACAAACAAAAAGACTCAAACACATAAATAATCTATTTTTTAAAAATCATGTCAGAACATTTGGGAACATTAATAACTACAATGTTTTTGTTGCCATTCTGATCTTGATTGCATTGGTTGAAAGAGATTTGTCTATTATAAAAATGCTTAAGGACACTAAGAAAATAAGTAAGTTAGAACCACAAAGCCAGTCTTGCAAAAATCAGGACTTAAACCTAGATCTTTCTAACTAAATGACTACCTCTCAATTAGGCTACACAGAAACAGCAACATACAAATCAATAAACATAGGAGTCTCACTCTGATTCATGTCACTGAATAGCACTGTAGTTGAGGGAATGTTATCACAAAGACTTCCAGAAGTAGAACTCCTTGATAAAGACCAAGGTGGTTCTACTTTATCACAGAGTTGACATTGATGTATATCTATAGAACAATCCCGGCAATAGAAATTTTAAAAGATCGAAGAAAACATTTTTGCTTTATATTAAATGATTAGGTCTCAGGAACTACCATCATTTAGCCAAAATATATCAATATTTACATATCAGTATCACTGCTGTGCTTGAGCATAAATTTTGTATTATATACACATGATACATAATGTGTATAAATGAGTTTAAGAAAAAGACAAGTGTTTAAGTTGAAAAAAAAATGCTGACCTTCTTTGGTAGGAGTGTCCTTATTCTGGGAGGAAAGTGGAGATAAAAGGAGGATATATAAGAGCAGAGAACTGAGACTTAGCCTATTATTTCACTGGAAAATATGCATGTGAGAATGTTTGTAGCAATGCAATTCAACTTCTTCTTTCTAATTTGTAATCTTAGAGATTGATCCAGAACTTTGTGAGATTAAGTAATTTGTCCATGGATATAAAACAAGTATGTGTCAGAGGCAGTACTTAAACACAGATCTTCTATGTTTGCCAAAACTAATTCTCTATCAACTTCTATGTGTATGCATTTTTGTACATAGGGATATGGACTGTGTATATGTATGTACATGTGTATGCATGCATTTATATATTAAGTGGGTATTTGACTGACTAAGCTACTTTTATTTTAAAATCAGAATGGAAATATATTCATATGTATTTTTTACCATGAGATGATAAATTTAAAGCTGGAAAATATCTTAGAACTGACCTAGAATCATTACTACATATTACAAATGAAGAAACTGATATGCAGAGAGGATAGGAAGCAAAAAAGAGAGAGAAGGGTGAAAGAGAGAGAGATGGAGACAAAGTCAGAGAGGGGAGGGAGGGAGGATGAGAAAGAAGGAGAGGGAGAAGGGAGAGAGAGAGTTTGACATCTATTTATTTAAGTTATATATTTTAGGTTGGAAGTTGTTATTTCCTAAACAAATATACTGTGAACTCCTTGTAATTTCTCCCAGTTGAAACAATTTCACTATCCTATTTCAAAATTATAAAATTTCATATTCATAATGAGTTTATATTTACTTACCAGTGATCACAAATCCAAAGAGATTTTTAAACTAATTAAAGCAATTAATGGGAGCAATTCAATGTATATACATGTGCATATGTTTGTATGCATGTAGGTATGTATGTGTCCATTCAAAACATGTTGTGTAGATGTACATAAAGCATTAATTATATGCATTAATTACATGCACAAATATCATGTGCAAAATTGTCACCTAGAGAATGGCTTAATGAGTCACTTTTTAAATTTTAAAATCATAGCTGTTCACTTCATCCATATAGACATTTCCTAAATGTTTCATAAGTTCTTAAATAATATTACTCCATGTGACATACTGCTTTGATATCTATCTATAGCTGAATGCTATCCATTTTTAAAAAAGTGATAGTAACTTAAAAGGAAAGTAAATTTTTCTTAGGTCAGAGTATTGTGACACTATCTCGTGAGATTCCACAAAATAATTATTTCTGACTGCTGGTGGATTCATAAGTATAAGTATTCTTCTCAGTTGTTTTCTTCTTTCCTCCTTTGCTTTCTTCCTTCCTTCCATTTTTACTTTCTCCTTTCTCTCCCTTCTCTCCCTGCCTCTTTCTGCTTTCCCTTCATTTTCCCCTCACTCCTTTTCTTCCTTCTTTTCCCACATCCTCCCTCATTTCTTTCTGTATATAGACAATCAGTGATAAATTTAATAGTTTGTACAATTATTTATTTACTTCTGTGTTTATAAACATGGGGAATCCATTTAGTAAGATACACTTAGTAATCTATTAATGAATTAATAGATAAATCTTTAAAAGTTGCCTTAGGGGAAATAGTTTTATTCTTATCCAAAATTCTACCCCTGGCCTCTGAACTCAGCACTCTATCCATTCTGCTACATTGCCTGGTACAGAAAAAAATAATCATCCAAGGAGAACAGCTTAGGCTTCAGAGAGGAGGCATTATTTGAGCTGGGATTTAAAGGATATGCTGGAATGCAAAACATGATGTTTGTTGTACAGAGAAGAGGAAAGGTGGATTTTTATTGGGGCTGGAATTTATTCTTCAGATTATCCCTCAAACAATACCTAACTGATAATACACAACACAATGCATCTCCATTTTGTGCTGTGGACAGATGGAGTGTTAGTTAAAGTCAGGAAGACTCATCTTTCTAAGTGCAAATTCAACCTAAGATACTTACTAGTTGTGTGACTCTGAGCAAGTCACTTAACACTATTTGCTACAGCTCATCTGTAAAATAAGCTGGAGAAGGAAATGGCAAACCATTCTAGTATCTCTGCCATGAAAAACTCAAGCGTCATGAAAAGTTGAACACAACTAAAGAACGACTGACAAACAACTGAGAAGATTGGTTATAGATGTTATTTGAATGTTGTTTTATGATGTTGCTTTATGAATATACATCTTTTCTAACAGCAGGCTCATAGTTCTAGAGTTGGGGCTCATTAAATGCAAACCTTTCATCTTATAGAAAACTGAAACCCAAGTTTGCATAGGTAACAAATGGCCAACTTGGGATTCAAACAAAAAGTCCTATGCTTATATTATCTCATCAGCAATTTTTCTTTTTTAATTTTTGGAACATAACAGTTCCATGGTTGAAAAAGATGAATCAAGTCAGGGAACCAGCATTTAAATCACACTTTTGCCCCTTACTTTCTATGTAGTCTTGGGTAGATCTTTTTATGTTTCTTAGCTTCTACTTGTTAGTAGAGTGAATGTTTTTAACTAGATGATTTTGTATGTTCCTTCCAGTTCCAAACCTAAGAAGAATCCCTGCCCCTACCCCCAACCTTTCAAGCAATTATTCAATATAACCTGAATAATCAGAAAAATACATAATTATAATAAGTGATGTTTCAGAGAATAGGATTTATCTTTCTGATACTTTATTTTTAAAATTATTGCTGTTATTATTATTAAAACCATTATCTGTAATGGTCTTAAGATGATTAAACTGTAATATTTTGACAAATGAAGGTCTAATTTTTGGAAGCTACACAAAAACAAAAGAGCTTGGAATTAGGGGGCCCTTATAGATCTCTCTATAATGCAGATAAAACTTCTTGATATATTTAAATCCTTTTCTGCAAACATTTCTCTGATTTGTTGCCAAGGAGTCACTGAATTTAGTAATCCAGACAGATTACCATAGCGCTTCTATTTTTAGGGCCCCGTCTGTTCCTGTGGCAGTTGCAGCTGATCGGATTACTGCTATATCCTACCCATGTAAAATGCATTGATGCTGCAAGAGAACCTTCATTCCACTTCTGCTATTGCAATGTCAACCTAGTCAATGGATATTTACCACAGGATTTATTTGAGTGTTCCATTCCTAATGCATCAGTCCCTAAATTACAATAATGAGAATCAACTTAAATTTGGCACTTGTCTTCTAAGACTATCAGTTTCCATTTCAGGTGTTAGTTCAAGGGAATCTATACAACACTTCAAGTCTCCAGTACTTTGGAAGATCCCTCTCTTTGTCTCTGTCTCTCTGTCTCTCTGTCTGTCTCCCTCTCTCTCACTGTCTCTCACACACATACACACAGACAAACACACTTTTCCACATACATGTATAAGTATGTATATGTATACATGCATATGTACACATACATATATGCCCTGAGATAACATTTTCTCTAGCAAATGCCAACAGCTACATCTAGTGGGAAGAGAGAATAAAAATCATTTTTCACAGATGTCTTATTTCCCAGGGAATCTACGACACATATTCATTTTCTAAAAGCCCTCTATGTTCAGGGAATGAAAGTTTGCCCCTAAGAAGGGAAGACACCAGTTTAATCAATTTGGACCTGATCCTGAAACCTTTATTCAGGCAAAAAAATCCATTGACCTCAGTAGTAGTCTGGGTTGGCAGAGGGAGGTTGTTTCATCCTCTCGAAACAAAAAGCTTTCATCATTGCTTCTTTCATGACCTTGAAAAAAATGTTGAAAATAGGAAATAGAGACATTAAAAAGTGGAAATTAAATGAATGATTTCTTTTTTCTCATAAGTGAGACATAATGTTGATAAAGAACTTAATGCTCAAAGAAACTAAAATACTACAAAATTTAAAAGAAAATATCTCATCCTCCATAAATCTCTGTCTTTTCATTGAGAGAAGTGATTATATTCACATACTTGAAATGGCTTACCATATGCATTCTCCCCATAATGACTTCTTGTTTATCTTGATTATTGCCTTATAGAGAGCGTAGTGGGGAAGGGAACAAGTATTTATTAGAAATCTATTATATAAGTTTTAGGCACTGTACTAAATGCTTGAAAATATTTTATTTGATTTTCAAAACAACCCTGTAAGGTACAAAGTGTTATCATTATCTCCTTTTTACATTTGGAAACTAAAGCAACCAAATGTTAATTAATTTGCCCTGAGTCATAAAGCTAATAAAAGATGTCTCCTATATTTTATGCATCATATACACATAGCCATTTTAGAATTTGAGTTTGACTAGATGGTATTTAAGATCAATCTGACTCTAAATCTATGATCCAACTTACTGCCTGGATTTTGACTTTTGTGATATTCTCAGTATCTCATTTACTCTCCCCCTTTTGTTCAGTTTAAATCCTGATTGATTAGAATTATAATGCACTAGTCAAATACTCTTGCCAGTATTTGGTAAGCATTAATCATCTTGGGGACTGTCATATATATATATATATATATATATATATATATGTATTTTAAGGCATGATCCTAGATATAAATATGCCATTTTAGTTGACATTTTTACAACCATCTGTTCACTTTATAAATCTGCTCTTCTTTTCTATGCCCTTTGCCTTCAGTAAGCATTTGACCAAAATTACCTCCACATAAGGTCCTCAGTTTTTCCATGAGGACTTCATAATGTTTTGCAATGCTAGAAAGTTTCTTTCTAGCAGTATCTTTTGATGTCATGTGAATATCAGGGGTGATTAATATTCACCTGTTTTAACTGTTCTTATATCATTTTCTGTAATGCCCTATAAGCTAAATTCCTCTGAAAAACTGCCTATTGTTATAAGATCATCAAATAGTTAACACAACAAGGAGAAATCCACCAATAATTCTGCTCTTCCTTCTATGACTATATTGGATGGTCAATCATCTGACAGCACCTATGACTCTACTTTATCATTCCTTAGCAGGACTTCTTAAACTTTTCCAATTATGACCCTTTATCGCTCAAGAAATTTCTATGTGACCTCAGGTATATAGTTATATAAAAATAAGTGTGCAGATAAAACGTTTACTGAGAATAAATCATTATTCTG
The DNA here is from genome assembly GCA_023553655.1 of Myrmecobius fasciatus. Classification (NCBI taxonomy): domain Eukaryota; kingdom Metazoa; phylum Chordata; class Mammalia; order Dasyuromorphia; family Myrmecobiidae; genus Myrmecobius; species Myrmecobius fasciatus. The sequence goes on from JAJPUD010004350.1 coordinate 9,418, forward strand.
CAAAACCCCCACCTTCAGTTACAAGACTCCATATGGATTCACAATCCACAGTTTAAGAAGCAAGATCTTGGAAAACAGTTGCTTTCCTCTATGACCATCTAACTATTTTCTTTTTCAAAAGAGTCTTAATTTTGGTTTTGGTTTTGTTTGTTTGCCTTTACCTACAAGTGTTCAGTGATCTTGCATTCATTCACTGCTTGACATTTTTCTACTGTACACCTTCCTGACCCAGGTCACAATTTTACTCTGCTTTTTTAGATCCTTTTACTTCTTTCTTTTCAGATTATATATCTACTACTTTTTTCCCCTTAGGTACTCTTCATTGGCCTGTCTTTCTATTTATTCTGCAAGTTCTATCAACATCTCTTCTAGAAGCCTAAACTTGAAGCATACATAAAAACCACTTAAGTAGGGCAGAAAAATAAGCATTAAATAATCAGTGCAATTCCATTGCAAAATTCAATGAGTTCCCCACTATAGAAGAGACCTTCAGTTACTATCTTTCAAAATATTTGTGGACAATGTCAAATCACCTCAATGCTACCTTTTGACATTCAAATCATCTTTATCAACTTCTATCTTGTTTTAATTGTAGTTCTTTTTCAGGCACAATTCTTTGTGACCTTATTTAGGGCTATCTTGGCAAAGATACTGGAGAAGTATAACATCTTCTCCAGCTCATTTTACAAATGAGGAAATTGAGGCAGACAGGGTGAAGTGACTTGCCTGGGATCACACAGCTAGTAAGTGTCTGAGACCAGATTTGAATTCAGGATGAGGAGTCTTCCTGACTCCAGGTCTGGTATCTTATCCACTGCACCACCTAGGTGACTACTTAATAACCACTTACATTTCCTGCTCCTCTTTCTTCTACTAATCTTTTATTCTGTCTTATCAATTTGTTTTATTCAGATTTTTTTAACTTATCTTGTCTTTTCTTCCACAATAAGTGTATTTTAAAATTCTTCTCCTCCTGGAGCTAAATTAGTTTTCCTTAAACCTTTCTTTTGAGTTCTCCCAAGTTTTTTAAACCTGAAAGTTCTGTCAACTATTTTCTTCGACATTACAAAATTCAAAACCTTCTATATTACCTCTGCAATTTCACACACCCACACACACAAATATACACATTTGTCACAATTGTTATTGTTAAGTTATTTCAGTTGTGTTGAATTCTCTATGACTCCATTTTGGGGGTATTCTTGGTAAAGATGTTAGAGTAGTTTGTAATTTCCTTCTCTACCTCATTTTACAGATAAGTAAGTCAGCCAAACAGGGTTAAGTGACTTACCCAAGGTAACATAGCTTTTAAGTTTCTGAGTCTCAACTTGAAGATGAGTGCTTTTGATTCCAAACCTCCCCTTGATCCCAAGCCCAGTGCTCTATCTGCTGTGCCTCCCAGCTGCACCTCCTCGCATTAGAAAACCTTAATGGAAAGTATAACATTTGGCAGTTGGTTCTGATGATGATTTCCAGATTCTTGGATCTATTGGCAGGAACTGACTTCACAAATTTTCCAACAGAAGTAAGAAATGACTCCATATCAAAAACCACAATATCAGCCACTAAACATGAAAAAAATTGTTTATATTCATATTAAATGTTTTTCTTCTAGAATTTTAGATAAGATGTACCAATTGGTTTTAATGAAAGTAAAGAATCTTTTTCAGTTGACTAAAGTCAGCTAGTAAGGCAGTTAGTATAGTCAGGTTAAGCACTGAGTTTGTGTGTGTGTGTGTGTGTGTGTGTGTGTGTGTGTGTGTGTGTGTACACAGACACACATATATACATATATATGTATATTTGTAGATGTTTTTATTATATATGTAAGTATGTACATATGCACACAAATGTATATGCAAACATACCTCTATATTATGTTATATAATTTTGTATTATGTATATTGCATTATAACATTTATATCATGATATATATTATAGTTATTTTTATGCTGGTGAATTACTTCACTTTAATTCATGTTTATATTTCATAAAGAAAATTTCATGACTATTAATGTAACAGAGACTCCTCTAGAGCAGTCATAATTAATGAAAAACAAGTGCAATATATTTTAATCAACTTATTTGGCTACAAAAGTAATATTACATCTCATTTTTTAATATTAAAACAGCCTGATAGTGAAGCAATTTTAAAGATGGCTAACAGCAATCCTATTTCCCTGTTCTTTCAGTACTTAGGATGTGGTTTGTCTAGGTCTAGTGACTTTATCTTATGGAAGGTAACCAGTTAGCTTCTTCGTACCTTCTCAGCCACATGATGACACATATGTGAAAAGCACCTAGAGTCATCTACTTAGAAGTAGCTAAGATCTGATGCCAGTAGCCTAGAGTTTTGTCATAAGCATGGAAATTCTGTGTTGGTCTAACAGATGGTTAGAAGAATTGACCATGTTGCTGGACCTGACTACATCTTTAAAGCAGTCTCAATGTAAAAGATTTATTCACTGTTCCCCAGGTACACAAAGTGGTAAGGGAGGAGAGACTGAGGAACCCTGCCTTTCACTATCACTTATCCTCCCTTACTCCATATGGCCCCAAGAAACTGACTTTTGCTATTCTATTCCAGAGTTTCTTAAACTTTTTCTATTCATGAGCCATTTTCACTTGAGAAATTTTTACACAATGCCGGATTTATAGGTATGTAAAATAGATATATAAATTAAACATTTGCTGCTAATTGTAAAGAAATTTATCTTAAAACAATTCTTTGGTATACATCTGATTTTACCACTTATTTAATATGAAAACAAATTTGCATACTAAGAAGACAGATGTGATTGTTGTGGAATATCTGATCTACTGTTGCCAATTTTTTCATGACTTCTACATTCAGTTACATGAGCTATGACCAACAATTTAAGTATATACACATATATAACATATAAACATATATGTGCATATATGCACATGTGTATACATAATTATTGTTGCTTGGGTTGTTTGGGTTGTTTTTTTTTCTTCCTGAATTGCACCAAAATGGCATCTCTATGTTGGAATTAAAGTACAGTATGTCCAACTGCAGTTGATCAGATTAATATGAGTTTAGAAGACTACCACAGGTCAGACACAAATAGTCTGTACAAACATTTGGAATGAAGATGTCTCTACATTTTTGCATCTCACAATGCTTTTGAGACAGTGCAATTCTGCTTCACTCATAGAGCATGGTACCTTCTTTGCTTCAGGCATGCCATTCTGGGCAGTCCTGTGCCAGTGTCTCCCATATCTATCACATAATCTATTCCAAAGTACATATAAGTGAGTTGGTAGGCATACAAATCTCCCCAATTCTCTTTTTGGTTTATAGTTTTTCTATTTATAATACCAACAAATAGGATTATAGGATTTTAGAGTCAGAAGGTATCTTTACAATCTTAGGATTAGAGTATTAGATTCAAAAGGGGCCTTACAGTTTTCCTAGTCCAATCCTTTATTTTATAACTAAGGAAACCCAAATCCTAAAAGAGAAATAACATTTTTTAAGGTTTTTTAGGTATATAAAAGAGCCAGGATCTAAACTCATGCCTTCTAAATCTACTTTTAATATCCTGTGTTTCTAAAGTTCTCTTTTTTTTGTTCTTTGCACATAGATATCTATATACTTTTCACCGAGTCAATTTGCACTTTCATATGTTACTTTGAAGCAGTGTGGCATAATGTCTAGAGAATTGATCTGGATCTATATCTGACATTTACCGTTTGACTCAGGGGAAAACACACCACCTTCAGTAGTTTAGGCTACTCTCTAAGGCTACAAATTGCAAAGAAACTGCCAATCTTCTTTGAAATTGAGAGTTTCTCCATAAGAAATTTCCCTAGAACAAGGAAATAACAAATCTATTTCCCTATCCTATGTGATAGAGAAGTATTTTTAATGTACACATAATATTTTTCATCAATATTCTGATGACTGTTTGAGGAAAAGTCATAATGTCATTCATTTAATTTGTATTTCCCAGGACAATCCTTCACACCACTACTATGCTCAATAAAAGTTAAATGATTCATCAAAAAGAAAGTTGATGGAAAATAACTCTTTCCACTAGATGGCAGTAAATATCAAAAATTAGATCTCCCTTGAACTATATAACAAATTTTGAAACAGAAAATATATTAAATGAATTTGCAGTTACAAATAGCAGAAAGAAAAAAGCCATAGTGTCAACTGTTATTTAATCACAAATAATGAAAAATTATAACAATGTACTTAAGTGGCTGATTTAGATTACCTGGCCAAGAAGATATAGATCGATAGATAGACAGACAGACAGACAAAAAGCATTAGTTATAAGAAACAAATGTTATAAAGCATTATCATCACAAAATTTAGCCTAATAGTACTGTGCATGATTTTTATGACAACTTTTCCATAGCCTTATCTATAGACGATATCTATATTAACTATTTATACTTTTTAGATAAAAAGACTATTTTGCATAACTCAAATTAGTCCCAATTATCCTTTTTGTACCTATGATACAGATATTCCAAGTTTAACTCTGAGTAGGGAATGACCCACTTAATATTATAATAGACTTACATTTTGTTCTCTTTTTTTCTTTTGTATGTCAATGTTTCCCTGCATCCTTCATTTCAAAAAATATCCAAATAAAAATATATAAACAATTTAAAATAGTACAGAATTATAAAACCAGTATTGAAAAGGACCTCAGAGGCCATATAATAACCTAACTAAACAGAAATCGTGTCTTACATCCATGCCAGTGATTATCTAATCTTTACTTAAAAACCTCTCATGAGAGAAAACTTAACTACTCACAGAGACAATACATTCCTTTATTTTCCTGCTAGAAAATTTCTCTGTGTATTAAGTGTAGATCTATCCGTTGAAACTTCTTATTACTCCAACTTCTACCCTCTAAGAGCAAACAGAACTTCTCGTTTTCCCCTATGTAACAGCATCCCAAATATCTAGAGACAACCTTGACGCCCTTCACCACTTCCTTCTCAAAGTTAAACTTTCTGTTTCTTCATTAGAACCTCTGATAGCATAGCAGTGCATTGCCACATGCCATATTGATTGTGGATATGCTCTCGATTCCTAATGTCCTTCTTAAAATGTGGGACCTAGAACTAGTTTTGGGAACCTCAGAACTAATATTCTGAGAAAAAAATGAATGCCAGTTTCATACTGAAGCAATCTTGAAAACTAGAACTGATATATTCACACATTAATAGAAAATTACAAGGATAATTATGAGCTAAAATGATTAAGAAATACCAAAGAAATTACAAATATAATATTCTTGAAATTATTCCACTATTTCTTTTTTCATTCACCCCTAAAAACCAATTAAAATGTAAATTAGTGCCACAAAGAATAGAACCAGTATCCACAGAGATCTAATTCTGTTTTAGGTGTTTAACTGATTTGTTTGTTTGTTTGTTTGTTTGTTTTTTACACAACATTTATGTGTGACTAAGTCAGAGTAAACAGGACTATGGCCTCCCTCTTTTCAAAATCTAAGATCTCATGAGGTTGATTCACTGCCACATTGTACTGTTGATTCATGTTGAGCTTTGGGGATTTGGGGAGAAGTGAAAGGTTGGATTTGTTTTGAATATACAGGGTGTAGCATTTTATTTAATTTGAGAGAGAGTATTTGGGATATAGATAGGTTGTAAGATCATAGATTTATTGCTACACCTGAGAGGATTTCTAGAACAAACCCTCACTTTACACTTAGAGAAATTGAGGCACAAAGAGGTTAATCAATTTGCCCAGACTCCCATAATTAATAAGCCTCAAAGTCTAATGATCTGCTCCATATGCCAGAAAGACCAAAGATCAGTTTGACCTTAGATAAGTAATTAAACATTTTTAAATTGTACAGTTTATCCACTATAATTTGTATATGGTCTGCATGTCTATTACCTCCTTTCATTGTAAATTCCTTGAAAACAAGAGGGGTTTTTGTTTGTTTTGCCTTTCTTTACATCCTTTGATATTAGTATAATGGCTGGCACATAGTAGAGGGTTAATAAATGCTGTTGACTGATTGAGTAACTGCAATTTTTCATATTTAAAATGAGAAGATAAAACTCGGCAGTATGATATGAGGAAAAAAAGAGGTGGAGCCCAAAGATTCAGATCAACAGGCAATTTATTAACAATTTATAAAAAAAAACATATATAGAATATGGCCCTTACAAGTCTTAATAGTAAGATGGTATAGTGTTCATAATGAAAAGAGTCACTGTATGCTCCTTGTATATTAGAATAATTGATATGAAAAACAGAGTTTTACCAGAAACATTTTTTGTTCAGAAATATTCTATAAATTTAGATGACTGCCATTAATGAAAACTTCTAAAGAAAAAGTTATTTATCCTTACAGACATATATATGTATAAATATTAATATATTTTACTTAATATTTCTCAATTACATGTAAAAAATTGTTGGGTTTTTTTGAGGTCCAAATTCTCTACCTCCTTGAGAGGGCAAGCAATTTGATATCAATTATGAAATCATTCAAAAATATGCAAAATAAAAGATATAAAAAATAAAACAAGAATTAAGTAGAAAAAGTTTGCTTCAATCTTCACTCAGAATTGGTTACCTCTTTGAAAGTAGATATCATATATACGTTGGTAGTATGTTGGTTAATTGTCTTTATCAGAATACTTAAGTCTTTCTTAGTTGATCATCCTTACAATATTACTTTTACTTTCATAAAAATATTTTTTGTTAATGTAGAATTTCATATTCAGAGAGGACAGGGCCTACATACAAGGTTCTTGAAACGCAATGTAGTTTTAAGCTGTTATTCCATTAATGATTTAATATTCATTATAGGTAGAAGTAATCTGACCTTTAAAGTCATTGAAAATTTCACTAGAAAATGTTAATTAGAAACAATTTTTTTTAATTGAAAAATGAAACTTCACCTCTTAGAAATTAATTGCAAATTTATACTCAGGAATAGTCTTCCCATTAGATTACTCTGTCTATAATCCAATTCTGCATTATGTATAGATCCTCTCTGAGTCATGTTTTACAAGTTTGAAAGGTATTTACCTTTTGAATAATACCTTTTGAAAGGTATTACCCAATGAATAACATCGCAAATTTATACAACAGTGTAAAGTAAGGATTTGGAAGGGTGGGTCAATTTGAATTCTCAGATAAAATCTCCAGTGCTTACCTTTAAAATGAACCTCAACCTTTCCCAAAGCTAAGAAAGCATTTTCTTTTCCACATGGCTGACTTTCAAGTATCTGTGTGTAAGAAGTTTCTTTCTTGTAATGTTTCTAGCCAAACTAGAAACAAGAATACTCTTAATTCAATGGGTAACTTTCTTCTTGTAGAACTGAATTTTAATTAAAAAAAAATCAAAGGAACTAAAAGGAAAAATATACAGTTTCTCCAATTTGTGGTAGCTTTGACTTTACTATTAATTAATCGTTCATCTACAAGGAAACTGTATCATAGAATTTAAAGTTCTAAAATGAATAAGCATTTATATAATGCTTACTATGTGCTAGACATTCTATAAATATTAACTCATTTGACCTTCACAGCTGCACTTTTGGGCAAAAAGAATGTTAAATGATTTTTCCAGAGTCATACCACTAATAGGTTCCTGTAGACAGAGTTGAACTGAGGTTCTCTTGTCTTCAGGCTTGTGCTCTGTTCACTCTCCCATCTATCTGTGTTGTCTTAAAGGTTATCTAGTCAGAATTCTTCTATTCAGTAAGGAAAAGTTAAATTAATTTGTCTACAGCTGTACAAATACTAAGTAGCTACACTAGGACTTGATCTGGATTTCTCTGATCTCAAATATCACACTCTGCACTATTCTACAGTTTAATGAGCTCCAGCCAAGCTAAATCATAGCTGCATGACACAAAGGATCTCTGGATGAAAGTGCAAATAGTGTCATTTTCCTAAATATTTGGACATCCAATACCAAAATTTGAATATTTAGAAATCACAGATTAACAAAATATTTCTCATTCTTGCTGGAAATTTGAAACCAAAGGAAGAGTTAGGGAAATCAAATTTGTGATTTCATTGGCAAAGAAACCACTAGATGATGAAATTCACTCTACCTATTAAGCATCATTACCTTATAATCTTAAAAAATTGCCAAGAGCATTGAGGACTTTAATAATTTTCCCAGTGTCCTACAGTATATATTAGAGATGCATAAATATCCAAGAAATGCTTTAACAAGGTCACTAATACTTCTTCCTTTCTCAATGAAAAAATGGGAGTGTTTGACACACTTTAAATGGTATAGAATATAATGTATGTTGTTTCTTTCCTCTTTTCTGCTTTCAATGTGCTTTCATTTTCATAGAATTAGAAATAGCAATGATATTCATTTCACAAATTGCTTGGCTTTAAGATTTTGTATCAATTTGGAGGCATATCTTTTTTTTTCCTTATAAGTTTTAGAATTCACCAATTTGCCAGATAAAGAAAATTGGCTAGATCTTATCGGTTCAAGAAAATATTATTAGAGGTAAAATATTTAAATGATTCTTATATCTCTTTGGAATTAAACTGCATGAAAATGAAGAAGGCATTTAGAGATTATGTCACTTTTTTATTATTTCTTTTAGTGAACTATATATTCATTAGGTATAGACTATCATACTGAATGCTATGGAAAATAAAAAATCTCGTACTTTACCATCACTGCCAACAGAAGTGAAAAGAAAAAAAAATTACTAAGTTGGTATTATTTTTAAAGGAAATATCGTTCATTCCTTTGAACTTTCATCTAAGATTGCCATTCTTGATAAGGCTATGTTAAGCAACTGCCCTATTACTTCAATCATCTTTCCTCCTGTCTACTATATCCAAAACACTCATCCAAAACCATTATTCTCTTCTATTTATCCTCTTTCCTAATAGAATGTAAGTTCCTCAAGATCAGTCTTGTTTACTTGCACATTTATCAGCAACATTTAACACTATCCCTGACCCATAATATACTTAATGTTTTATCATTCATTCATTCATTCATTCGTTTTAACAAATGGTATCACTATTAAAGTACAACATCATGCACACAATCGAGTTCAAATGTCCTATGAGATAAATGGGCTTTCCATGTTGTATCAAAACAAAATTTTCCCATAAATGAGTAAAAAATTGAGAATGACAGATTCTAAGAAGAAGACTATGGAGATACCATTTAAACAAAGAAGAAACACTAAAGTATTACTAAACTATAGATTGTCTTTGTTCTTCTCCCCCAAATCTATCACATGACCTTCAAGCCCCAGAATTTAATTCCTAATTCCCTAGAATGTCAGAGTTTAAAAAAGGTCACCTAGGACAAACCCTTTACCTATTGGATGAGGAAACTGAGGTCCATAAAAGTAAATTAATTGTCCCATGTCATACAATAAGATAGGAGAGAGTCAAAGTCTCTCATGACAGTGTTCTTTTTACTCATTCATTTCATAATAAAAGATTTTGGTATACTGTGAACCAAGCAAATCTTTGGAAAGGAAGATACATTGCATTTAAAGTAAATTTCATGTCAAAGTTACTACAAAATACCCTAAATATTGCTTACAGTAAATATTAATTCATCATTAAGATCTCTGTTAGGTCAGCAAAACTGTTACTTTTTGTTACCTTAGCCTATCATCTTTTCTATCCATAGGGTTTTAGTTAAAGGTAACAGATTCTTATAATGAATGTTTTATTTACATTTCTTAATTTGTAATAATATAGGCAGCAACACTTAAAATAATGCAGTTAACTGTTTTAGTGAGGGCAATAGTATCAAAAACTATTAGCCATTACCTCTAGAACTAGATTAAATCTTTGGGTAAGAAACTTGGATTTATTCCCACTATATATAAAACAGTGATTAAAATTCTTTTTTATTCTATTTCCCACAGCACTAGCTGATATCACTATGTCATTAAGTTAAAAGTGTGTAAAGAATAGTGTGTAGCTTTTACATATATAATAGCATCTCTCAGAGGAGCAGACTCCCATTTTTTGTCTTATAGTATATACAATACATAATTACAAAAATTGACAATAATCCTTAATTCATAACAAATAAAAGTTTTGTATGTTGGGAAAAAAGAAAGGAAGAAAGGTTTAGACATTTCAAAAGCAAAAGAGGGAGAAATAGAGTTTTAGATACTGATTTTATTTTTAGTTAAATACAAATAAACAGGAATAGTGCCCCAAAAAGGAAGTCAGCAGGAGTTCTAAGGGGCTGCTAATGGGGGGTGGGGTGAGGTGGCATATTTGTCATCGTCCCTAGTTCCATAACACTATTGGTTTTTCTGAAAAAACGGAATATTCTCATTGCAGAAATCTGAGAATCACAGGATTTTAGAGTTGTAAATGACCTTAATGGACCCTCAATCAAATCTATCCACATCTTGGTTGTCCTATTTTGAAGGCTCCCTAGTTAACTAGTGAACTTCCTAAAATGTACTACTTAGTAGAGTTAAGTGCAGCACTACAGATGTGTAGGGCAAACTAGAGAAGAACAATGACTATCACTTTCTTATTCCTCCAAATCATTTCTCTCTTTCCAAAATCACATGATATCCCCCTTATTCCTACTTCCTTTTTGCCATCAGTAGGCCACATCAGCCTGTGATCAGAGTCTTGTTCTCAAAATTCTTCCAGTAAAGCTTACAACTGATTGTTTAATTTCAAAAATCGTGGGGAAGCCATAGCTGAAATACAGTAGGTACCAACATTTAAATTGCCTGAGGACAGCAAGAATAAAGAAGTCCCTAGGGGAAAGGGAAAAACCAACTGGTTCAAGTCTTAATGATGTCTTAAGAAAGCCAACCAAAAGAGTGTTCTCTCCATTCCAGGCACTATTGTCCATGGAAGTTGGTAACAGAATAATCTGAAGCATCTATGAGAGTTTCAAAAGTGTTTACTCATGTCAGCATATGATAGAGGGAAAGATTCAATTATACACAGTTTTTTATGACATTTATGTTCTTTTTTTTCTATAGGAGGGATGATAGGGGGATATTGATTAGAGGAACTATATATGGGTTTAGAAGCATTTATCAAAGTGCATGAGCACAAAGTATTGGATAACTTCTGTTTTTTATCAATAGCTAAAATAGCACATAACTCCCCCCCAAAAGAACAACAGTTTAGAAAAGGGCAAGGAAACAGTACTTGAAATGCTTAGACAGATATGTAGAAAGATATTGAGCTTTATACATTATTCAGATCAAAAAATAATCTTCTGATTCAATTAATATTAACTCAATCCAAATAATGTTTCTGGGGGAGGAAGGGAGAATACAAATACAAATAAATGGACATTTTCCATATAAAGTATAATGCCAGAATTGTTTCATAGGGTTATTTTTTAAAGCCTAGTCTGAATGAAATAATAGATCATTGTTTTCTTAAATTTTACACTTCTTTTACAATGTAGCATTAATAGAAATTCTAAGCCCCAGCTAGAATTTAAATGAGAAGTGATGAAAATATTTTGACATAACAGGGGAACTATTTTTTTAAACCCCTTAAAAAAGAGAAGAGAAGTAAGAGATCAGACTAGAAAAGAAGATGTGAGGATAGGAGATTATAAAAAAACTTCAAGGAAAAGAAATGGTAGATTGATGAATCATCTGATTTTGTCAATCCTATAACATCATAGAGCAGCGAGATGGTGCGATGGATAGAGCATCGAGCCTAATGTCAGGAAGATCTGAGTTCAGATCTGTACTCAGCTACTTACTAACTCTGTGACTCTGAACAAGGCACTTAACCGAATTTAACTCTGTTTCCTCATCTGTAAAATGAGCTGAAGAAGGCAAAGGCTAAAACATTCAAGTATCTTTGCCAAGAAAACTGCAAATGTAGTCAAGAAGAATTGGACACAACTAAACATAAACAACAATATAACATCCAAATCAGCCATGTAAACAATTTTTTATAGATTTATTGGTATATATCTTATATGAATTTCAAATTTTTCCTGAACTAGATATATGAGACCTAGATGATCCGCCTTTTTCAGGTAGCCATCTTGACTAGAAGGGCTTCTTTACTATTTTTCTATCAAATAAAATGTTGGAGAGATAGCCTATCTCTCAGATCTGTGAAGAAGGGAGGAATTAATTGCCTAAGAGGAACTAGAGAACATTATGAAATATAAAATTGATAATTTTGATTACATTAAATTTTAAAGTTTTTGCATAAACAAAATCAATGCTGCCAAAGAAAGGAAGCAAAAAACTGGGGGGAAATTTTACATCCAGTGTTTCTGATATAGGGCTCATTTCTAACATATATGGAAAATTAATTCAAATTTATAAGAATACAATGCATTGTTGATGGAATGATCCAACCATTCTGGAGAATAATTTGGAACTATGCCAAAACAGCTCTCAAATTGTACGTACTCTTTGATCCAGCACTGTCTCTACTGGATCTGTATCCCAAAGGGATCATAAAAAGGGAAAGACCCACATGTGCAAAAATATAGCAGCCCTTTTTGAAGTAGCAAGGAATTAGAAGTTGAGTATACACCCATCAGTTGGGGAATGACTGAATAAGTTATGGTATATGAATGTAATGGAATATTATTATTCTATAAAAATAAATAGGCTGATTTCACAAAAACCTGAAAAGACTTACATGAATTGATCCTGATTAAAGTGAGCAGAACAAAAAGAGCACTGTATACTATAACAACAAGATTATGTGATGATCAACTGTTATGAAGTTGGTTCTTTTCAATGATGTAGTGATTCAAGACAGTTCCAATAGACTTGTAATGGAAAGTACCATCCACATTCAGAAAGTGAACCATGAAGACTGAGTGGATTAAAGGATAGCATTTTCACCTTGTTGGTGGTGGTGGTTGTTTGCTTGTTTTTCTTTTATTTCTCATATTTTTCCCCTTTTGATCTGATTTTTCTTGCACAACATGACATATATGGAAATATATTTAGAAGAATTGCACATATTTAACCTATATTAGATTGCTTCTTGTCTTGGAGAGGGGAATGGTGGGAGAAGTAGGGAGAAAAATTTGGAACACAATGTTTTGCAAAGATGAATGTTGAAAACTATCTTTGTATTATTTGATAAAATAAAATACTATTGAAAACATTAAATAAATAAATAAATATCACTACACTGAATGGTAGCATTAAAAAAAATTAATTTTGAGACTGCCTTTATTGTTTCCCTCCAAATTTTCTGGAGGTACATTTTCCTTGTCACTGATTTTCTCTGGGTTTCAAAGCAAAAGTGCTCACAATCTATTTCTTTCTTCATATAATTTTGTAAATAAGTTTATGCAAACCTTCATTAGTTACTATATCTCTATGCTTGGTAAAGTGATGAAGTATTGGCTATTTGACTTGGTTACTATATTCATTTGGTTACCTTTGCTTAGCAACTGATTTGCAAAGATTAAAATTGTCTAATAAATAGTAAGAGAGTGATTGTACTTACCTTCAACTATTTCCCATTCTTTGGAGAAATATTTAGAAAGTATTTTGGACAATTAGGTGATCCAAGGCAATTCCAATAGAATTGTAATGAAAGAGCCATCTGCATCCAGAGAGAGAACTATGGAGACTACATGTGGATCATAGCATAGTATTTTCATCTTTTATTTGTTGCAGTTGTTGGGGATTTTTTTTCCTTTCTTTTTCATGTTTTTTTTTTGTCGTTTTGATCTGATTTTTTTTGTGTAGCATGACAAATGTGGAAATATGTTTAGAAGAATTGCACAAAAAATTATGTTGGAATATCTATATATCAATAATTTAAAATTTATAATAACATTATTAATACTATTCAAAACTGCCTCCTTGCTTAGTACCCCAATATCTACATTTCCATGACAAAACTAATAGAAACATAATGAGCACAAATGTTTCTTCCACTAGAAGAATGCATCATTACTTATAATTTATTCAGCAAGAATGGTCTTGAAGAACAAAGTAGATTTTCTAGTTTGGATTTAATATAGACAAGGGTATGTATATGTTGAGCATGTTAAAAATGCCAGTGAATATCATTTTGGTTTAGTTAGCTTTATATAAAAGAAAGCCACAAGAAAATGACTTAATACAGTCTCATGAACCTTTCATTACCCCAGGAAAATTAATTTTAGATTCAAAATCAATTTATTAAAGTATGGTTTTTCAACTGTAAGTTGCATTTACATATGACCTTGAAAATATCAATGATTTTACATGTTTGTTGATTTTTATTGATTCAGGAGGTGCATGTTCAACTTGATTTGGCAGAAAGAATATAAAATCTGTTTTATAGTGGAAACTTTTTCATGTATGAGTTGGAGTGTTAAAGTTTCTTCTAAGTCTCAAATTCTGCAATTCAGTAATTTTGATTCCAAATTCCAGCTCTGTCACTTGTAAATATATGTGACTTTGGACGAGACACTTACTCTCTATTTCTATATTTCCTCATTTATAAAATAAAGATTAGAAGACTAGATGGTTTTAAACCCTACAACACTATGAATATGCCTTTTGGGCAAAAAAGAGCTAATCTTACTGAGACTGAATTATCAACATAATGTAATGAATTTTCCTTTTAATACTTTTGTGAAATCAGTTACAATGACCAAATTCCCCTAGAATTTATTTATTGAATTGATTTGATTTGATTTATTGGAAAGAAAATATGTGTAACTGGGAACTATAAAAATGATTTAACCTTTATCAATTCTGATCAGTGATTTTTTTTAAAAAATCCTTGTAAACTTTGGTCAGTTATTGATAGATACATGTGAAATAGAAATTGAATGAAAATGTCTTATAATTAAATAATTAAAAGAGCTATTCAAACTGGAATGGGCTATTTTGGTAATGAATTGCTATCACCAGTGAGCTTTAATCAAAAACTTCTTAGGAACGCTGTCAAAGCAATTAATTTTCATGTACAGAATAGAATAGATGACTTCTGAAATTACTTACAATTCTGACAATATATGATAAAATAATCTTTTTTAGCAGAAAAGTTATTTGTTTCTTTTCAAAACTTCAGAAACATCTTTGTTCCTACATCTCATTTCCTGGTAGTTTTATCTTACACTTTCTGGGTTTAAGTTAATTCTTAATTTATATTGGTCAATCACATTCTTTTCATATTGCTATATTCTGGTCCATTTACCAACCTCAGGAGTCAAAGTTAAAAGGGGATCTTAATGAGCATCTAAACAAACTTCTTATTCTATTTTTTTTTTAATTTTCCAAAAACTTCTTCAAATGACATAGTTGGTAAACAGAAAAGGTAAAATTCAAGCTCAAGCCCTCTACTTCTAAATTCAATTCCTTTTTATTCTATTATGCAACCTTAGTCTTTTATTCTTGTCATTGGACCAATATCATGATTAAATTGCCTGTGAGCTCTTCATTGGTAGCTAAAACAACTTGGCAAATGTAATCACAAGATCATGCTTTTTTTAGTTTTCCTCACTCAATAATAGTGTTATAATAGTTTCCTTAAGCAGAACAGAGAAATTCTCATGACTGCAGGCTATTAGACATATTTTCCAGAAAATATCATGTCCATGATTTTTATGTCATCAAACCCATCTCCACTCCAGAAAAATTCAAGAAGTATGGGATACATGAAAGCTCATGATGGAAAAAATAAAACTATTCCTCTAATGTAGTGTGATTTTGCTCAGTATTCTTATGAATAGGAAAGTTTGGAGGCTTTTATTACTTGACTTCACACTACTGGAGCAACTAGGTGGTGCAGTAGATAAAGCATTAGCCCTGGAGTCTGGAGTACCTAAATTCAAATCTGAACTTAACCCTTCCTAGCTGTATGACCCAGGGCAAGTCACTTAACCCTAATTGCCTCAGGGGGAAAAAAAAGACTTCATACTACTGCCATTCCCTATTTTCTAGTCTATCTTTCTCTCTATTCGACAAATACTATTTTTTTCTATTTATGTAGAAAAAATGGGAATATATATCTTTATTATAGAAAGTTTTCACTCTGTCTCAAACAATCTATTCATAGTTCAGTAAGTTAAGTAAGGCTAAAATCAACTGCTGCTAGAATAAAGGTGGCTATTTTTTTAACTTGTGATATTTGTTTTTATGATAACATCTCAAGTTCAAAATATCATACTTATATTTCTAGGATGTAATATATGAGATCAACTAGTCAAATTTTGACAGAAGGCTACAAAAAGAATCTAGAGGAGATAAAGTTGATCATATAGACAATAATTCTTTACTTTTTTATTTTTTGGGGGGGGCTATTAGGTGGTATAGTGGATAGAGTACTGGCCCTGCAGGCAGAAGGACCTGAGTTCAAATTTAGACTTGGTATGTGACTCTGCTAGTCATCCTTAGCTCCTCGTTAGGAAAAAGAAATGGGAAGTCGTTCCAGGATTTTTCCCAATAAAAACCCAAACAACTTCACAGAAAGTCAGACACAACTGAAATGGTTCAACAACAATAACTCTTACCTTTGTTAAATATTTAAGATATGTGTATATATACATATATACAGAAATATGCATATAGAGAGATATACATAAATATGTATATAAGCATATACATATATGTACATGTGTGTATATATAGAGAAAGAGAGGAGAAATTCAGAGACAGAGCCAGAAAGAGACCGACATAGAGAGGGGGAGAGAGAGAGGGAAGGTGAGGGGGGAGAGAAAGAGAATTTTTAAATGAGTTTGGAGTTGGGGAATAGGTATGCAGTCCCATGTGAGACTGGATTCAAGTGATAAAGACTTGATTTAATAGAAAGGTGCTTGTTCTGTATATGTCATTGGAACCCAATTCAGCAATGCTGAATCCAGAATTTAAGAGTGAATATAATATGGATGTTCCATAAGTTTTTTTTTTTTGTTGTTGTTGTTGTTGTTGGTGTTATTTGTTTCAGCAAGATAAATACATTCAAATAATGGTTTCCAGGAATAGAACAGAGAGGTCTATCACTAGTACACTTTCAGTACTAACATATCTGAGACAAAGCTACCTTGTGTGGAACATGAAAAAAAAAAACTGGCAAAGACAAAGAGTAGTTGACTTGAATACTGAGCAATCAGAAGTTAAAAGCATGTTCATAAACTAATCTCAATTTGCAAATTTGTAATGCTACCTAAGACCTCATCAGAGCAACTAGGTGGCACCATAGTACATGGAATGCTGGGCCTAAAGTCAGGAAGACATCTTCCTGAAGTTAAATTCTGCCTCCGACACTATCTATGGATCCTGAGAAAGTCTCTTAACTTGTAAGTCTCAGTTTCCTCATCTATAAAATATTCTGGATATTCATTCAAGTATCTTTACCAAGAAAACCCCAAATTGGTATCATGAAGAGTCAAATATAATTAAAATAACAGAACAAAAAAGGCCTCATCACATTAATATCATTTATTGAATCTCTTCAGTCTACTAATCTCGATTCATTTCAGTCCCTATCTGTTCTCAGTTGTTTTGTTCTCTATTTATTTAGGTAACTAATCACATTCCATGCTTCAAGAAATTGTTCTCAGGGCAGCTAGGTGGTGCAGTGAATAGAGCACCAGCCCTGAAGTCAGGATGACCTGAGTTCAAACCTGGTCTCAGACACTTAACATTCCCTAACTGTGTGACCCTGGGCAAGTCACTTAACCTCAATTGCCTCAGCAAAAAAAAAAAAAAAAAAAAACGAAGAAATTTTTCTCTCCATTTTTCTAAACTGGCATCTTTAGCTCATCGGCTCTCCTTCCCTGTCTGACTTGTCAAATAAAAACTTATATTATGAGTCATTTATCCATAGAAAGTGATTACCAAAGTAAAACTTGACTTCCATTCAAGTTAAAAATAATATTTCAAAAAACTTCTCTGTCCCTGAACATATAAGGCAACACTCTGTTTAGATTTTCTCTTTTTCTTTTCTTATTGCTAAAGCTAACATTTCTAATACAATATTAAATAGTAATGGTGACAGTGGGCAGCCTTGTTTCACTCCTGATCTTATTGGGAATGGTTCTAGTTTGACTCCATTACATATGATGCTTGCTGAAGGTTTTAAGTAGATACTACTAATCATTTTAAGGAAAAGCCCATTTATTCCTATACTCTCCAGTGTTTTTAATAGGAATGGGTGTTGGATTTTATCAAAGGCTTTTTCTGCATCTATGGAGATAATCATATCGTTTTTATTAATTTGGTTATTAATATAATTGATTATACTAATAGTTTTCCTAATATTGAACCAGCCCTGCATTCCTGGTATAAATCCTACTTGGTCATGATGTATTATCCTGGGGATGACTTTCTGTAATCTTGTTGCTAAAATCTTATTTAAAATTTTTGCATCAATATTCATTAGGGAAATGGGTCTATAGTTTTCTTTCTCAGTTTTCTCCCTACCTGGTTTAGCTATCAGCACCATATCTGTGTCATAGAAGGAATTTGGTAGTACACCTTCTTTCCCTATTTTTTCGAATAGTTTATATAGTATTGGGATTAATTGTTCTTTGAATGTTTGGTAAAATTCACATGTAAATCCATCTGGTCCTGGAGATTTTTTCTTAGGGAGTTGATTAATAGCTTGTTCTATTTCTTTTTCCGAAATAGGGCTATTTAAATAATTTATTTCCTCTTCTGTTAATCTGGGCAATCTATATTGTTGTAGATATTCCTCCATTTCATTTACAGTATCAAATTTATTGGCATAAAGTTGGGCAAAGAAACTCCTAATTATTACTCTAATTTCCTCTTCATTGGAGGAAAGTTCTCCCTTATCATTTTTGAAACTAATAATTTTATTTTCCTCTTTCCTTTTTCTAATCAAATTAACTAAAGGCTTATCTATTTTGTTGGTTTTTTCCATAAAACCAACTCTTACTTTTATTTATTAATTCAATAGTTTTCTTATTTTCAGTTTTATTGATCTCCCCTTTAATTTTCAGCATTTCCAATTTGGTATTTAATTGAGGGTTTTTAATTTGGTCTTTTTCTAGCTTTTTTAATTGTAAGCCCAGTTCATTAATCTTTTCCTTCTCTGTTTTACGCAAGTAAGCATCTAGAGATATAAAATTACCCCTTATAACCGCTTTAGCCGAGTCCCACAAATTTTGGTATGTTGTCTCATTGTTGTCATTCTCCTGGATGAAATTTTTGATTGTGTCTATAATTTGCTCTTTCACCCATTCGTTCTTCAGGATTAGATTATTTAATTTCCAAATAATTTGTGGTCTATTTTCTCCTGGCCTTAGAGTAGGTAGTGAAGAAACCAAATTATCACTCTTTGCAGATGACATGATGGTATACTTAGAGAACCCTAGAGAGTCAACTAAAAAACTACTAGAAACAATTCACAACTTTAGCAAAGTGGCAGGATACAGGATCCACATAAATCATCAGCATTTTTATATATTACCAATAAAGTTCAGCAAGAGATAAAAAAAGAAATTCCATTCAAAATAACTGTTGATAGTATAAAATATTTGGGAATTTATCTACCAAGGGATAGTCAGGAACTATATGAACTAAATTACAAAACACTTTTCACACAAAACAAATCAGACCTAGTCAATTGGAAAAACTTAAAATGCTCATGGGTAGGACGAGCGAATATAATAAAAATGACAATACTACCCAAACTAATTTACTTATTTAGTGCCATACCAATCAAACTCCCAAGAAATTATCTTACAGATCTAGAAAAAATAGTAGCAAAGTTCATTTGGAAAAAAAAAAGGTCAAGAATTTCAAGGGGATTAATGAAAAAAAAGGCTGACGATGGTGGACTTGCTGTACCAGATCTAAAACTATATTATAAAGCAGCAGTCATCAAAACCATTTGGTACTGGCTAAGAAATAGAGTAGTCGATCAGTGGAATAGGATAGAATCACAAGACAAACTAGGCAATAACTATAGCAATTTGGTTTTTGATAAACCCAAGGACCCCAGCTTTTGGGATAAGTATTCACTATTTGACAAAAACTGCTGGGAAAACTGGAAACTAGTGTGGAAGAAATTAGGGCTTGACCCACATCTAACACCACATACCAAGATAAGATCTAAATGGATTCATGATCTGGATATAAAGAGTGATACTATAAGTAAATTAGAGGAATGTAATATACTTTACCTCTCAGACCTATGGAGATGGAATAAATTTATGTCCAAAGAAGAACTGGAACTCTTAATTGAAAACCAGATAGATAACTTTGACTATATTAAGTTAAAAAGTTTTTGTACAAACAAAATCAATGCAGACAAGATTAGGAGGGAAGCAATAAATTGGGAAATCATCTTTACATTTAAGGGTTCTAATAAAGGTCTCATCTCTAAAATATATAGAGAATTGTCTCATATTTATAAAAATTCAAGCCATTCTCCAATCAATAAATGGTCAAAGGATATGAACAGACAATTTTCAGAGGATGAAATTAAAACTATTTATAGTCATATGAAAAGGTGCTCCAAATCACTATTGATCAGAGAAATGCAAATCAAGACAACCTTGAGATACCACTTCACACCTGTCAGATTGGCTAAAATGAAAGGAAAAGTTAATGATGAATGTTGGAGGAGATGTGGGAGGGCTGGAACACTGATGCATTGTTGGTGGAGCTGTGAACGGATACAGCCATTCTGGAGAACAATTTGGAGCTATGCTCAAAAAGTTATCAAACTGTGCATACCCTTTGACCCAGCAGCATTTCTATTGGGCTTATATCCCAAAGAAATCATAAAGGAAGGAAAAGGCCCCACATGTGCAATAATGTTTGTGGCAGCCCTTTTTGTGGTGGCTAGAAACTGGAAATTGAATAGATACCTTCAATTGGAGAATGGCTGAATAAATTATGGTATATGAATACTAT
>JAJPUD010004350.1:30277-63846 GCA_023553655.1 Myrmecobius fasciatus
TATGAATACTATGGAATATTATTGTTCTGTAAGAAATGACCAGCAAGATGATTTCAGAGAGGCCTGGAGAGACTTACATGAACTGATGCTGAGTGAAATGAGCAGAACCAGGAGATCATTATATACGGCAACAACAGTACTATATGACGATCAATTCTGATGGACATGGCTCTCTCCAACAATGAAATGTTTCAAACCACCTCCAATTGTTCACTGAAGTAAGCCATATACACCCAGAGAGAGGGATGCGAAATGTGGACCACAGCATAACATTCTTATACTCCTTGATTGATGTTTGCTTACATTGTGTTTCCTTTATCTGATATATCGTTTGTGTAGATAAGATTTTTCTTGCACAACAATGATAAGTTTGGAAATATGTATACATATATTCGATTTGCCAATATTTTAACATAATTAACATGAAGTGGATATCCTGCCATCTAGGGGAGGGGTGGGGAGTTGGGGGAAAAATTTGTAACGGAAAGCTATGTAAGGGTTATTGTTGAAGAATTACCCACACATATGTTATGCAAATAAAATAAAAATTAAAAAAAAAAAAGAAAAAGAAACGAACAGCAGGACGATTTCAGAGAGGCCTGGAGAGACTTGCATGAACTGATGCTGAGTGAAACGAGCAGAACCAGGAGATCATCATACATAGCAACAACAGTATTACATGATGATCAATTCTGATGGATATGGCTCTCTGCAACAAAGAATTGTCTCAAACCAGTTCCAATTGTTCACTGAAGAAAACCATATATACCCAGAGAGAGGGATATGAAATATGGACCACATCGTAACATTTTCATGATCTCTATTGATATTTGCTTGCATTGTGTTGCCTTTCTCTGATTTTCTTTTTTTTTCTTGTAGATAGGATTTTTCTTGCATATCTTGTCAGGTATTTCAACATTATTAACATGTCGTGGACTTCCTGCCATCTAGGGGAGGGGAGGGGACTGGGGGTAAAATTTGTAATGGAAAGCTTTGTAAAGCTCAATGCTGGGGAACTACCCATTCATATGTTATACAAATAAAAAGCTTTAATAAAAAAAAATTTTAAATAAAAAAAAAAAGAAATGACCAGCAAGATGATTTCAGAGAGACCTGGAGAGACTTACATGAACTGATGCTGAGTGAAATGAGCAGAACCAGGAGATCATTATACACGGCAACAACAGTACTATATGACGATCAATTCTGATGGACATGGCTCTCTCCAACAATGAAATGTTTCAAACCACCTCCAATTGTTCACTGAAGAAAGCCATATACACCCAGAGAGAGGGATGTGAAATGTGGACCTCAACATAACATTCTCATACTCCTTGATTGATGTTTGCTTACATTGTGTTTACTTTATCTGATATATCGTTTGTGTAGACAAGATTTTTCTTGCACAACAATGACAAGTTTGGAAATATGTATACATATATTCGATTTGCCAATATTTTAACATAATTAACATGTAGTGGATATCCTGCCATCTAGGGAAGGGGTGGGGAGTTGGGGGAAAAATTTGTAACAGAAAGCTATGTAAGGGTTATTGTTGAAGAATTACCCACACATATGTTATGCAAATAAAACAAAATTAATTAATTAATTAATTAATTAAAAAAAAGATTTTCTCAGAAAGGAAAGGAGGGAAAAATAGGGAAAACAATAATGATATAAAGTGATAGTTTCTGCTGTCCTAAAAGACATGCTAAATGCTACATGAGGAATCCCAAATGTTAGAAAATTAAGTCAGAAAATGCAAATAATTTTAGTCTCTGCTTATTGCCACTTATCTGCAAGGAGGCTGATAAGAAGTGGAGTTTTTCCTGTGCTCATAAGGAAAGAAGGAGCTTCCTGGAATGTGATAGAAAATATCCCCTATATCTTCTCATTCTGCTCAGGTTCAAAGAAAAGTGCATTTCATTTCCAAAGGTTCACTATTGTTGATCTCTTCTTTGGAGAGATCAAAAATCTATGTACTTCTGCCTTCTATCAACCATATTAATATGGCACTGTCTTATTTAAGTTATACACACACTCTTCCTTCACAAGAAGATAAGCTTGAATCAATATATACAACTAGTCTCAATTTCTCTCTTTGGTATTTTGCAGATCCATAGTGTATATGTAGTTGGTTTAGTCTTACTTTCTGTGTGAAAAATAAACTTGTTAAATAAAAATAAAAAGAATTGCTCATTATACTTGTATACTGTTTTCTAATTTAAAAATAAGATTTTCCTGACTTTTTTTTTTTGCATTTTGCTGAGGCAATTGGGGTTAAGTGACTTGCCCAGGGTCACACAGCTAGGGAATGTTAAGTGTCTGAGAACAGATTTGAACTCAGGTCCTCCTGACTACAGGGGTGGTGCTCTATCCACTGCTCCACTTAGCTGCCCCATGACCTTTTTTTTTTTAAATTTTTTAAATTTATTTATTTATTTTTTTTATACTTTGGCACTAATTCCTTAAATAGATTTGATTATATAGTGTTTATAATACTTATAAACTGAACAAATTCATTAGGATGGAAACAGTTTGCCTGGTATGGAATTACTACAG
This sequence comes from Myrmecobius fasciatus, assembly GCA_023553655.1. Taxonomy (NCBI): domain Eukaryota; kingdom Metazoa; phylum Chordata; class Mammalia; order Dasyuromorphia; family Myrmecobiidae; genus Myrmecobius; species Myrmecobius fasciatus. The sequence continues at coordinate 32,840 of JAJPUD010004350.1, forward strand.
AATACTAAGACCTGAGTTGTTGTTTTCTAAAGTATAAGCCAATTCTATTCAATTTAAGAATGTGAAATATAAATGTCTATTCCCCTGAAGCATTGTAATTTAGATTTATGTCCAATATCTTCATTAATATCTATATTAATAGATATTAATAGGTATATTTATAGGTAAATTCCCTATTTATATTTGGTGCAAAAGTTAAAAGAGCATAAAGGAGCCATTGATACATCAATCCTTTTTACATATTTCCTTTATTTTCCATGTTATATAAAGTCCTTAGACAAAAGTTGTACCTTTTAATGTTGTTAAATGTAAACATTTTGGGTACATTGTTTTTGGATAAATATTTTTAAAAATCAGCATTATTATACAGTATTGAGATAAAAAAAAGTTTTTCAGAAAGCAGAGGATCCAAACTTTAAAAACAAGCAAACAAACAAAAAGAAACGTCTTTCTTTGAATCTATGCTATATAGTGTAAATAGCAGGTATAAATGCGATAATCTTCTGGTAATAAAGCTGGAGTATCAGAATAACACATTAGTTTCCTCCACACAGGGCAACCAAGATTTTTTCATAATCCCCCTTGGTTTCATCCTGTAAATTTAAAGAAAAAAATATTCATGTAACTTGAAGACTATGATAAATTCTTTGAGTTCATCAGTAATTGTAAGATATTTCATTTTAAATACTCTTGACATAAGCATGCAACAAATAATTTTAATTCATTATTTCCTAGAATGAGTAAAATTAACTGGATTCAGACTTCAAAGTGACTGAAAGAGATAATGTTTTGTAATACTATTACATGATGGAATAGAAAGCCATGTATTATGACTATATGTAACATGATATCAAGCTACCCATATCACATGTTAGAGTGGCTCATAATAACTCATCAGAAACAGAGCTAGTTATAGTTCTTTGGCCACTCCTTTTTATTAGATAGATTTTTGTCATTTAATAAAAACATAGCTTGAATTAAAATAGTGTCATTTTAAGGAGCTCTGAAATTTATTCTCTCATATTCCTTTTTCTATGCATCTATTGATAAAATCATATAGTTTTAGATTTTTGAGAGGGTCTTTAATATTATTATGTTCATGATTAATTATTTAACCTAATGTTGAACTATTCTTGGATCTCTGGTCTAAATACAACTTGACCAGAGAGAATGACTTTGTAAATAATTGCTTTAAAGGTTTTTTTTTTTCCACCTGTCAGTTTTATTGATCAATATTTTTATCTTTTTATTTTTATAATATGTTAGTATATTTTTATTTATATTTTATTTAATCAATATCTATTAATGATATTGGTCCATAATCTTCTTTTTTTATTTTAATCTTCCCTCAAATATAAAATAGTACAAGTGTGAGTTTGGTAAGGTGTTTTCTTTCTCAGTTTTTGAGAATACTTTCTATAATTTAGTATTAAGGGTTTTTCAAGTTTAATAGAATTCATCTATAAATATAATTCTCATTCATTTATTCTTGAAACATCCTACTTATATAAATTTAAAGAAATTACAATTATACCTCCTTTATATCCCCTTTAAGATCGCAAATTGAAATATACTTTAATCATTCATTGGCAAATGCTTAGTAAATGAATTCATTTTTAGATCCCAATATTACTTCCCCAAATTAAAGCTCCAAAACATGCTGTCTGAAGGATGGTTCAAATTGAAGAGATAACCAACAATACACTGCTAAACCCATAAGTTCTCTTTATAGTCAAAAGGAATTGGTTATAATATTGAGAAATCATTGAATAACAAAAAGGTTTTTTTACACCAAATACAATTATTATTTGTTCTTTAATTTTATTTGAGACAGAGTGGTTCAGTGAAAAGGAGAGTATGCTCTGAGTTTTAGTTCTCATTGTACCACTAAAGAGATGTATGATAATTTATCTTTTTCTAATTTTTTTTTCAAAATGAAGGATTTAGGACTAGATGTTCTAAAGAGTCTTCTTATCCTAACCTATGATCAAAGATCCCCTAACTCAAAGGCTAATATTGGCCAAAGAAGAAATATCATTTCTGCCCAAAAACTATAATTAAAACTGCAGTTTTTTAAATGAGCCTCAGTCCAAAAAATCATTAAGAACCTAAAATATTTATCCCCAAGAATGAAAATCAGCCTAGTTTTCCATTAAATTGAAAAAAAAAAAAAGAAAGAAAGAAAGAAAGAAGGAAAAAGCAGTTATCCAAACAGCAAGTGAATGAAAATCACAAACCTTAGGCAGAATGTTTGCCTCTCTCTTTAGAAGAAATAATACATTAAGCCATAAAAAGAACTTTTGATTGTCATATAATGTTGTAACAAGAAACAAAACATACCAGGATGGCTTGACACAAAGAAATGCCATACATCTTTTGATAGTATGCCTTGATCTCATTCATGTCAACTTCGGAACGAGACACCATGATCCTGATAAGATCCTTATGACGAGTTCCAGCACCCTATTCAAAACAAGTAACTGTTACTGTTGACTCATTCATATGACACTCTCATTGTCCTTGATACACATGTATCATTTCATTTCTTAAAGAATTTGTGGTATTGTGTATGTGTATGTATACATGTAGCATAATACATAATAATATGTAGCATAATAGAGTGCTAATCTTGTGGCTTAGAAGAGAAAAGTTCAGATTTTATGTTTGATGCTAGTTGTATGACCTTGAATATATTTCTATGCACTAATTTAGGACTTCTTATAGAATAACAAAGTGAAGTCAGAGTTTTAGTTAAGAAAATATGAGTTCACATTCGATGGCAAAAGAATCTGAGATTTTTTTTAAGTTTCTTTGGTTTTATACTTAAATCATCATTACCTTTTTTATTCTGGAAATCATCTAGTCCAGTGGTTCTCAATGTATTACTAGAAATTCAGAGGGATCTCTAAACTCTTTTGGGACTAATCTATTTAAATAGATTTGGGTCAAATCTATTTTAATAATAATGTGAAGACATTTTTATTCTAATATGTTAAACATTGATGGATATAACTCACATAAATAAAAGCCCTTTGGAGGGTCCATAATAATTTTTAAGAATACTGAGACCAAAAAGTTTGTGAAAGAAATCTAGTCCAACCCCATCATTTTGGAAATAATGAATACTTATTATCATGGGATAAATGGTAGCTGGCTTATGATCACATCTGTTATTCACTATTTTCCTTCATGTTTTCCTATTTTTAAAAAATTGACAATATATATGAATATGTATAAACTGATATATATATATATATATACACATATATATGTGCATGTTTGTATGCATGAATGGATACAAATAAATAAAAATGTATACCTGTCACTTTGTACTCTGTTTTCTGATTAACAAGTTTTAGAAATGAAGAAAAATTACAACTTTTTTTGTACTATAAGAAGTTGATGTTTGAAGTCAACAAACTTTGTGAGAATTGTGCAAAATGCAGAAAATCATGTTTTGAGACAGAAATCCCAATAGAAACAAATATAATTATTTTATCATAGCTAGTTATAAAAATAATGGTGAGAAATATGTATTTATTTTTCTGATCCAATTATTGTATAATAAAACATAGAAATAATTTCAAAGTTTTTTTTTCCTCCATTTCTTTCATGGGGGGAGAGGGAGAAATGAATGAAACCACTGAATATTTATTAAATATTCACTGATTTTCATTCCACTGGTGGCTCTTGGTAATTAATAGAATAGATCAACAGAAAACACATTTGATGAGTATTCTGAAGTTATTACTCTAGCCAAAATCACTTAAGTCAAAGCATTTCTCTCTCTCTCTCTCTCTCTCTCTCTGTCCTGTTCCCTCTTTCCCCCTCCTCCTTTCTTTCTCTCTCACCAGAAATATTTTTTAAAAGAATTCTGGATATCATTTCTATTAAAATCAAAGGAAAAGTTAAAATATTTATTGCTCTTTGTGTTTCTTAAATTCCACCACTGCTTTGTGAGCAGTAGAAATACATAATAAAAAAAGATGAAATTTAATCATAGGAAAATCAGAAAGTCTGGTTTTTCATTAAATTGAAAAATAAGCAGCTTCCAAACAGCCTCAATGGTTCTAGTTAAACACCAAGGGCCAAGAAGAAGAATAAAATGTCATAATTTTCATGTGCATTTATTTGGATTTTATGCAATGTTCAAAGTAAATCAAAGGTTATCTTAAAGTGTTTTAATTATAAATTCAAGTGTATGCTCAAAAATAACCTCAAACATGTCAAATCCAATTATAGCTCTTTGAAAATGTGAAGTAAGTTTCTCTTCATCATTGGAGGCACTGTTTCAGGCTAATGAAAACTGCTCAATTAAATCTATTTTTTTCTCCCAGCTAGCACTGACTTTTTTTTTTTACTTGACAGATATTTTACTTATAAATAGTGAGATTCCCCCAATAGAAAATACTTTAGGTAAACTGTACCTTCATGGCTTTGTGAAGCTTCTCAGCAAAGAAAGCTGGTTTGCTTGTAGCACATTTCACTGTGAGAGGGGGAAAGAGGGAAAGGAGGGAGGTAGAAAGAGAGAGAGGAAGAGAATGAATGAATGAATGAATGAATGAATGATAATGAATATTTCACAGATAGTATTCTTATCACAAAAAAAATCATGCTGACATTATGGGGTGATGGTAAAATATATGTGCCTTTTCACATATATTAACTTATAGGATCATAGACTCTTGGAATTTAAAAGGATCTCAGTGGTGATCTAATTCAACCTGTTATGGAGAGAGTACTATAGCATTCCTCAAAGGGTTCTTTCTGTCTACTTCTTGTATTTTATATTTATTTACTTTTATATATGTTATCCTCCTCTGTAAGAACACGGTCCACTTTTCCTTTTACTTACATCCCTAGGACTTAACACAATGCCTAGCACACTACAAATGGTTTAAAAAATATTTGCTCATTGATAAATAATCAGATAGTCTAGGTGGCTTTTTGTTGTAAAGCTTTGTGTAGTACTACTTCCACTGTAGCATGTGGACACAAAACTGCCCTGTCTTCTTACAGATGTGTGAAGGAGTCTGTGGCATGAGTTTTATTGGGCAGAAAAGAAACATCATGCAGCAGCAAATAAAACTATCTCCAATTAAAACTCCTCAATGATGAGGAAGAAAGATAAAAAAATCATCTCTGGTGTAGAGTTTTAATGTTATTACTGGGCACTGTTTTTGTTTTAATTTATATTTGTTATGATGCTTCAAAATATGCTTCTATGAAACTCCTTCATTCCTTTTTGTGCCACCATGAGAATGCTTACTTTCCTTAAAGGAGAGATTAGTAAATTTTAAAGATTTATTAGCACCCAGCTGAGCCAATTTCCATTTGTTCTAGCTGGGGAAAATCATGAAAGCATTGAAAAACATGAAGAGCAAACTAACAAATCTATATTTAGTGATAAACACAAAAAAAATTAGGATAAAAATCTCAACTGTACAAATATTGGAAAAGGTTAGAAAGTACATGGAGGGGGATAGAAGGTAAACAATAAACTCAATATGAGTGAATGTAACATAGAAAAAGGTAAAAATAAATAAAAAGTGAAAAGCTATATTGATAGAAATATTACTTCCAAAACAAAGGAATAATAAATTTCAGTGGTCAACAGATTACACAGGTAGTACAGTGTTCATTCACAAGGACATTGAAAATTAAGAACATATCTACAAGAAGGTGTTGAAATAATGCAATAGAAAGAATAGTCAAAGGTGCCTAGGATATTTAAGAAAGCAAAATTTGAGGACTTCAGATCACTAACTTCAAATTAAAAATGAGTTGCCATCTAGAAAAGAAATTAAATAGATTGTAGTTAGTAGAAGTAGGATCAATTGGGAAGTAGATTCAGGAAGAAGGATTGTAAATCACAAAGTATGTTAGTATTTCTGTTCAAGGGAATGTACTGCCTTATAAATTAGTAGTTGTCCATCATTAATAGTTTAAAAGTGAAAATCAGGTGATCAGTCAAGGACCCTAGTGAAAGGGTCGAGATGGTATGATGAATGAAGAATTGAGTTTGACTCCTCCCTCTGGTCACTGAGGTGACCTCTGACAAATTATTTAACTTCTTTCTCCTTCAGCTTGCTCATCTGTACAATGGGGATAAAAGTACCTACAGCCCAAGATTATTATAAAAATTAAATGAGTTAATATCTAAAAATATCTTTTCAAATTTATGTGAATGCTAGTTACTATTATTTACTGGTTGGATTATATTAAACTCTAAGATTATCTTAAACTCTGAGTTTCTGTGATTTTAAGTATACAGACATCCCTTTACCAGGATAAATTATGTCAAAATTTAAGCATTTACTGTTTTTTCCAAAACCTGTCCTTTCTCAAATAAAAAGAAATTCTGTAGCAACTTTTAAGTCATAAAATCAACTTGATCCTCAGAGTTATTATCTCCACAAATCACTATGCATTTTTTGTATATATCATTCATTCAAATACTATCAAATGATCATGCTATATGTTTTGGTAAAGTTCAAACTTTTCTGGTGATATTCCCAGCCCTCAGCACATACTAGGAGCTAAATAATTGCTAACTAATTGAACTGAAGCACTTTCCCCTCCCCGATCTAATTGTTCACCCTAAACTATACTGGAGATAATAGGGCAATATTGGAATTCTTATAAAGGCATTTCTTGTCAGAGAAAAAGACGAACGCCCTTTACCAAGAATGTGGACCAGATTTACTCAAGCAGAACTTAAATACAATAAAAAGATAATTTCTCTGTAGGAAGAAAAATATTTTCAGATTTCAAACTATAGCCTATTTTAACTACAGAATCACATACCAATAGCAGTTAAACAGTTCTCGATATCACCTTTCAGTTCCAGGTCCAATACCTTGTTCATGTCATGTTGGCTGTATTTGGTATATTTCTGAAACACTAAAGAAGAAAAATGAAATCAAGCTTAATGTTCTATCTCCTCACTCCCAGAGCCAAAGTTAAAGTCAAGAAAAAGCAACAATCCCTTAGAGGAAATGGGCAGAAACTAAACTTGAGGGAATTCAGATCATAAGCTATCTTATTAACTATTCAGAACAATACAGATAGTTCACTTTCACTTATGACCCTAAATTCTTAATGCAAATCACACACCAAAGTAATAAAATAGATTACATTTGTGCTTTTAAAAATGTTACATGTTTAAAAAAAAAAAGTAGTCAGAAAATACATGGGAAAGAAAACTCTGTGAAGATCTCCATACTTGGAGTCCCATGAAATATAGAAAGAATTTTGAAAACAATTTATTTCCTTTCAGGTGAGAACAAAAATGAAGTAGGAAGTATATAGGGATTTCATTTGTAAGATGACACAAGTTTCATAGTTTATATCTCTCAATATGGCCACTCTTTTTCCAGGGAAGTTTTTTCTTTTCTATATTCAGCTATAAAAATGAATATATCCCACTTCTTACCCCATCCCCTCCCGCCCCCCCAAAAAAATCAGTGTATTCCACTTACCACGACGAAGATGAGGGAAGCTTCTTGTAGTAAGGATAGTATTGAACACATTCACATCGGTTCCTTTTCTTCTCTCTCCTGCCTCATATAAGGCCTATGTAAAGTAGAAAATAAACAGTAAATCCTCTTTAAATGTTGTCCACATGCAAATTTCAGACAAAAACAAGCCAAGCCATAAATTGGATTTTTATCCCCTTTGAGAAGTAGAAAATATGATATTCTTCCTGAGGAATTACTTAATAAATATCTGTTGAGTAACTACTGTGGGTACCCAGCTTTATTGTTAAGAGCTGCAAAAGAATATCCTTTAATCGGTGGCAGCAAGAGGATATCATCTGAAGCTTCATTGTTTTTTCAATACTTGTTAGGTCCAAACTGATACTGCTAATTCAGAATCACCCCTATCTCTGGTTTCACTAATCTCTTCTCCTCAAATACACATCTCATATCACAAGTATCAATAAATTTGAAACATAAAGCCAACATTATGTGACCAATAAAAATCTTTCTAATTAAGAAATTTATTCTAAAGTTAAATATTTTATAAACAAATATAGAGGACAAAATAAATGCCTAGTTTCATTCCCTTAATTATTTAATATAAAAACACATTGTATATTGAAAAAAATACTGAATAATATACGAGGACTTGACCTTACATATATCCTCCAAAACTTATTAGCTCTATAACTTTGAGGAAGTACCCTGTGAAATGAGGGGATTAGACTAGTTGGCCTCTGAGACCCTTTCCAGCATGAGATTTATGATTCTATTCTTGTCCCTAGAATCCTGTACTCTGATTGGTGACCTTTCTACCTTATCTTGAACAGTCTCAGAATTACACTACTTCTTGACTATCCCCCTCTTTTTCAATTCTATTTCTAAATACATATATTCTGTTTTTTTCTCTGTCTAAAAGTAGAGGACAGGGACTCTCTTGCTTGCTTGTATTTCTATTAATAGAGATTAGCACAGGATCTCACATGCAGCAAGTGTTTTAACACTTTTTCCCTCATTAATTCTTTCTTTACTCAAAATACAGGAAGAATAAAGATGAAAAAAAAGCATCAGGTTTTAGTTAATCTTTAATGTTAGCCAACTATTGACCTACAAAAGAAAGTCACGAGGCAACATTCATACATAAAGAAAATTCTAATCAGAAAAGGTAGCTACAGTAACAGCAGGACATTAGAAAAGAAAATTCACAGTGATAAGCATATCCTTACCCTGGCATCATTATCAGCTAGGTCATCATTCACACCAGTATCCTCACTTCGGTCACCCTGGTTGGGGGAGATGGGGAGAAGAAAAATGCCATTATTCTTCTCTTAAAATTTATTTTCACCAGCATAATTCAAAGCATTTTTATAACATTTTTTCATAAAAGTCTTAGAAGGAAATAAGATAAATTTGTTGAAAAATCTCAAAATTATGATTCATACTTTTCAAAAGGGGACATTCAATGAAGTTACTTAAATAAATCACATACCTTAGCCAAAGACAGCAAAGCCTTCTGAAAATCTCCAGATGTATCTGAGGTGATATCTTTGGCCAGATCTCTCTGAAGTTCTATATTAAAGGATTGAAAAGTAAAAGAATTCGTTCTTTAAGAAAAATTATATCCTTCTCCACATAATAATAGAATCAAAGTAAGTATGGCTTTGTATCATCCCTCAGCAGTAACTGAGGGAGTGCCACATTGCTTCATCACCATCAGAAACATTCAGGGGCTTGTTTACATTGCTAGGAGAAAAAACTATATAGATATCCTTTAAATGAATAATTCATTATGCAATATATGTGTTCCCTAAATCTACACAGGCAAAGTGAGAAAGAAAAAGATAGATTTTTCTATTATAAAGTGAGATGCTAGGATAAAAATCAGTTTGTATTCATTGTTTTGGGTTACATTAAAAACATATATAAAGAAACACTTAAAGCAATATGAAGCTAGAAAATACATAGAAGTCACAAAACATAAGATGTGAAATCTTAATGGAAACTAGAGATAGGCTTTTTTTCCATTTTTGAAGAGCTGAATAATATTTTTTTCTGTTACTTACTGATATCATTGAAAGAAAAATTTTATGTGCAACATTTGGTACATTTATTTGTGTGATGTGATATTGGTCCTGCCCTTGGATTATGTTCAAGTAGTGATAATAAAATATATGTGTACATAAATATGGATTTCAAATTATTTTCAAATGACAAAGAATAAAATGTCAGCACAGGATAGGTTATCAGGACAACCTAGGCATTAACCTTAACAATCTAGTGTTCGATAAACCCAAAGACCACAGCTTTTGGGATAAATACTCTCTATTTGGCAAAAACTGCTGGGAAAATTGGAAACTAGTGTGGAAGAAATTAGGGCTTGACCCATACCTAACACCACATACCAAGATAAGATCTAAATGGGTTCATGATCTAGATATAAAGAGGGACTTTGTAAGCAAGTTAGAGGAACGTAATATAGTTTATATCTCAGACCTGTGGAGGTGGAACAAATTTATGTCCAAAGAAGACTTGGAACTCCTAATTGAACACCAGATGGATAATTTTGACTATATTAAGTTAAAAAGTTTCTGTACAAACAAAACAAATGCAGACAAAATTAGGAGAGAAGCATCTAAATGGGAAATCATCTTTACATTTAATGGTTCTGATAAAGGCCTCATTTCTAAAATATATAGAGAATTGTCTCATATATATAAGAATTCAAGCCACTCTTCAATAGATAAGTGGCCAAGGGATATGAACAGACAATTTTCAGATGATGAAATTAAAACCATCTGTAGTCATATGAAAAGTTGCTCCAAATCACTATTGATCAGAGAAATGCAAATTAAGACAACTCTGAGATACCACTATACACCTGTCAGATTGGCTAAAATGACAGGAAAAGATAACGATGAATGTTGGAGGGGATGTGGGAGGGCTGGGACACTAATACATTGTTGGTGGAACTGTGAACGGATCCAACCATTCTGGAGAGCAATTTGGAGCTATGCTCAAAAAGTTGTCAAACTGTGCATACCCTTTGACCCAGCAGTGTTTCTACTGGGCCTATATCCCAAAGAGATCTTAGAGGAGGGAAAGGGACCCACATGTGCAAGAATGTTTGTGGCAGCCCTTTTTGTAGTGGCTAGAAACTGGAAACTGAATGGATGCCCATCAATTGGAGAGTGGCTGAATAAATTATGGTATATGAATGTTATGGAATATTATTGTTCTGTAAGAAACGACCAGCAGGACGATTTCAGAGAGGCCTGGAGAGACTTGCATGAACTGATGCTGAGTGAAACGAGCAGAACCAGGAGATCATCATGCACAGCAACAACAGTATTACATGATGATCAATTCTGATGGACATGGATCTCTGCAATAAAGAATTGTCTCAAACCAGTTCCAGTTGTTCACTGAAGAAAACCATATACACCCAGAAAGAGGGACATGAAATATGGACCACAACGTAACATTTTCATGATCTCTATTGACATTTGCTTGCATTGTGTTGCCTTTCTCTGATTCTTTTTTTTTCTTGTAGATAGGATTTTTCTTGCATAACTTCTCAAGCATTTCAACATTATTAACATGTAGTGGACTTCCTGCCATCTAGGGGAGGGGAGGGGACTGGAGGTAAAATTTGTATTGGAAAGCTTTGTAAAGATCAAGGTTGGGGAACTACCCATACATATGTTATACAAATAAAAAGCTTAAAAAAAAAAAAGAATAAAATGTCAGGATAAAAGCTCATATCCTACTTCAGACAGTTACTAACTGTTTGACCCTCTACAACACAATTAGTCTCTATGAGTCTCAGTTTCCTTATCTATAGAATGGAGATAACAATAGCACCTAACTCAGAAGCTTGTTGTGAGGATTGAATGAGATAATATACATAATGTGCTTTATGAACTTTAAAATGCTACATATATGTTAGCTCTTGTTATTGTTGCTATTAAATTTGAAAGTGTTTCATGAAATTCCAAAAGCTTAAATGGCTTACTTAAATTTCCTCTCTGAATATTATTTGATGACCAATTATTTGCCATCAGTTTTGATTTCATTTGAGTTGTAGATTTTGGTTGTAAAAAAAATGTATTCTTTGTCTTTTTTAATTTGCCTCTCCTGGTGCCCTGTTGCTTAACCAATTTAAACTTTTAGGAAACATAATATTCTCCTTCTCATCTATCCCACTATGTTTGTAAAAGCCACTGTTGATTTACCTTCTCTGTATACTCTATTGATTTCTCTGATTTCCCTGTTATTTCTTGATGTTAGTATTTCAATTAAGGTGTCTTCATCTGTTCCCAGACCCTGCATAAAATATAAGAGAAATGGTGTTATTAAAATTAAAATGACACTTTACTTTATTTGAAAGCCCAGAAGGATATTAGTTTTAACTCTACCCTCCCTCCCCTGCTGTGAAAGAAACCTTAATGAGAAAGTATTTAAATAGATGGGCATTATCATTAAATACACTCTCAAAGACCAAAGTTAAAATATTATTTATTAATAATATGCTTGTGTGGCTGGAATTCTTCCATTATTTCATAATAATGAATTTTAATCATTATATTCAATTTGTACTCTTAAAGAGGTGATTTCCCTGAGGGAAAGGACCATGTTTTTTCCTTCCTTTGTATACCCAGCATTTAACATAATGCCTGGCACAAAATAAATACTTGTAAAATGTCTGTTGATTGAATTACTGACAGCCACAGTCTGTGCATTAGATCCTATAGGATTGGCCATAAGGAGGATCTGACTAGTAAGCACATCAGTTAGATATTTTGCAATCATAAATTACCTTCATATGAAAGGGGCCCACATGTGCAAGAATATTTGTGACAGCCCTTTTTGTAGTGGCTAGAAACTGGAAACTGAATAGATGCCCTTGAATTGGAGAATGGCTGAATAAATTATGGTATATGAATGTTATGGAATATTATTGTTCTGTAAGAAACGACCAGCAGGACGATTTCAGAGAGGCCTGGAGAGACTTGCATGAACTGATGCTGAGTGAAATGAGCAGAACCAGGAGATCATTATACACGGCAACAACAATACTATATGATGATCAATTCTGATGGACATGGCTCTCTTCAACAAAGAAATGTTTTAAACCAGTTCCAATTGTTCAGTGAAGAAAGCCATATATACCCAGAGAGAGGGATGTGAAACGTGGACCACAACATAACATTTTCATGCTCTCTATTGATGTTTGCTTGCACTGTGTTTCCTTTCTCTGATTTTTGTTTCTTGTAGATGCGAGTTTTCTTTTTTTTTATTTTATTTTATTTTATTTTTTTTTTTTTTTTGCTGAGGCAATTGGGGTTAAGTGACTTGCCCAGGGTCACACAACTAGGGAATGTTAAGTGTCTGAGACCAGATTTGAACTCAGTCCTCCTGACTTCAGGGCTGGTGCTCTATCCACTGCACCACCTAGCTGCCCCGATACGAGTTTTCTTGCACAACAATGATAAGGGTGGAAATATGTATACATATGTTCGATTTGTCAAATATTTTAACCTAATTAATGTAGTGGATTTCCTGCCATCTAGGGGAGGAGTGGGGACTAGGGGGGAAAATTTGTAACAGAAAGCTTTATAAGGGTCAATGTTGAAGAATTACCCATACATATGTTTTGCAAATAAAAAGCTTTAATAAAAATAAATAAATAAATAAATTACCTTCATAGCACCCCTCAACTGCTCAGCATCATACTGGGCTGGGGTTTTCAACAGAGCCACAGCAACATCTTCCAGGTGCCCTGTAAGACCTTTCTTCAGAGCATCCTCCAGAGACTATAGAAGAGAACAATGATGTTAGTTAGTTGTTAAGAAGTACCTTTAATAATTTCCAGGCTTTTTACTTAAATAAGCTTAGGGGAAGTCTACTAAAACAAAAACAAAGTCATCCTCAATAAGTATGGCCTACATTACAAGCAATCAGATCAAACATTCTAAAGGGGTTAAAACATTTAAGAAGTTGATTATTTAAATGTTTAAGTACTGATATGTTTCTTGCTAAAGTTTACCATGATCACCAACCTATGCTATCTAAATCATTTTAGTTGACTTTTAAACTTTGGAATTACTTTTATCAGATGATGCTTAGAGACTTAAAAAATTTACTTGTAACCTTAGTCTTAACATCATCCCAATAAATGAGATCTTGATGCATACATGATGATTTTGGCATAAAAGAAAAGTGCTCACAGAAACAGATCAGATAACTGAGATGATTAAGCAAGAGAACTGCTTCTACAGATCCACTAGTCTGAAAAAGTATCATCCAGAAATTCCTACAGTCAGTGTAATGCAGAGTGCACGGTTTTGCTAAAACTAAAAATAAGAATTTATGATTCAAAAATGTACAAAACTAAATATGAATAAATATTTTAAATAAACTTTTAATTTATATTTTTGTAGATTTGTAACATTTATATTTCTGGTGTTGTTAAAGCTTAAAGCTGCACTAAGACCTTTGGGGCATAAATATTAAGCAAACTATTCCTTCTGGTTGAGATGTTGTTCCCTCACCTTTAAGTTATGTCCAACTCTTTGTGATCCCATTTGGGGTTTTCTTGGCAAAGATACTAAAGTGGTTGGCCATTTCATTCCTCAGCTCATTTTGCAGATGAGAAATTAAGAGAAATAGGGTTTTAATGACTTGCCCAGAGTCCCACAACTAGCAAGTAGCTGAAGATAGATTCAACCTCAAGAAGATGTCTTCCTGATCCCAAGCCCAGCACTCTATCCACTGTACCAGCCAGCTGCCTTCAGTTCAAACAATGCTGTTATAAAGTACTTTTTTTTTTTCAAATTTAGCCTCTTCATTTATTACAAACCATATTCTTGCTGGGGAAAGATGTTATAAGTGGTTTCTCTAGTCTTTGCTTTTGAACTTGAATATAAGTTAAATTATGGTCACTGAAGGCTAATTTTTCTTACCTAAGATTGTGTTAGAATATGAATGTGCTTAATACATTACAGATAACTTCAAAAGTCATCTACGACAACCATACCATTTTATAGATGAGGAAACTGAGATCTAGACATATTAGTTTATTGCCCAAGGTAATGTAGGCAGTAAGTAGCAGAAGTAGGATCCTCTCATATCCATTGTGCCTTGTTATTTCAGAATTTCTCAAACAGGGCTAAAATTCAAATCTTGAATTCAATAAAAATTTAAAAAAAAAAAAAAAAGCTAAAGCTTACCTTTCCTTTGGCCTGCTGGTATGCTGCTTTGATCTGCTGACGTTGAGCATTGCTTCTCTTTGTTAAGATATCAATGATGGTTGCTTCATCTACCCCTAAAAATTGATGGAGAGCCACATTTTCAAAATTATGTTCCTATCTGATGTTTTTAGTTAGGTTTTATTTGCTATAATGTCAAAATGGCAGATAACCAATCTATTATGTCTTCCCCTGAAAAAAAAGTTCTGCTAAACATTAAAAAATAAATTAGATTGTCTTGTGAAGAAAATTCACCACTGAGATTTGTGAGTTTAAATTATGCTCAAGAAAATGATTTTTATATTGTGTTTTGCCAATGAACAGAATTTCCAATTATATTTATCAAAGGAGTAGGTTAAATGATAGATAGCTTCAAAATTATTTCTTTTAATCTTGAAGGCATGCTCTGGGAATAATTTTCTAGAGTCAACAGAAAAATCTTATCTACCCCACCTGTTAGAAGAGCAGAGATAGAGGATAGAGACTGGAGGTCACATAGGCATATATTTATAAGAGGCATAATTCAAACTTAGGTTTTCATAGTTTTGAGACCAGTTATGTCATGCAATCTCTCATTAGTAAGGATAGGGGGAAAATGGCACTCCATCTCCCTCTCCCTCCAATTTATAATTCTCAAACAAAGCTGTAGCTAGATGGCAAGGAAAAGAAATTTCAATCCTAATTCTTTGGATCTCCAGTCCAAACTTGGACTAGATAATAGATAGAAAAGAAGAGTAATATTATTCTTTCTCATGCTGATCCTTAAGATCAGCACTCTCTCCAACTTTAGAGCTTATAATTCTACAAATCTGAAATCACTGATTAAAAAAAATAAAGCATCTCCTATTAACACACTGCAACTTCTTTTCATCTAGAAATACTTTGAAACGGAAGTAGAATTTTTCCCCATTTTGTTTCAATTCAAACAGACACTTATTTATGGCCACCTTGCTGCTGGGCACTGAGAATAAAAAACCTGATGATTCCTGCCCTCATGGATAATTGTTTAAACTTTATGTATTCATACTTTTTTCTAAAGGGAAATGTTATGATATGGCATAATTACCTTTTACAGTTAGAGCTTTATCCAATGCAGAAACATCAGAAGATGCATTAAAGCTAGGGTAAGTATTATCTGATGGCCTTGGTCCTCCTTTTGACCCCTTGACAGTTTCCTAAAAGGAAAAGAAAAAAATGAATATTTTATCTAAAAATCCAGCTTGAGTGAAATGTTGAAAGATAAGCACATCATTTCTTATCTATTCAGTATATAAGTACTTTGTTAAGCCATTGCACTAACCACTGTGGGCAGGGGAAAGAAAAAATATAAGAATATAAGACAGCTTTTCATTTCAAAGAGCTTCCATTCTAATTCTAATTTGTGGAAATACAAAATATAAAAAAGAGATAAAACAGGAGTTGGCAGAAGATATCACAGTCTTAATAAACCACTAATATCTATACTTACAATATATTTCTGTTCTTCATTTTCTATAAACCAGGCCTGTTTGAGGAATTCTGCTACCATAGCCATTTTTTAAGAAGTGGCTGAAAAGAAAACAAAAGTTAAAGTTAAAACGAAGGGGGAAATGAACCTTAGCATTTTCCTGGAGTATTTTGTCATTGACCCACTGAAACTGGTAATTGAGGCAAACTGTACACCACACAGCTTTCTAATCACATTTAACTTTTATAGAGGTGAGTTGTTATAATAGAAGACAAAGATAAAAACCTGAAGCAATGACTGATACTATCTCTAAAACAAAGCTTATGCACTTTTTTCAAAGGCCCTTAGAATTGCACTCAGTATACTTCATTGACTCACCATTCTAATAATCTTGAATACCTACTTTCAAAGCCTGCAAAGAATTATAAGTAGAATTAAAGAGGGTGTGGAAGTCAGTCAATTAGAGGCAAGTACTCTGAGTGACACTTGAAAGCTAAGCTTCATGAAGAAGTCAGAACATTAAGTTTTATAAGTGCAAATAACCCTTGAGGACAACAATATATAATTCTAACCACACACACACACACACACACACACACACACACACACACACTCTCTCTCTCTCTCTCTCTCTCTCTCTGTCTCTGTCTCTCTGTCTCTCTCTGTTTCTCTCTCACCCACTATCTTTTTCTCTCTTTTTCTCCCTCTTGTTCTCTCTCTCTTTTCTCTCTCTCTCTCTCTCTCTCTCTCTCTCTCTCCATATATATATATATGTGTATATATATATATATATATGTACACATATACCCATACACACATACACATATTGCATTGTATGCACATGCATGTATTGTGTGATTACATATGTATTCATGAATGTTTGTGCACAATGTATAGAGTATATTTTTATGTTTTATACTAAAATATCTTATATAATATACAAATATACTACATATTTACAATAATTAGGCAAAGGTTATATTATTTTTAATATATTCCAAGAAGGCAGAAATGTATTTTGCTTTCTTAGGAGAAAATGGCACTGCTCCTTTGCATAGCCCTCCCTCATTTAAATACAATTTACTTGCATGTCATGGCATCATTTCCTCTATATCATGATGCTCTTAGAGAACAATGGACAAACAGCAATAACAATCAAATGGCTGGATTTTTATGAATTAAACATTTAGACTTATTTTTAAAATTAAAAAAAATCATTGTTTGCAATATTCATTCATGGGGGGTGTCTTATGCCTTGAAAATATCTGAAGAATTTATGCTTGTTGTGATTTGGGGGAGGAGGAGTCCTCTGCCCTCCTAACATCATTAATAGCTTAGCTTTTGAGAGTTTGGGGCACTGAAAAAAATAAATGCCTTACCCAGAGCTATACAGTCAGTATGTCAAAGGACAATAGATTTAAAAATTGGTAGAATCTAAAAGTTATCATTTTCACTTCTTCCATTTTGCAGAGACATATGATGTCTAATATGTCAAGTAACTTTCCCAGAATGACAATGGAGCCAAAAATTGTACCCAAATGGCCTAACCCCAAATCCAGCACTTTGTTAAAAAAAATTGACAAAGATTTAACTTCTTCTTATAATTCAAAAATGAAGCTACTCTGTAATTCACCAATATTCCTAGGAAGATAAGCCAGCATCTTCCCAGACTGGCTATTTTCATTTTTAAGTCTGAAGTCTTTTCTTCACATAAGCAGAAGCAATACTATCTCTTTTCTTTAATGCATGTTACTAAATGATCACTATCAACTAATCCTAGGCTGTGGCAAAATGTGTCTATTTCTACAGATTAACCATGTTTCTGTATTTGCATGTCCAGAGAGTCTTTTGTTCAGTTTTTGCAGGGAGAAATATTTGAACAAGGTAAATAATTGTTTTATTAAGCAACATTTAAGCTAACTAAATAAACAAAGTACACCTTTTAATTACAAATTGAGACAAGGGTATTCTAGAAGAAACATATTAATAATACTACACAACTCACTCAAATGTAACAGACCTTGAAATTTTTCAATTTTTTTTAATGTTAATTATTTTCTTTCTAAGCACTGTCAGTCTCTCACTACTTGCTGAAAATATTCCGCTTGAGAAGACAAACTTCTGGTGAAACTAGGAAATCATCCTAACGACAGCCCAAGACTAGAAAATAATTCAAATATAGCAACCCATCATAATTCCAGGACTCAGGGCATTTTGCCACTCAATCATTTATGAAATATTTCTACTTGCAATTCAAATTCATTTAAAAATGAAAGCATATGCTCATTGGAGACTGATTCAGTAAATGGTAAGTTTCTAAAATGACTTTGGAATAGATTTTAAAAATCTGTCAGTCTCTGCCTTGTTATTTCTTGCTTACAAGAATCTCCCCAACTTTACCTATGTAAATGAGAAAATCAATCTACCTTTCTATAAATACCAAAGTATGGTAGATTTACCTCTGAAAATGTGAATAACATTCACATATTTTTGAAGAATCACATTTTTCTTGCACAGGGAACCACAAAACAGCTTAACTAACCTAATTTTGCTTTGTCCCTCCAAAACCAATCAGCACTTAACCCAACTCCTGTCACATAAGAGGAACAAAAGTAGTAACACATTCAGGTTTGTTTTATAAATATGATCTCATTTTATCTTCAGAGTAATCCTGGACAGCAGGTGCCATTATCATCTCATTTTGCAGACAAGGAAACTGAGGTTTAAATAACTTGAGCAAGGTCACATGGCTAATAAGTGTCTGAGGTCAAATTTGAATTCAAGTCTTTATTCCAGGAGCAGAGTACTATTTACTTACAATGCCACTTAGCTGCCTTCACACAGCAGGTATTTTAGTGCTTGTTGATAAATTGATATAGTGAAAAAACTACTGTATTAATTGCAAAGATTTTTCTTTGGGGAAGGAAATGCATAATAATTTCTTATGGGAAGGAAATGCATAATAATTTCAGTCAAATCACTTGGGCTTCAGTTTCCTATAATTACTTATACAGGATTATTTAGTTAGCCAGTGGCACAACTGAAACTCAGGCTTCTGCATTCTCAAATTAGTGCTCTTAGGAAGAAAAATATTACCTATGTTTCTGTTTATTTCAAACAAAAATCTTGTTTTGAAGATACAAACAACTGACAAAGTAAGCTTATCAAAGTATAAGTCTGATTATGTCAGCACCCTTTTCAAAACTCTTCAGTGATTTCTAATTGCTACCAGGAGAAAACATGATTTTCTTTGGCATCTAAAGCTCCACTCTATCTTTCAAGACTTCTTTTGCATTATTCTTCTGCAAATATTCTATGTTCTAGTCAAGCTGATCTAATTGTTGTCTAAATTATGCCTTCCCTTGGCATATCTCTGGCATTTGTGTGTACTGTCCCCCAATCCTAGGAAGTAGAGGAGAGGCAGGGGAAAGGAGGAAGAGAAAGGAAAGAGGGAGAGGAGAGGAGGAGCAAAAGGGAAGGAAATAGGGAGAGGGAGGGAAAGAAGAGGGAAGGGAAAAGGAAGAAGATGGGAGGGAGAAAGAGAGAGAGGAAGAAAGATGTAGAGATACAGAAAGAGAAGGAAGAGGGAGAGAAAAGAGGAGGGAAGAGAAGGGGAAAAGAGATGATTCTAAACTCTAATTCCTTTAGAAAGCTCTTCTTGTGGAAATTTCCTCCATGCAAATCAGCAACTTACCTTTAACTTATATAGTCTTAGAATTCACTTCTTTGGAACACTGAGATAAGTTAGCAAGTTAAATGAGATGGTAAGTATCTGAGAAGAGACTTCAGGCCAGATCTTTCTGACATTAATTGCAGCCCTCTTTCCAAGTCAAGTTGGCCCTTATATTAACCTATTCACCTCACCACTGTAGACCTTAATAAATGTTTATTGAAGCAAATAATGGAGCTGGGAGGTACTCAGTTCATTTGATCTAAATTTCTAACAACTTAGTTTTTCTTTAAGAAGCTCTTAAATAAATATACACTTTAATGTTTAGCAAAATCGTTATTAAATTAGACAATGAAGTCATTACTAATTACCTGTTAAATAACAATTTGACAAGGTTTTAATTCCCCACCTTCAAAATGAGGTAGCATCTGGGGTTAAGTCATCATTATACTATTAAGAAAGAATATGACTGAACCAGAATTTCCCCACATTAAAATTATTTTCAACATAAATCTCCCAAAAGTGAGAGTAGAGGAAGATTTTTAAGAGCATTGTACATTTAAACTAAATAAGTGCTTAATTATGCACGTGGTATTTAACTATTAGAAACTTGATTACTAAAAGTTTATTAACTTAACATTCACAAAAGGATCTTAGCAATAATCTTTGAAGGATACTTTGAGATAATGGCTATTCCCCAATGTAATGCAGCCCCAGTACTTCTAAATCTTGAAACATAAGAAGTTTCATTAAGATCATACATTTTGAACTGGAAGACACAGTAGAGCTCATGTAATTCAAATATTCTTTTCTGGGAAGAGGAGGTTTGTGTAGAGGATTTAGGGGACTTGCCCATAGTACCAGGAACTCCCAGTACCAATACAAATTGGTGCTTTGGAATCTTAAGGAGTTTCAGGCACAACTAAGAAGGATGGATCACACAGCTAATATGTAGCAATCAGAACCTCAACTCAGCACAGCACTTTAAATTGAGGCATATATCATTTAAACAACTTGCCCACAAGCACTAGAGTAGTAAATAATAATAAGAATAATAACTATAATTTAAATTCCTCTAAATTCTAATTAAGCTGTAAGAAAGTTAACTCCATAATGACTCCTTCCTCGCTTCTTGCCCCACCCATTAATTTCTTCTGTGACAGTGGTCCCAAGAACAAGTAAGGCCTTAGAGGCCCAGGCTCCCTTTTCCGAAGGACACATCATTATTGGACACCACCCAAAAAAATCATCTATTTTTTTTCCCTTCTAGTACGACATACAGCAATTGAGAAACAGGTTAGCACAGGAACTACCTAGAAAAGGAATGTGACCACACCCTTGTAACAGGAAAGTTTTGTGAAGCTTATCTGTAACTAAAACAAAATCAAGAAGTTTAAAATGCCTTAATTAAACAATTTAATTACCATAAATTGTGAACTCAAACTTAGTTAACTTTTAGCTTCCAGCTGCAATAAACAAAACTATGAATTGCCTCCTCTTTTCTAGGAGAGTCACAGAAAACCACAAGCTCCCGCTATCCTTCCCCCTCCCTTTCCTGTCCATATAAGGCATGCATAGTTTGGTGGAAACTCATAACTTGCAGGGGAAGGGAGAAAAAACACCCTTTTCTATGGTAACTGACCAGAAAGTAAATACCAAGTAAAAGGGCCCCATGTCGTTCTTTCTGTTTTATTCTTTAACCAATAGATGGTAAAAGTAAACAGAACTGTCAGTTTCAGCACAATCTGAATATACTTTCATAAAAACTCTTACCAAAAAAACAACAACAAAACAAAACAAACAAAACAAACAAAAAAAACTTTTAGAAAAAAAGCGGCAAGTCACACCCAACCTCATCTGTAAATTCCAGAGATAGCTGCTTTCAAAAAGTAAGTTTTAGGGGATAGGGGATTTAGGAAAGTTTTTAAAACCAGACAGCTGCTAAGGAGAAAATAAAAACTCACCTTTTTCTTTCTCTCCCAAACAGCTAATGAAAGAACCTTCAGGGAAAGTTTCAAGCTGGAAGTGCAAAACCAGAGCTTGAAATTTTTATATATTTGGAAGGACTGACCACACCTAGCAACCAGAGTTGTAGTACAAACTTCAGTGATTGGCTACCTTTTGTCTAGAATATATGACTAAGTCCTCCCCCTAAAGGAAATGCAACCAAGCTAGTAAAGCTAGCCAGCTCATAACTAACTTTTCAAAGGGGAGGGGAAAAAAAAGGAAAAGGAACATATTAGTAAGAGTGAATATGTGGTTTAATTTTTTTTTCTTTTTATTTGTTTGACCATGAAAAAAAAAAGATTTCTAAATGTGAAATGTTATAGAAGAAAATTTAGAGTCAATCCAATTCCAAAAAATTTATTATTTGACTACAATAAGCAAAGCACTATAATATAGATTTGGGAATACAATGGGGAAAAAAGTAAAAAGCCCCTGTTTCCGGTAGCTTATGTTTTATTAAGTTTCAGTTCTAAAATTTGACAGTTGTGGCTGGGCCTGGAAGTCCACATAAAGAAGATGTGTAAATCTCTATCAGGGGAAAAATACTTGATGGGGAATCAGAGAATTTAGGTTCAAATATGCTTGGGTATATCTCTGGCACTCATTGTCTTTATTTATAAAATATGAAACATGTATTAGATGATTTTTAAATGTGCCTACCAGTTCTAAATAAATGATCTTGTTAATCACAACAGGATGTATATGAATGTCTTTACAATTTATCAGTTATCTTGGTTTTAAGTTACGTCCCAAAGGAGCAAGAGAAAGTTGTTGGAACCCTTCCTTAAAGTGACAGGTTAGTAGTAAGGATTTAGGGTAGAGATAGAAAGATTCTAAATCAGTGATTTTCAAACTTTTCCATAAAAGTAGATAGACCCCTTCAGTTGGAGTAAAACTTTGACATAACTCTCATAGTAAAATTTTCTGAAATTAGTATTTCAATGCCTTTTAATAAATTACCCAAAGTACACTGAACACATCTACACAAATGCATAATTGAGATATTTCAGAGTTTCTTGAAGCACAATTTGAGAAACATTGCTCATGTTTTACTGACACCTGGAATCCTGACTTAGAAGTAAAACAATTAGCAGATTGATTTTCTCCCAGTGTCACTTCGCCACCATAAGTAGGAGGCTTAGAAAAGAGAAACTGGTTTGTGGTCCAGTGTCTCCTCTTCCTCCTCTTCAATCTCCTTCTCCCCCCACCATGCCCAGTTGAAATTTCAACAATTTAAAAATATTTGAAGCTTAATATAAAATCCACCACCAGAAGTAAAATAAATAAATAAAAATTAAAAAAAAATTTAGGAATATATGAGGGGTGTCATTCTTTTTATAGACTTTATTCATTTTTGTTTTGTTTTGGTTTTTTTGCCAGTAGGATTTAAGAAAGAAAAACTGGCCTATAGAACAGTTCAAGTGTGTTCATGCCAAAATGTTCAAATTCTTAAATTGTTCTGGAAAATAATTTTGGTGAAATCGTATAATGCTACAGGAATAAATTGGTCCTATTGTTTCAAACAAAGTTTTTGGTTTTGTTTTTAATGCATAAAATACTGTGCTCATGACATCATCTTTTGGGACTTTTGTTACTTATTTTGTTTTGCCAGGCTAATATTTTACTGATATAAATTTGAACCCTTGATTCATGAGAAATTTGCTATTCACCGAAAATAGTTTTCACTAGATTGCCTCTCCACCTGAAAAAGCTTAACAGGGTAATCTACAACGCCATGATGTAATCATTCTTATCTGAGAAGGGACTTCTGTTAACCCTAAAACAAATGAATTCTTGGCAATTTTGTAAATGTTTAAATAAATGTGAAACAAGGAAGTAGGATTATAAGGTATATGAAAGGACTATGAGGTATCACAGAACAGGTATTCTAAGAAGTTTCCTGTATGATGTAAGAATGGAGATTTTGTTCTAACATTAATAGTGATTCAGGATTTTTTCTTTTAATGAACACTTGGAAATATAAATGATTACAAATTAAAATTTAATTACATGATTATGAATAATATTTATGTCGTACTAGAGGCAGCTAAGTAGTATAGTGAATATACTGTCATGTTCGGAGTCATGAAGACTTGTCCAAATCAAATCTCAGGCATTTACTAACTGTGTAACCCCTAGACAAGGCATTTAACCAGTGTGTATCAGTTTCCTCAAATGTTAAGATGGGAATGATAATAGCACCAGACACCCAGGATTATTATAAGGATGAAATGAAACAACATTTGTAGCACAAATTGAGCACAGTTCTAAGAACATAGTAGGCACTTTTTAAAATGTTCATTTCAAAAAAATATATATTTTCTTCCTACATTAAAACCTGCAATATATTTTACATATATAATCTTCTTTGACCTTTGAAAACAACTCTAGGAGGAAAATGCTACAGTAATTTTCCCCCGCTTTACAGATGAGGAAACTATGGCTGAGAAATAGTAAATGACTTAGTATTCCATGTCTGAGGCAGGATTTGAAGGCAGGTCTTCCCAGTTACAATCCAGCACTCTATTCAATAAGATTCACCGCCTCATGATCTTATTTCACTAATGATCCTTCAGGTAAACATCAATCCACACTATAGTGAAATTTCCTGGCCTGCTTGTTCCTTGAAACAATTTCTTCTCACATATAGATGTCAGAGTTGTCAAATGTTTGAAATATCTTCATAAAGGCATAAGTTTGGGCACCTCTTTCAACTGCTGAATATAGCATAGTTCAGTAAATGGGACATTAGCTCTAGAGTAAGAGGTGCTTAATTCAAATCCTTTGTAACTGACTGTCTGTGCAACTGTGTGTGACAATTTCCCGGTCCTTGGTTTCTGCATCTCTTAGAAGAGGAGGTTGAACTATGTGGCTTCTAACATCCCTTTCACTCCTTGATCTGTGATGCTTTGATTATGCTAATACTACAGGTGGCCATGATTTTATTGGCAGGAGCCCTCCTTCCAGGAACATAGATCAAAGACCAACCTTTGCATTAATAAGCAACCTTCAGTTACTATAACTGAAACAGTAACAATAGGAATAGATCCAGTAACATCAGTAACAATGGCAAAAATATCACTTTGTAGCCAAACTTCTGATAATGAGCCTACTAAGAACTTAGCTATACCAATATTTAAAAAGTAAACATTATTGAGTTCATATTTTTAGCTCTTCCAGATTGTCATAATGTGCCAGGATTCATGTTCTACCTTTTGAATCCCTAGAATCAACTCCAAACTATAGAGGAACACTTTGTTACACAGACATAAATTATGTGTATACATAGATGTATGCATATGTATTGTGTATCTATACATATACATATAAATATGTATGCTACAAACATGTGTATGTGTGTATAATCAGTAAATTTTAAATGGATGACAAATTATAAGAAAAGTCTTCATAATACTTAAAACACATTAATCCAAATCCTTGGATATGTCTTGTAAATTAATTTGTCACCTTTTATTTGTGATGTACCTAGAGGCAATAGGACTGGGCTGGAAACCCCCAAACCTGAATTTTGAGTGCTGCCTTAGCCACTTGTCTAAGGCATATAAATTCCGGGGCTTCACCTCCCTGAGGTTTAGCCCCTATCTAAATAAAATGAAGAAATTGAATAAGATGATTGTTCAGGCTCATTTCGTATCTAACAAAATAGACTGTGATTCTAGATTTTTGTTTCAAACATCCATATTTAAGTCACTGAGCAAAGAGGAAAAAAAAGGCAGTGTTGCCAGATTTGTCTCTACCTCTCTTAGTAAATATAATTTTGGTGGGTGAGAATTTTGAAACAACAGTTTTACCACTGCTGTATAACAATAAAATCCCTCTCTCTAGTGATGCACATAGAGAAAATTACAAAAACAAAACAAACAAAAATGCTCTTTATTCTTTCTTAAGCAAATGCACCAATTGCATAATTATTATTGTAATTGCTGTTAAGAGAAGATAGGCACAAGAAACTCTAAAGTGTGTAGTTTATACTTTTGGATTCAAATTGTACTGGAAAATTTGTAAGAATATAATACTTAAAATTAAACATAAGGTGGAAAAGCTTTATTTTTTAGTCAACCAGATAGAATTGCAAGATAAAGTCACACCATTGTCAAATGAAACTCCTACTCTTAAAGGAAGAAAAAAAAAGACCTGCTAATTATCCTGGTGATAGGTTATTAGCACACTTTAATACAAGAAAAAATAAAAAGTATGTTGGCAGAAATGAATGAAAACATAATTAATGCCAATATACACACTTATAGACCAATCATGGCTTCTTTTATGTTGCTAGAGTCAAATGCTAGGTAACATCTTCAGCATAGTGATTCATCCCTATTATGATGATGATTAAATTATAATTACATGCACTTAACTGCCACTAACAGAGTGTTATATCTTAATAACTTATTTCCTTTGTAATGCTTCTATGTCTTCCATATGTAAAAATATAAAAAAATAAAAAAAACTGATAATGTAGATTAACCTAGTAATTCACTGACAATGATTTAAAACCTATAGTGTAGAAAAACCAAATATCCAGGCAAGAGATTTGCCAAAATTCAAGTGTCCTCTGCCAAATAATTCCAAATAATCTTTTTTTTTCTTTTGATAACATACTGGGGATTATTCTAGAATTATTTCTGGAAAGGTGTTATTCAGATATTTCTACAATGCTTCAGCTATTGTAATGATACAAAGAAACGGTGAAACAAATATCCTATGGTAGAAACATCAGATTTACTGACTCAATCTAGTAAAGGTGAACAGGGTGGGGAGGGAGGGGAATAACCTCAATACAGAAGATTACAGTCCTCTTTTAAAAATGTTTGGTGGAATTACATGAAGGCTATTGGAGGGAAAAAAAGAAATTTAGACCAAACTGAATTTAGTGGCAAGCAATAAAAGAATATGACTTGAGACTAATTGCAGCATGATATTTAGCATACAGCTCCATTCACTTGCTAGCATTACTGGGCAGAGGGTTCATACTTAATTGGGGATAATGCATTATTAAAATAGACAATTTCAACTTGCTATCAAGAGAGGTCAGGACTATGATTAATTTACTTTCAATAGCACTCAGCTATGATCCCTGAGTATGTTCTCTATTCTAGTACTCTTAGAAATCAGTTTATTAATATTAATGTTGTCCAGGAATTTGTGTAAAAACCTAAAAGTATTTTTGTCCAACTTTTCCAAATTTCCATCCTTGAGTTCTTTTTAACTTGTGAGACTATCATAAGATCCTGGATACTTTATATAAATTCAGCAAACATTACTAAGGAGAACAGTTGAGTTGTCTAAAGAAATAAGGGTTTGTCACTATTTAACTAGACCAAAAAAAAAAAAATCCAAAAGTGACTTTAGTCATAGCTACCGATCAAACTGTTAATAAATTTATCAGCTGAAAATTTTGAATGTTCCTTCATCCTGTATACTTTTGCTCAGTCTCCATTTTCTTGTTTTGTTTCCCTGAATTATGGGATTGGTGGGAGCAGTTGCTATCCCTGTGATAAGATCACATCCTGCCATTCCTCAAAAATGTAATATATATACAATTAGAAAAGCAATTATACAGATTCTAGCAGTATCTCTGCACCTAAGTCTGTGTGTGACTTTGGCTAACACCCAACCCTCCTGGTGATTCATAAAAGACACTTCCCAACAGATGGATGATGTGAGGATTAATAAGATAATATTTCAAAAATCCTTTGTTATCCTTTATTAGAGTATCTATTTTCCTCTACAGGTAAGTCAAAGACCAGAAAACATAAAATTACATCATCCCTTTGTTAGTCATTATGATTAATTTCATTCCAAATCCCTCCTTTCAAAAGTTGCCACTAAAGCAAAGATGAGGTGTGGCCTGATGTTTTCACTCTTAAGTTCAGTAAGAAATTTTCTTTCATATACAAACATTGTGAAATATCATGCTTCATAATTATAACTTCAATGTGTTTTTTGTTTGTTTGTTTTTCATACAAATTATTCATCCATAACAGTACATCATTCTTGGCACCCAACTTAGTTTCATCATGTTCTGGCTAAAGCACAGTAAAACTTTTTATTTACAGAACATACAGTGTAATGTTTTCATAGGACATTTCACTGGAAATGCCATTTAGCGAGCATCTAGTCCAATATATAATTTTGGGGATGAGAAAATCAGAACCAGATTGGTCACAAAGAATTATAACCGACAAAATTCCAATTTAGGATCTCTGATTAAAAATCCAATTCCCTTTATACAACAGGGGTTCTTGACCATTTTGTGTGTTTTGAATCTTTTGGGCATTCTAATAAAATTATTTTTATATTTTAATTGTTTATTTGTTTTATTTATATATGTTACATATAATATTTTAAATTCATGAGTTAAAATATGTAGAAAGGAAACCTATTATTTTGAAAAAGTTATCAAAATATTTTTAAAAGTGGAACCATCCTTTTTTAATTTGATAATCTCTTGAACCTGTTAATAAACTTGACCTTCCCCCCCAAAAAAGAAATTTTGAGACCCAAGCTAAGAATCCCTATAATTCATGACACCATCTTATGACAAATTTCAGGGAATCAGAGGAATCTATTAAACATTTGCTATATATATGTCAAGTACTATAGTAAGTTCTAGAGATAAAAAAAATGAAAGCAAAGAAGAATCTACCTTGAAAAAGCTATGTTGAAGTGGGAAAAGAAACAGACATAGGGGAGTGGTAGACAGGAAGGGGAGATTTAGTCTGGAAGATTATAGGGATGGTGAGTGAAACCATAGGAAATTAGATTGATGCATCTCATCCAGGAATAAATGCAGACCTGATTTAATCATGGTTATAATATTGAAAGGAAAGGTATGTAATTACTATGTGCAATGTATGGGTGTTGGGCATACAAAGTAAAAAATGAGACTACATTTCCTTGAATGGTATATACTTCATGTGAAAACACACTCAAGAATAAGCAAATATTAAAACATTTTGAAAGAAAAAGAGTAGTAACAATATATAGGGACAATAGAGAAACTCAGAAAAGGGTACTTAAAATAAGCTATAAAGATAAAGACTTTAAGAGGCAGAAATAAGTAGAAAGTACAATCAGCTTGATCACTCTTAGTCTAGGTACTAAGGATAATAAAAATAGCACTTGTCTTTCAAATTTTATTTTTGCTGTTTCAGACACTGATATCTTTCCAGTCACTAAAATGAAATAATGTAGAATTTCCAGTGCAAAAGCAGAAAGAGAAAAAGCAAATATATTGAATTTAGGGAATAGCAGTTATTGATTTTAATTGGAATGTAGAGTTGTTGAGACTTAGAACCTGATTGAATATTAGAAGGAGGAAGGGAGAGAAATAATTGAAATTGACTCAGTTAAAGATATACTTGAGTGAATAGAAAGACACTGATGTCTGAAACAGGAAAAGGGAAATTTAGAGAAGAGGAAGCTCTGGGGAGCGAATACTGTATTGCCTTTTGGACATTTTTTATATAAAATTCTGATAGGACATCTAGGTAGAGCTATCCAAAAGTAAGTGGGTTGGGGCAACTAAGAGGTATAGTAGATAGTGTACCTGTCCTAGAGACAGGAGGACCTGAGTTCAAAATATAGCCTCAGATACTTATTAGCTGTGTGACCTTGGACAAGTCACTTAATCCCAATTCCTTCTAAAATAACAATAACAAAAAATAAATCAGTAGTGTGAGTCTTATGTTCAGATTTAATATTAGATAGCAATATGTAGTTATGAGTCATTTTCATAGAGATGATCATTAAATCCATGGAAGTGCATAAGCTCATAAAGGAAGAGTGTATCAAGAATGCTAAGAAAAGTGACAGATTAGGGCCTTGAAGTACACTCAAGAGTGGTAGATACTATATAGATGAAAAATATAGTTAACAAGAATAAAGGCTGACAAAAAAAATAGAGAAAGAATCTGGAAAATGCAGTTTCATAGAAGCCAAGGAAAGAGAGTATGTAGAAGGAGAAGGTAGCCAACAATTTTTAAAAACTACCAAGATGGGGCAGCTAGGTGGCGCAGTGGTTAGAGCACCAGCCCTGAAGTCAGGAGGACCTGAGTTCAAATCTGGTCTCAGACACTTCCTAGCTGTGTGACCCTGGGCAAGTCACTTAACCCCAACTGCCTCAGCAAAAAGCAAAAAAAAAAAAAAAAAAAACTACCAAGAGGAAAGAATAAAAAGATGATGGGGTAGGAGGAATCAATACAACCTAGCTATTTCCTATGATTAAACCAACAAAGACATAAAACGAACTCCAAAATGAGTGGTGTTTAATCACGTAATACCGATTAAAGAGAAGTCAGAATACTGTTAACTCCTCATTTCTCTTTCCATGGTATCTTCTCACTCAAGTTTACATTCTATCCTCTGAGATTCAGGTTTATATCAGCTGATCCAGATCACTCTATATGAACTTCTAGGTCATTCTTAGAGGGAGTTTTTCTACCCTCTATATGCACATTAGTGACTTTATATCTTGTCTCCTTTATCATCCATTTTCTCAACTCCTATGATCTTTGTCTTCTTTCTGACTCAACCACCTACAGTGATGAATATGATTTTATTCTTCTTGCCATCATCTCATATTGTACTATCTCCACAATCATAAATTCTGAAATTCCCTTCATGAAATATAGCATAGATTTAAAGTGAGAAGGGCCTTCTTCTACTTCTTCCTCTTGGAAATGTTCTTCAAAATTCAGTTTAAATGCTACATCTTAAATGAAACTTTCCTTGACTTCCCTAACTATTAGTGCCAGCCTCTCTGTCTCATCTCATATATATATATTGTAGGATTTTTATACATGGAAGGTCCATCTGCAATAGAATACAAATTTTTGGGGTTCAAAGATGTTTCATTTTTGTCTCTATATCCCCAGTATCTAGTACAGTGTCAGGAAATAATAAGTAGTTAACAAATGTTTGGTTATTGAATTCCCCAAATTTTTAGGGAAAAGTAAACTTATATAGTTCAACATTTTCACTAATTCTAGTACTGAACCAGGTTAAGAAAAAAGTACTTCCAGGTTAAGAAAAGAAAGAAAATAAGGAAAAAAGAAAGAAAACCAAGGTGGGAAGAAAAGATGAAAGGAAGGAAGGAAGGAAGGAAGGAAGGAAGGAAGGAAGGAAGGAAG
>JAJPUD010004350.1:63856-87701 GCA_023553655.1 Myrmecobius fasciatus
AAGGAAGGAAGGAAGGAAGGAAGGAAGGAAGGAAGGAAGGAAGGAAGGAAGGAAGGAAGGCAGGAGGAAAGAACAAAGGCAAAGTAAAAAAAAAAAAAAATTTACTAAAGTTATTGTCATTCCAGATGAAATATCCATGTGGGAAGAGGAAATCTCCAAAACAATTGTTAGTGGCATGGCATTTGATAGCTTAGAGAGTGAATAACCCTATGACCCTTCACTGGCTTTTCTCTCCATTTGAAATAGGACCCTGTTACCTTGTTAACGTCTTGCATTTTTAAGAAGGTTGTGGCAGATGCCTGCATTATCCACATTTCAGTTTGATTTCCATCTGGGTGAACAAGAAGTCAGCTGCCGTGTACTGTGGCTTGTTTACTATGGACACAGGTAAATTTACTTAAAATACTCTCTGCTTGAAAGGGATGAAAGATTAGTCTGGATAGGGGAAGGGGGGAGTAGGTAATGCAGCAAGAGATTGTGTAAAACATCCTGGGATTGGAAAGATGGGTTGTACAAATATTTCCAAAAGCATTTGATATTTGCAATATGGAAATTAAATGCAGAGCAAGAGAATAATCTTATGGACTCTGCCAAGGGAAAAGTTTCACCCCATTTCCTCTCAACTATAAGGTTTAGCTTGCTACATTTATATGTGGATACACTATACTGAGTTAATGAAGCTATGGGGCATTTATTATTTTAAAGTCTTTATATAAGTGGAGCCTTAAGTTCAAGGATGGGAGAAAAGGTTTAAATATAAATTCTACAACAGAAAGAAATTGATCAAGAGAGGAAACAAGTTTTGTGAGCTGAGTTACTTTGCTTAAGAAAGTTCAAGAAGTCTGGCTTTGATTTGATGACTCAAGGCTTTGTTATTGCTGGGAAGAGAAGAAGAGGAACATTTGAATCATTTTGTACAGAACTGAATAATGGGAGTATCTCTTAATAGTTCAAGTTATTAGTTTAATCTCTCTTTGCTGGGTGGGGCCTTTTTTTTCCTTATTTTAACTGATCCCAGCTCAAAATAGGAAATTGGAGTTCAACCTGAAGTCTATAGTACTCAGAGCTAAGTTATACTAACTTTTAAAATGAGTCATTTTGTAGAAGGAAGAAGGCACTAACACCACATTTCACAAGAGAAGACCCATTCCATTCCTCACATTTCAAAAGTTCTTCAGAGATTTCAACAAACCAGTTGTTTTAAGCTGCAAAGCTTAACACACCACACACACACATACACACACACACACACACACACACACACACACACACACACTCTCACATACTCCCATCTGCCTGGTCTTTTTAAGGATTAGATTGGCTTATAAAAAAAGACAAATTTTAAAAGACTTTCTCCATAAAAATAGATTGTACACTGCTGCCCAAGAATAAATGATCTTCAAATGGCCTGCTTATAAGTGATGCGTATTTGATATATTATTTCCCTTCTATGGCATGATTGCAATCTTCAGTTCAGAAACCCTAGATTTTTCTGTTTGAAGAAGCCCCCCTTTTATTTTTGTGATTACAGAAAGTAGCATAATCCTTCTTCTGTGGAAAATAATATTAATCAAGTCATTTGAGTCATAGAAACCCTAAGGGTGGGAGGGGAAGTTCACTTTAATTAAAGCTACACTTAAACTTCAAGCTGGTATGCTGGGTAAGCAAAATAAATAGCTGCATCTATATGTTCCTTTAAAGGATGTCAAAGATGTTCTACCTTTAAATATGTCCCTCACTAGTCTTCTTGAGAGACTGAAATTTTTACCATCAGAAATGCCCTCCATTTAAGGCATTTGGGAATTATTTTGCCCATTTTGTGTATGAGACAGTAGAATCTCAGAAAGGGTAATTGATTGGCTTGAAATCACCCAGATAAAAAATACAATATATAGAGTGAGAAGTCTGGTTTTCTGACTTCACGACTAGTGTTATTTCTACTACAAAATACTGAATTGAAATCAATGAATTGTGTGTTGAGGGAATAAGATGTTGGCCAGGTACATTTTGATAAACATAAAAGATAATACATAGATGTAGTATCTATGACAGCAAGGGCATACCTGGTTAGTTCAAAATATTGAGTGATTATGAGTAGTAGCCAGAAGGAAAAAGTTATAAAGATAAAACGAGAGAATATCTTTGTACAACCACACATTTGGAAATCTTACCTAAAATGAAAGTAAATAATGATTTAAATTTAAAGGAAGGAGGTTTAGGAGTACCAGATTTTAAACTATATCATAAGGCAGTAACTATCAAAACTTTCTGGTGATAGCTAAGAAATAGAAAGGTAGATCAATGGAATAGAGAAGACATATGATTTCCTGAAGCAAATAAACATAAAAAATTTGTAACTGACAAGTGTAAAGACTTAAGATTTGGAAATAAGAATTCATTATTTGGTAAAAAATAAAAAATTCCTTGGGAAAACTGGAAAACAGTATGGCAGAAACTGGACATAGATCAATATCTTACACCATTCACCAAAATAATGTTTGAATGAATAAATGGCCTAAATATAAAGCAAGATACTATAAGAAAAAGAGAAGACCATGGAACATATTACTTATCAGACTTATAGATAGGCAAACAAGTTGTGAATAAGCAAAAATTAGAATAGAATTTGGTATAAAATGGATAATTTCAATTGCATTAAATTAAAAAGGATTTGTACAAATAAAAAAATGTTAACAAGATTGGAAGAAGAACAGGAAACTGGAGAAAAAAATTATAGGAAGTTTTTCAGATAAAAGTCTCATATCTAAAGTATATAAAGAACCTTATCAAATCTATAAGAATATTAGTCATTCCTTAATTAACAAATGTTCAAGAGATATAAATAGATCTGTATCTAGAGAAAAAACTTATAAATGGAAATATATATGATGACTTTACATACATGTATATATACATGTGGGTATGTATGTATATATGTGTGTATATCTAATGGTGTCCATCTTGGAGGTAGGAGGGAGAAAAAAAGAAACTTTTTATAGATAAAATATATTTTAAATAATTTATATGTATTACATTTATCTATAAATATAAACAATTTTTATTTATCTAGAGATATATAAAAAGTAGCAAATTATATACAGGTTTATAACTTTCACATGTAATAATCTTTTTATTATACTATGTTATAGAAATACTTCTTTTATTTCATAAATTAAAAATAAAAGAATTTTTTTAATGTCTGTTTTGGAGGATGAAGCAATTGAGGTTAAGTGAATTACTTAGGATCACATAGCTAGTAAGTATTAAGTGTCAGTCTGGATTTGAACTCTGGTCTTCCCAATTTCAGAGCTAGTGTTCTATCCATTGCACCATCTAGCTGCCCCAAAGAATTTTTTTAAAAAGAAATTAAATTGATATCAGTATATAATCACCAATCTATTTCTGTTTTAAATTAAAGCTTTCTGAAAATATAATATATCCCCATGGTATACCCATTGTCATCATTATGAAATGCCTTATTTAGTTACTTTTCTTCTGCAGTCTGGGTCTTTTCTCTTATTCTTTTCTAGGTCAGAGAACTTATTTGATGCAATTATGTTATCTTATAGAATCAAAAAAATGAAACTAAGAGAGGAAATTACTTATGGAAGATCAAACTAAACAAAACTGGAAATATTTAACTTAGTTTTTTAAATTTAAAATATATCTATTTTATCTTTTCATTCATAACCCATTAATAACAAAACAAAGTAAAATTTTAAAAACTTGTAAAAATGCATAGTAAAGCAAAATGAATTTATGCCTAAACCATAACCAAAATATGTAATCCCAGTTCTGCAACCTGAGTCTTTCTCTGGGGAGATAGGTGTTATGCTTTTTCATCAGTCTTCTAAAATCATTGTTGATCATTGCAAGGATTACAGTAGTTAAGTCATTCAAAGTTATTTGGATTCATAATGTTGTTATTGTAAAATATTACAATGTTATACTAGTACTTTCATTTACTATAAAATATTCATATACTCTCAATTGATTCCCTAGCACCTGCATAGTTTCCAGTTCTTTGCCACCACAAAGAATTGTTGTTAGCCATTGCCTCTATGGATCATCATTCTATCTATTTTATCTTTGAGATATAGACTAAATAATAGCATAACAGCATCAAAGAGTATGCATAGTTTAATAACTTTGGAGATACAGTTCCACATTGCTTTTGAGAAAAGTTAGACTCGTTCACACTTACACTACAGTTTTATTTCAGTCCCTTCAAATTGGATGTTTTGCTTTTTTATCAGTTTTGCTAATCTGATGGAGATGAGATGATACATTACAGGTATTTTTAATTTGAATTTCTCTGTGATTTCGAGCACTGTTTCATAGAGCTTGGCAGCTAAAATATCTTCCTATAAGAACTATCTAATTTCTAGTGTTTTAAAAAGAAATGAGTATTGTATTTTGTCAAAAAACTTTTTCCCCCTATATCTTAACATATTCATATGTTTTGTTGTACTTATTATTAATATGATCTTTTAGGTTGTTAGTTTTGCTAATATTGAATCAATCTTGCAATCTAGCTATAATTCATCCTGGTCAAAGTGTATCATCTTATTGATAGATTATATTAATATCTTTATTATTATATTATTATTTATATTATAATATGTTATACATATTATATATATATAATTATAATGTGTACATATATATAACATATATATATATTATAAAATATATTTTATTTAAAATGTTTGTACCAAGTTCATTATCACTATTGAGCAATGATTTTCTTTCTCTCTTTTAAGTCTTTCTGGTTAAAAAAAATGTCAATACCAAGGAAAGAATTTGGAAGAATTCCTTTTTTAATAAAAGCAATATTTTAACTAATTCCCCAATGCATATTAATCTAATTTTTATCTTTTTTTTCCCTTAAATACTATTGAGCTACTCCTTGAGACTTTATTGGCTCACAGGACTGAAGATTCAGACTGTGGTGTTTCTTTCTCATCATTTTAGTACAAAGTATCTATTTGGAACAGGAGAGGCTATCAGATGCTTGGCTGGTGGATTTTGAAGAGAGCTTCATTCAACTCAAGAGTTATGTGCTACCTATTCTTATTGAATATTCATCTCCTGATATGGCTAAATAAATCTCTTTTTTGTTAGCTGTTGAATGATATGAGTATGCCTCATTTTTAAAATATATTTATTAGTTTAACATTTTTATAATATTTTGATTTCCATTTTTGCTCCTTGCCTCCTTTTCCTCCCCCTCTCCAAGACAGAAATTAATCTGATATAGGTTATACATGTATAATCATAATAAACATCTTTCCACATTAGTTATGTTATGAAAGAAGAATCAGAACAAAAAGAAAAAACCATGAGAAAGAAAAAAACAACAAAAAAGTGAAAACAGTATGCTTCAATCAAACTCCATAGTTCTTTCTCTGGATATGGATAACATTTTCCATCATGAGTCTTAGATCATTGTGTTGCTGAGAAGAGGAAAGTCAATCAAAGATTCTGGTTCTGCTCACTTCACTCAGCATCAATTCATATAAGTTTTTCCAGGTTTTTTTCTGAAATTATTCATCATTTCTTATAGAACTATACCACATTTTGTCAGCCATTCCCCAATTGATGGGTATCCCCTCCATTTCTGATTCTTTGCCACCACAAAGAGAGCTGCTGTTAACATTTTTGTACGTATGTACCCTTAACCATTTTACATGATCTCTTTGGCTGTATGTCTCATCTCAACATCAAACCTGTTATCAGTTCACTGACCTGAGTCAGGCCCAGTCCAAAATATATTATTTTCCTACATAGAACCTCTCCTAGACTTCATCATAGTCTTCAAAACGTCATCTTATTGAAAGTGTGCATCAGCTATAAAATTCACACTTCCTTAGTACCTCCTAACCCTAAGTTACTCCTCTCTTTCTGATTGAATAAGGTGAAAGTTGGACTTTGGAGAATTCCTCCAAGATCCATTATTTAAGAAGAGACTCCAGATCCACCATCTCATCATTTCTCACCCAGAATTTCATCATGGTATTCCTACTCCCTATTTCAGTTTCTTTTTATGTGTTGCCTCCCTCCTTTAGAGAGTAAGTATTTTGATAGTGGAGATTGTCTTTTGCATTTCTTTGTATCCAGCACTAATCATAGTGCTTGGCACATGGTAGTCACATTAACAAATGCTTACTGACTTATTAACTTTTTCTATTTTTCTTAAAGACCATAAGTAATTTTTGATTAATTGTTCTATGAAAGTTTCACAGAATTCACTTGTGAATCATCTGCTCCTGTTCTCCCTCTCCACTTCCCAATGTTTGGGAATATAGTTTATGTATTGCTCAATTGATTTTTCTGAGATTAAGTTATTTAGACTTTCTTTTTCTTGTTATGTTAATCTGTATATTTTAGTATACATGATGACATTTAAATTGTCTATTTTATATGGTATTTATGTTATATAATTGAGTTTAAAAGTTGTAATAATGTTTTTATTCTTTCTTCATATTCTTCATTTGTTGCAAATTTGCTTTTTTCCTCTTTTGATATTGATAATTTGATTTCTTTCTCTTTTTAAAATCAAATTAGTTATTTATCTATACTGTCTTTCTTTCTTTCTTTTTTACAAAGCCAGTTTCTAGTGACAGTAATTCAATGGATTTTTGCTTTCAATTTTTGCATATTTTCTTTAATTTTCCAAAATTATACTATTTAAAACTTGAATTTCTTCTAACTTTTTTTTGCAAGTGCCCAATTTGTTCATTTGTTTTTTTTTCTTTTGTTAGTTAAGAATTTTCTGCCAAAGACTAACTTGATT
Source organism: Myrmecobius fasciatus (assembly GCA_023553655.1). Taxonomy (NCBI): domain Eukaryota; kingdom Metazoa; phylum Chordata; class Mammalia; order Dasyuromorphia; family Myrmecobiidae; genus Myrmecobius; species Myrmecobius fasciatus. The sequence continues at coordinate 70,653 of JAJPUD010004350.1, forward strand.
CTTGATTCTTGAGGATTAAGTCATTTAGTCCCCAATTAATTTTGAGTTTTATTTTCAGTGCCTTTACAATACAACAATATTACATTATGTGTGTGTTTATATGTATACATGCTTGTGTGTGTTTATCATTCTGGTCTTATAAAAATTTTTGTTAGGATTCTGCTTTTAGATCAATACTTCTATCTTCCATTTTAGAATGAGTTCATTCCATTCAAATTTAAAACTCTTAATTGTTTATTTCCATCATCTATCCAAATCTATTATATTTTAATATTTCTGTCCTGCATATTATTTACAAATTTACAAATCAGAAGAGAGTAGTGAACAAAATGAAGTATACTTAACACTAGTGTTCTAATCTTAGCATAATCTGTTTCTGCTCTCTTGCCCTTTTCCTCTTCTCTCACAAAAACCTCTATTGCAGGTTCCTACTCCTTTTTATTCTCCTTCCTTCATTTCTTCCCTTCTTCTTTCCTTCTTTTTTCCTTCCCTTCTTTTTTTCTTTTGCCCTTCCTCCCTCCTTTTCTCCCTTCCTCTCTTTTTCTTTTTTCTTTCTTTTTTTCCTTCCTTCCTTCTTCCTTCCTCCTTTCTTTTTTCTTTCCTCCCTCTCTCCCTCCTTCCCTCTCTTCTTTTCTTCATCCCTTCCTCCCTGCTTTTCTTCCTTTCCTTCCTTCCTTCCTTCTTTCTTTCTTTCTTTTCCCACAAATCCCTGTTTGAGATCAAGTTTCTGAGACTTGACAAGGATCACTAAATTAATAAGCATCTGAGTGGGTATTTAAATCTAAATCTGCCTGACTTCAAGTCCAGAACCCCAGCTCCTTTGCCATGCTTCCTCTTAAACAACCACAATTTAATAAGTACACATTATGTGCCAGGCACTATGCTAAATGCTAGCAACACACATGCAAAAGTGAATTAGTCCCTGCCCTCCTGCACTATAATCATCATCACCCCAACCACCATCATCATCATCACTATCATCAATAGCACCATCACCACCACCTCTACCACCACCAGCGCCATCATCATCATTAGATAAACTATCAGGTGATAAAAAAATTGTAATATAATAATTCATGAATTTACTAAAATGAGAAATCATTATCAGAAGGTGTTCCCTCTCTGATGAAATTACAGCTCTTTTTGACATAAATGATAACTCCTTTTTCTAGATCTGTTATTTCATCATATAACAACTTTATAATTTACATTCATAGAGAATTATAGACTTATCTAAGATCAAAATTTGTATGGCTCAGAGGCAGAGCTTGAATCCAGTAGGTTCTCACTGTGAAATTAGCCTTCATATCCACTAAACTGCCACTCAAATAATGGTGGTGATTGTAGTAACATTTTACAATTATTACAATTTCACTTATACTACAAAATATACAAAACAATTCAGCTATACAAGGTGTGATTATGATTGGCCAATGGGCATGATGGTCAGAATACTGTATTTGAAATCTGAATATCTCGATTCAAATCCTACATTCCACTGAATATGACCACAGATTTGAAAAGTCAATGGCTATCTTCGAGGTTTGATATTTTTTCTGTGAAATAAAATCATGATTTCATTCTGTTATGGGGTTGTTGTGACATGAACACTATGTAAACCTCACAATGTTATAATGTTGCTATTGTCCCCATTAAAAAGACAAGAAGATGCATAATGCATATGCTTTTAAAATTTTGTTATGAGGGATAGGTCTTTGGGATGGGAGAGGAGAAGGGATAAAGGGGTATATGTAGACAATGTAAAAACAAAAACCTACCTTTAAAACTCTATTTATTAAGTACTTTAAATAAATGGCAAATGATGATCCAGCTTATGATGAACAAGACTGGAAAAATTAAATATCACATCTTTGAATTCATACATATTTTTAGCTCAAAGAATTAAAGCATGGAATTTAAAGGTAGAAGAAATCTTAGAATTTCATTCCCATATTTATTTATCTGTTCTAGGCAATTGGTGTTAAGGGCCTTGTCCAGGATCACACAGTTAGTAAGTATTTGAGGTGATGTTTGAACTCAAACCCTACTAATTCCAGAGCCAGTATGCTATCCACTGCACCACCCAGCTGCCTCTTACTACCTCCTTTTGAAGACAGTGAAATTGGGACCAGAAGCTTTAAGTAAAATATCTAAGATCATTCGTGCTGTAATATAAGCTAGGATTGGAACACAGAATTTTCTGTCTTTGAATTCAATGAACATTTTACTAATGTGGATTTTCACAATAAAATAAATTAAAACCTAAAGTAATTTAGCTGAGCCAGATTGAAAGTGATATTTCTCTCTCTCTTTTAGGCAATTGGGGTTAAGTGACTTGCTCAGGGTCACACAGCTAGGGAATGTTAAGTGTCTGAGACCAGATTTGAACTCAGGTCCTCCTGACTTCAGGGCTGGTGCTCTATCCACTGCGCCACCTAGCTGCCCCGAAAGTGATATTTTTAAGAAAGAAATAACACTTATGCTTTGTAAAATCTATTTGTTAAAGAAAGTATACTGGGGGAAATTTCATTATTTTGAGGGAAATAATTCCTTAAAAAATAGTATTTTCACCTTTTTATTGTTTGCTTTTTTTTTCTTTCTCAGTTTTTTTCCCCCTTTTTGATCAAATTTTTTTTCTTGTGCAGCTTGATAAATGTAGAAATATGTTTAGAAAAAGTGCACATGTTTAACCTAAGATTACCTGCTGTCTGGGAGAGGGGGTGGGGGAAGTTAGGGAGAAAATTTTGGAACACAGGGTTTTGCAAGGGTGGATCATTGCATATATTTTGAAAATAAAAAGCTATTATTTTTTTTTAATCATCCTGATCTTTATCTGGCCACTGAAACCAGATGGCTCTGGAGGGGAAAATGAGGCAGGTGAACTTGAACAGCCCTCCCTCACTTAAATCCAATTCATTTGCATGTCATGACATCACTTCCTTGATGTTATGGTCTTCTTTGAGGTCAAACAACAATAACCTCTGTCATTCAATCACTGAGCTCTGTTATGCAATGATCTAAATCACTAAGATAGGTTTGTTGAATTCCATTAAAATGATTTTATCAAGTCATTTAGGTAAGAAGAAAGAACAAAATAAAAATAAGGAATACTTTTTCCCCCTTCAATATGGACAAGCTCAATATTGTTAGTCTACGTGCTGCTACTGAAGACAACAGATCAGCTAACATATTAATGAGAACAACTAATTGCTATATAATAGAAGCTCCATATCCTAAGGAAAAAAAATGCTACTGGTATTTGATATTTTTTTTAGTGTATATCTCAGATACCTAGCCTGCTCTTATAACCTGAGTCACATAAAATGAACACTCTCTGATAAAACTTTAAGGCTTAAGTCAGCCTATAGGACCAGATCCCGCTTTTATAAAGAAGGCACCACTGTTTGATGTTGATATTGTTTGACATTGAAATGCTGAAATATTTTTTAACTGTAAAAACTGAATACTAGAAAGCCAAGAAAGTAGCATGCTTTGTGAAAAGAACAGTTATAATCAAGGTGGGATAATTGGGGCTTTTCCTAATGGAAAAAAAGATTTGCCCTAGAGAAATTTACCGCAGAAAACAAAATATAAATTCCAATGACAATACATGTACTTTTTTTTTTTTTTTTTAGGAAGAAGATTAAAGCAGAATCTAGTGAGATAGGGTTAAGCCTGGTGATAGGGATAGCCTTATTAAGATAAAGTATTGTAGAGCAAAATAAGCACCTTCTGGAAACAAAGTCCAAATATCTTTCAGTGTTTCTTAGAGATAGGCAGAGATTATAGCAGATTGAAATTGAGCTAGGATTAGTATAGAAATGAAGAAGGGGACCAGGCCTTCACCCTAGCCCAGTAAGTTGGTCCCTTTCAATATAGATATTGTAGGCTCATCAGGGAAAGGGATGTCTTATAGCATTACTTACTACATAGATGAGAAGAGGACAGTACACCTATCTAGCAGTCTTGGAGCCTATGGACCATTGGTGGGCTAAGAAATAGCTTCATCAGAAATTAACTAATCAGAAACATCTTCAGGCACAAAAAGAAAATATTTATTTAATCCCTACAGGGAGAGGCCCAGACACAGAGCTGGGAGCCATCCCAATTCCAGCTCTGAGCTGCTGGAACCTGCTTCTGCCTTGTCCAAGGTTTAAAAGCAAAAGACCAAAGCCTTTTCATTGGATGGACTAAAAGGAAGTAACCCTCCTTGACCAATGGTTACCAATGCTGTCCACTACCTGTGGGTCATGTCACTTCCCAGGGTCATGATTTGAGATTACTTGACTTCCTACAGTCTAGGGTCTAAGACTGGGAATAGGGATCATGTGACTTCCTGAAAGGAGTCCCAATCCCTCACCTTCCCACTCTAGGTATAGAGATCATGTGACCCAAGCCCAGTTTCAATACTGAGAAATTCTTCATCCAATCCATCTCATTCAGTGGGACATTTCAGTCAGCAAAGGGAAGTGAGCCAATACCCATTCATGTTAAAGGGTCAGACCTTTTTCTGGTTAACTTTTATCTCTCCAAATCTGGTGACCTTTCCTTTCCTTTGAAATTTTGCCTTACTTTCTCAAACTTGTTGGTCAAAAGAACTGTTGAGCTGGGAGGGGAGCATTTTAGAGCCAACTGAAATGTCAGGGAAAGAAGACCTAGGCTTAAGAAGGGACAAATTATTTCCCAATATTTAATTGTAGCAGAGCAGCTAGGTGGCACAGTGGATAAGCACCACCCCTGAAGTCAGGAAGACCTGAGTTCAAATTTGGCCTCAGACACTTAATGCTTCCTAGCTGTATGACTTTGGGCAAGTCACTTAACCCCAATTGCCTCAACAACAACAACAAGAAGAAGATATATATCTATATACCTATATCTATATCTATATCTATATCTATATCTATATCTATATATATAAAATTGTAGCTTCCTCTGAATATGGGAAAGGGCCAATGAGGTAAGAGATGGATTTCCTGTTATCCTAAGCAGGGGAGGTATATAGCCCCTAAGACTTGCTAGAAAACCATGCTTTCATAGAGATGCTTTTGCTTCCTGGTTCCTGGGAAATTATCTTTGTGCCCCCAACATACTGAAAGTTTTTCATGGAGTAGAAGAGGAGGTAGGGAGTAATTTTTTGGCCAAAATGGACCTAGAAAGTCTATAGCCTCTTTGTTGCCTGTTTGTCTTTAGTCATGAGATTAAAAATGCTACTCTAGAGGGAAAAATGCTCCAACACTTCTGAGAATGAAGAGATATTAAAAATGTAATTAAAAAAGCCCTAGCCCTGAATTCTGGTCCCTGTTTAGACTAACTAGTTCTCTTTCCTTTCTTACAAAATGAAAGAATTGGGATAAAGTAGCCTATGAAAATGAACTTCTATTTCTAATTATCAGCGTGTTCATGAAAAGAGAAGTTAAGCAGTGTGTCAAGAGTCCTAGGATCTCAGTTAGGTTTGCTTCTCTGTAAATGAGGATTTTGAAAAAGATGTTCCTCTGCTAAAACCCCATCTATCATCCTCTGCGATCTTAGGTAATCCCTCCCCCCCAAAAGTTTTCTCTTCTGTAATTTGAAGAAGTTGGATTAGTTGCTCTCTAACATCCCTTCTAGTTCTAAATTGATCATTTAAAAGTTTTCTTGGACAGAGAAGCAGAGAAGATTTGCTTAAAGCCCATTTCCCCTGAAGAATTTAACTTTTAGCCCTTAGGGTAGCCATTCCACCCTGATCCCCACCCCTATAATCAGGGTTCCTGATTGCAAAGGCAAAGAAGCAACTGACTCTAGCATCTTGTTATGAAGAATAATTAGTTAAAGTAGAAAGCTACCAAATGACTTGGTTCTTCTGAGAGAAAGCTTTTAGAGAGGGTAGGGAAGTCTTCATATCTGTGACTTCTTAGTTTCTTGATGTCTCTACTTCTTCCCACCAGATAGTCTCCACTACACTTTTACTTGATAATGACTTTCATGCTGTTTGCTCCCAGCTATAATAAATGCTAGCCATGACCCTAGAAAATAGCCTTGGATTTGGAATAATAGATATAGGTGTTGATTTGGATATGTTCTTACTACCCTATTTACAATTTAATCATCCAAAACAAGAATGACTTTGAAGAGACTGTATTTAAGGTTCTTTTAAGCACTAAATCCCTAAGGAGAGCAGGAAGTCAAGTAGAATGATTAAAAGGCTAGGAAAAAAAATTGCCAGTTATTTATTGCCTTCTAGGTGTGATCTGGGAGGAGAGAATTTCAGAAATAGGAAATCTGATTAGGAATTCATCCATGATTACACAGAAAGAAGAGTAGAGTAGGCAGAACAGCAACATGAAGGTCAGGGAAGGAGATTGTGGTGGATTAATTCATTTAGTTTGAAATCTATGTGATTTCTACAGGGATACTAATCTAAGGCAATCAAGATGGAAAAGTTGAATTACAGCAGAATTTTAAATTTCATTTTTCTTTTTAAAACATTTAAAATATTTTTATTATTTAATATTTATTATAAATAAAATATTATTGATACAATATTATCTACATTTGCTTTATATCACCCATATTTCTCAATAACTCCCTCTTCCTCCAAGAGAAACATTCCTTCTAATGAATTTTTTTTTTTAATTTTTAATGAGGGAGAAAACTGTTAGCAAAGCAAACCAACTAAGTCAGACATTATATCCACTCCATACACATAGTATACCACTTATATAAAGAAATGGATGATAGTACCTTCTCATATTTCTTTTGGGGGACCATTCTTGCTCAAAATTTTAAAGCATATCATTTTGATATACTATTATTCTCTATACTTGCATTTGCCTTATTTTAGTCATTCTACATATTTATTTCCTGTTTGTGCTTACAGTACTTTGTATCAGGTAGATGATAGGGAGCATTAAGCACATATGATATGCCAAGGACTGTGATAAATACAGAGGGACTTGATGGATACAGCACTGTAGTCAGAAATAGTTTAATTCAGATTTGACCTGTGTGACCTGGGGGAAGACACTAACCCTCCGTTTTTCACTGTTTCCTCAACTGTAAATAAGTAAATAAATAAATGGAGATAATAATAGTAGCTACTGCACACAGTTATTATGAGAATAAAATTAAATTTTTCTAAAAATACTTAACAGAGAATGGAAGCTGGAGGTGGAGAGGGGGGGAGGAAGTATTACTTTTGATAAGGAATCAGGAACTCTGAGAAAGAGTATCACTTCTAGTCCAAAAGGAACTGGAGGAACAGTATTGATTGTAATCCAAGCAATCAGGGACTCTTCTAGGGTAAGGACTAAAGAGCAGACCAAAAGAGTACTTCACTTTAGTCCAGATCAAACCTCCTTGCACCCAAAACCTTCAAACCCCCAAAACCAGCTCTCAAAAGAATCATGCAAAAAAAGCTGGAAACTGAAACAGTGGTCTTCTTCTTCCACAGTGGGAACAAAACCCAGCATTAACACAAAGTTCAAACTAATTCCTTAAAAATTAAAATTGGGTAATTGGAAGCTAATGACTTCATGAGATCAAAAAACAACAAAACAAAGTAAAAATGATGAAATAATAGAAAACTGGAAGATCTCATCAGAAATACAATTGACCTAGAAAATACACTAAGAAGAGATTATTTAAGAGTTATTAGATTACCTGAAAAACATAATCAAAGAAAGAGTCTAGACATCACATTTTAAGAAATAATCAAGAAAAAAAAATAGCAGGGAAGCTACATGGTACAGTGGATAGAGCACTACTCCTGGAATCAGGAGACCTGAGTTCATATCTGGCTTCAGACATTTAAAACTTCCTAGCTGTGTGACCCTGGGTAAATCACTTGCCTTGCCAAAAATTAATAAAGAAAATGGGGCAGGGGGAAAAAAAGAGGACTTTTCAAGCATTGCTGATGAAAAGATGAGAGCTGAATAGAAATTCTGATTTTCAAGTACATTACTTAAGAAAAGCATAAAAAGATAGACATAAAAGAGAAATCATAAAGAGATTCAATAAACTATTAACCTTTCCACATGGAATGATACATATAACCATTATTAGACTAGTTAGAAGGATTCTACATAGAGAACCTGGGCATAATGAATCAATTATATTGGAATGATACAAAAATAAATGTCTAACTGAGAAAGGGGATGTTTTGAGAGAAGAAGGAAGGGAAAGGAACAATGGGGAAATATTTCCTCACTTTAAAAAATGTACAAGGTGATCAGGAAGACCTGAGTTCAAATCTGGCCTCAGACACTTAACACATCCTAGCTGTGTGACCTTGGGCAAGTCACTTAACCCTAATTGCCTCAGCAAAAAAAAAAATGTGCAAGGAAAAACTTTTATAACAAAGAGGAAAATGGGGGGGGGGCAATTCTTGAACCTCACTCACAGTTATAATGGCTCAAAAAAAGAAGAATGTGTTTGTGTATGTGTTCAATTTGTACTAAAATTCTATATTACCCAAAAGGATAGAGAGGAAAGAGATCAAGGAAAGGGTGGTGGTGGAATAAGAAAAGAAAGAATAAATAAAAGAAGGCAGTGGTCAGAAACAAAATCAAATTTAGAAATTTAGAAGGACAAGATAAAAAAAATAGAATGAAAGAAAATACCTAATGATTAATCATAACTGTGAATGTGAAATAAATGACCATGTCCATAAAATGGAAGTGGATTACAGAATGGATTAGCTACCAGAATCCAACAACATATAATTTACATGAAACACACATGAAAAAGAAAAATACACACAGAATTAAAATAAGAGGCTGGACTAGAATCTAGCATGCTTTAACTAAAATAAAAAGATAAAAGTAACAATCGTTATTTAAAGCAAAAAATAAGCAAAAATATACCTAATGAAAAGTGATAAGCATGGAAATTATATCTTGCTAAAATGCACCATAAACAATGAATGTCAATGTTAAATGCATATACATCAAATGCCATAAGAATACAAATTCTTAAACATTAAATGAAATATAGGAAGAAATAAACATTAAAACAGTACTAGGGGAACCTCAATTTTTTCCTCTCAGATATAAATAAATCTAACCATAAAATAAATCAGAAAAAAGTGGAAGAGATGAATAGAATCTTAAAAAAAAATTAGATATGATAGATCTCTGGAGAAAACTATATGGGAATAGAAAAGAGTATATCTTTTTCTCACCTGTACATGCACCTTCACACAAAGACCATATATTAAAACATAAAAATTTCACAACCAAATGTAGAAAAGCAAAAATGTTAAATGCATCTTTTTCAAACCACAATTCAAAATAAAATATATTCAAGAAACGGATGTGTAAGTATGGAATAATAGGTAACTGGAAACTAATTTTTTTAAAATAAGTCGAACAAATTGTAGAAAAAATAAATTATTTTATCAAAGAGAAGGACAATAATAAGACAGTATTCCAAATAAAAAATTGAGATGTAGTTAAAGCAGTGTTAAGTTGAAAAATTTTTATCTCTAAATGTATAACATCAATAAAATTAAATAAAATAAAAAGAGCAGATCAATGAATTGGGCATGCAACAATAACAACAACAACAACAACAACAACAACAACAAAAACAGGAAAAAGAACAAATGAAAAATTCCCGAGTAATACCAAAGTGGAAATTCTGGCAATCAAATGAGAGATTGATAAAATTTAGAGGAAAAAAAAACTGAACTAGTAAATAAAACTAGAAGCTAGTTTTATTAAAAAAAAAAAAAAACAATATAAAATAAATCATTGGTTAATTTGATTTTTTAAAAAGGAAGAAAAAAACAAATTTCTAAAATGTAAAAATGAAAAGGATGAATGTACCATAAACAAAGATGAAATTAAAGCAACTATTAGAAATTATTTTGCCTAAATATATTCTAAGTAAAACTGAACATCTAATTAAAATGGATGAATATTAAAAATATATACAAATTGCCCAGATTAACAGAAAAGGAAATATGATCCTCAAATAATCCTATTTTAGAAAAGGAAATTTAACAAGTCATAAACTAGTTCCCTTAAAAATATCCTCAGCATGGATTTACAAATATATTCTACCAAGTGTTTAATGATATTATGATAGGTTTAGAGGATGTTAGAGAATCAATTAAAAAAAGCTTAAAGAATCAACAACTTCAGCAAAGTGGAAGGATATAAAATAAACACACATAAATCATCAACATTTCTATCAATTACCAAGATATAGCAGCAAGAGATAGAAAGAGAAATTCCATTTAAAATAACTGCAGACAGTATAAAATACCTGGAAGTCTACTTGTAGGGGAGGAGGGGAAGGGGGGGAAAGGAAGGGGGGAAAGGAGGAAACACAGATTAGATGAATACAATTATAAAATAAGGATAGATCTAAACAACTGAAAAAAAATTAATTAATTGTTCATGGATTTGCCAAGCCAACATCATTATCATCATAATCATCATGATAATTCTACTTATTAATTTGTTTGCTCAGCACCACTTCAATTAAAATATCAAAGAACTATTTTATAGATCTAGGGGAAAAATAGCAAAATTCAGCTGGAAGAATAAAAGATCAAGATTGTTTAAAGGGATCCATGGGAGGAGGGGAGGGAAAATGTGAAGTTTCAGACTTTAAAGTATATTACAAAGCACTAATTATTAAAATATTTTGGAACCTGACAAGAAATAGAATGGTAGATCTGTAGAATAGATTAGTCAAATGACAAACAATAGTAAATGATCTCAAACTAGTATTTGATAAACACACAGATTCAAGTTTTGGGAGTAAAACTCAACATTTGAAAAAAAATTCCTGGAAAAACTAGCAGAAACTCAGCATAGATTATGCCAAGATCAAGTCAAAATGGATAGATGACTTAGATATAAAGAATGAAATCATAAGTAAATTAAGGGAGCATGGAAAAAATATACTTTTCAGATCTATGGATAAGGGAAGAATTTATCAGACAAAGAAATAGAGAGAATGAAGGGAAGTAAAAGAGATAATTTTGATTAATTAAATTTAAAAGCTTTTATTCAAATAAAAGCAATGTAACTAAAATTATAAGGCAAATGGAAAAAACTTACAGCAAGTTCCTCTAATAAAAATTTCATTTCTCAAATATAAAATGAACTGAGGAAGTACAAAAATAAGAATTATTACCAGTTTGTAAAAGGCCAAAAATTGTGGAACAGAAAGTTTTCAAAAGAAAAAAAAAATAGCAGTCATATTAAAAAGTTCTCTAACTCACTTTTGATTAGAGAAATGCAAATTGAAACAACTCTGAGATATCATATCAAAAATGATGGAATATGGAAGGAATATGAAAAAATTGGAATACTAATACACTTTTAGTGAAGTTGTGAATTAGTCCAATTATTCTGAAGAACAATTTGGAACTACACAGAAAGAGCAATAAACTGTGTATACACCACTGAACCAGAAAAAACCAGTACTATGTTTGCAGCTGAAAGAGATCAAAGAAAAAGGGAAAGGACTTATTTGTTAAAAAAAAAAAAAGCAGGGTTTGTGTGTGTGTGTGTGTGTGTGTGTGTATGTGTGTGTGTGTGTGTAGGCAAAAAATTGGAAATCAAGGGGTTGTTCATCAATTGCAAAGTGGCTGACTGAGTTGTGATATATGATTGTGATGGAATACTATAAGAAATGATTAACAAAATGGTTTTAGAAAAACCTGAGAAAAAATTATATTAACTCATGTAAAGTGAGAACAAGAACATAGTACACAGTAAAAATAATATTATAAAGATGATCAACTGTGAAAGACAGCTACTCTGATCAAGAACAATGATCCAAAACAACTTCAAAGAACCCATGATGAAAAAATGCTATCCACCTCCAAAGAGAAAACTGTTGAACTCTGAATGCAGATTGAAGTATACTTTTTTTTTTGCTTTCTTTATTTTTCTGTTTTAATTTTTGCCTGTGTTTTCTTTAGCAACATGAGAAATAGAAAGTAGCACATTTTGTGTATGTAAAAGTATATGAAGACAAGTAATATATAATTAACCATGGGAAGAATTGGTTGGAATTAGTCTGTAAAGGCTTTTAAATGCCAAACAAAAGTTTATTTTATCCTAAAGGAAACTGGAAACAGCTAAAACTTGTTGAGAAGAGGATTTACTTGATAAGGTGTGTTTTGAATATCAGTCTGATAACTGCAACTAGAGAAGAGAGAGACTTGAAATCATATTAGGAAGTTATTGTAATAAATTAATAATTAAGCCTAAATTAGAGTAGTAATGGAATAAGTAGGAGAAAAAAATGGATGTAAGAGATATTGCAGATGTAACTCATATTAATTGAGTTGATCACTAATTGTGTGAGTATATGTGGTTCCCACAAGCAATCATCATATTGCATAATCTCTAGGTCCTTCTTAAGGTATTCTTAAATTGAGATATCTGTGATACCCAAAACTTAACAAGATACAATATAATAATAATAATTAGTAGTAGTAGTAGTAGTAAGATGCTATATGCATTCTAGAGCCCCCAAGTTGGGGTGATAAAATATAGTATGCTTTTTAGAGTCTCCACACCGGGGTGAATTAAAATATCTCTGGAGGATCTCGGGACCAGCCCAAGTCCTTGGTCTTAGTGGAAGAATGATGAAACAAGACTCAAATGGATGGTCAAAGATGGAGTCTGTTTATTCAAGGCAGCTTTTCACCTTATATACCCTATAACCATGGAGTACTGTGCTTGCACCAACTTTTTAGGACAGGTGTTTCCTACTTCAGTATAACTCTGCTTCAAGTAAGCATAGGTGGTCACACACACCTACTCCCCCACCCTCAACCCCCCACTCCTAGTCCCCCTTCCCCTACTGCTTAGAAAGGCTGAGAGCACTTAGGGATGATGGGGAGCCCAACCAGACATTGTCAGCAGGTTCCCTCTGGGCTGAAAGGTTTTATACCTCACCCACAGTTCCCCCACTATCTGTGATCCTCTACTATTAAAATACTATTAACATGTAGACTGTTTTTTCTTAATTCTATTTTTTTATCCTAAGGCAATTGGGATTAAGTGACTTGCCTAGGGCCACATAGCTAGGAAGTGTTAAATGTCTGAGGTCACATTTGAACTCCGGTCCTCCTTCAGGACTAGTGCTCTATCCACTGTGTCACCTAGCTGCCCCTTTAATTCCATTTTTAACATTTAAAAGTAGTCTTATTGAACATTAGTAAGATTATATTAGCTTTTTTGCTTTCATATTATACTTTTAACTAATATGGAGCTTCCAATCAATTAAAGACTCAGACTTTTTTTTTTTTAAATGAACTGCTGTCTAGTCACATCTCTTCCATCTTGTATTTGCAAAATTGATTTACTTATTTATAAATAGGGCTTGATCCCTGGTACATTTCATCTCATTTGATTTTTCCCAACATTCTATTAGTCTGTCAAGATTGTTTTGGATCCTGTTATTTGATATGTTAACTATATCCTCTTAGTTTTGTGTCATCTGGAAATTTGACAAGAATAAAAATCTATGCTTTCATCCAAATCGTTGATAACATTGTTAAATTGAAAGTGACTAGGAAGCAATCCCTAAGGCACTCCACTACAGATCTCTTTCTGACTTGATATTGACCCATTAAAAATACTCCTAGAGCATAGGCATTCAACTTGCTCTAAAAATACCTAGCAGTAGTATCAACTACTTCACATCTTTCCCTCTTATCCACAAAAGTAACATGAGAGATATCAAAATAATTTTTGTTAAAATCTAGGCAAAGTATATTTACAATCTCTTGCTCTAACAGTCTCATAATCCTATCAAAAAAAAACTTGAAATCAATATAGCATCTAAAAAGGGAAGGAATGACCTTTGAGAAAGCATGGCTCCAACAAGAATGGATTATGCTATATTGATTTCAAGTTTGTTTCCTGAAATGATTTTACTTTTAACTATTGATCTTATCCTGGAGGCCACCTGAGCTTGTTTTCAATTCCTGGCACAACGATAAATTGAAGAAACAAAGAAAGAACCAAAAAAGAAAAAAAGACAAAAACCTGTTTGTTGTATGTGCATATTTCTAAATTAAGAGATAGGGATTAGACCTGTGATTTCATCAGTATTAAAAAATCAATATTAGAACTCCCTCTACTAATAAAGGTCAGCAAAAGAAGAAATTGTGGTAGACAGGATAAATTACTTGCCTAAGATCATGAGCTAATGTGTCTGAAACTGGATTTGAATTCAGTTCTTCATTACTTCCAGTCTAAATCTCTATTCACTGTATCACATGATTATATTTAACCTCTCATGTAAGCTAAGCAGATAAAAAGAGAAAGTAAGTACAGAATAGGAACTGAGTATAGTGAGAAAAAAATTAATTGTGTTGTAGGGTTAGTTGATAGGGAGTGCGAAATGGGCCCAAAGAAAAATAGATTGGGGTATTACAATAGTTGGCATCACATAATGTCATTGGTCTATCGGAAACATTAATAAGATGTGCCCTATTGGTTATGCACCTAGTAAGGAGATTGTTTATCAGGAAAAGCAGCATATAAAACAGAAAGTCTTAGATGAAAACTCAGCTAAGTTCCTAGAACTCAAATCAACTCAGCAGTAATTAAATCCTGCAATAAAAAAAATAATACTCTTAGTCCCTAGGAAAGGAACCCATTCAAACTTTTCTCTAGATATCTCTCTAAGTAGCTGTCATATATTGGTGGGTCCAGAAGCATGCTGGATCCAGGTCCTAAGGGTAAGAAAGTAATTACTATATAACTACTATCATACGTTTTGATCCTGAGAAGGTAATTCTGGTTTTAGATTTTCTTCTAAAGAAGAATACATTTGTTCCTTTTATTTCATGAGAAATAGACCTCATTTTGGTGATAGATAGTCACCTTCTGTGACTTTTTTCTGCTTTATCATAAGGATATTTACCCCCAAAGATTTTACATTACTTTTCATGATCTCTTCTTGATGCCTTTTTCCTGCCTGTAGTCATTATCCTCCATGACATAAAATTACCTTCAAAGCCAGCTAGTAATTGGCCATGTCATGAAGAAAAGATTATGACTTCAGGGAGTGTCTCTGATAGGAAACAGACATGGTTGTCTGGCTATTGGTTTGTTTAATTTTATTTTTTCCAGGTCTTTTGTGGTATACATAATCCCATCTATAGATGATACTGAGGGCAGAGATAAAGAATGTGTATTAGCACACAACAAAAATGATGACACTTTTATGTTGTTGCCTAAAGGACACTCATCTTGACTTACTGAAATGAAATCTCCAAAATGAGGTAACTTTCTTCAATCCTATGGGTAATCTTTCCTCTTGGACCACACTTTGTATAGCCTGGGTAAATTTTTCACATATTGCAATAATTAAGAGATGATATTTACATAGCATTTTGAGGTTTACAAAGTGATTTTCCAATAACAATTCTATGAGACTGATGGAACAATCATTATCATAGCTATCTTGCTGTTGAGGAAGCAAAGACTGAGAAACTAAGTGGCCCTGGGATTTAAATCTGGTTCTCCAGACACCAGATTCAGTATTTTTTTTTCTTTTTTTAACTTCAATAAACTGCCTTTCTAATGAAAGTTGTCTCTGAATATTTCTGAATCTTCTACTAAAAAGCAAACTATAAAGGCAGGATCTTTATATTATTCAACCTTTTCATCTTCTCCAGTGACTAATTCAGAGCTCTGCACTCAACTAGTATTCAAGAAATTGAATTATTAATTAATAATAAATAATAATTAATATCAATACAAGAACACAAAAAGTGTTTGAATTTTCCTCAAAAGGAATTTACTTCTTCTACCAATGTAGAAACAGAAAGCCTATACATGATTTGCCTGGTCAGATAACTAGAAAAGGCAGAGGAAAGATTTGAAACAACTCTTCCTATTTTATCCATATCCTCCATATTGTATTTATACCAAATGGTTAATTAGGAAGTTCATATTTTCTACAAAATATCATCATGGAAGATGTACTATATGAAGTCCAAACCAAAGAAAGAATCTTCTTCAAATATTTCTTCAAATACTCCTAGATGCAGATAATGACATACTAATTACATTAGTCAGAGTTCCCTCACTAGAATCTATAGCAGCCAGGTTGTGTTGCATCTTAGTGGGGAAGGCTGAGACTGGTGGATCTGATCCAAAACAATCCAATTCAAAAAACATTTTAAATGCCTAATAGATGTTGATCACTATACTAAGTAGTGGAAAGATCTCTTGGGTTCAGGAATTCTGAGCCACAGGAGAGAGAAAGCTGATCAGGTGTCTGGCGACAATACAATGAAGCTTCCCTCCAGAGTTGAGGTTTGTAGGGAAAAGGTAGCCTAATATGAAGTAAAGTAGCCCAGGTAAGAAATGGAATAGATCAAAGCCCAAGTAATAATCAGCTCCTGTATCAATAATTGTTGTACTTATGACCTGGGCAAGATAGGAAGATCCATTCTCTAAAAGAAAACAATGCTATTGCAAACTTTACTTTTCCTTGCCTTTGTTCTAGTTTTTTAAGGAAGAAATGACCCTTATCTTTTTCAGGGACATTCTCTCTATTGGTGGCCTTGGTTATATCTCTTCCCATTTTCTCCATTCTCTCTGTGTGTTTCTCTCTCTGTCTCTCTCTGTGTCTCTGTCTGTCTCTCTCTCTTTCTCTGTAAGTGTGTGTCTATCTCTGTCTCTCTTTCTCTATCTCTATCAATCTCTCTGTTTCTCTCTGTGTTTCTGTCTCCATCTCTTCCTCTGTCTCTATCAGTGTGTGTGTGTGTGTGTCTGTCTCTTTGAGTCTCTATGTATCTCTGTCTCTGTCTTTTTCTTTCTCTCTGTCTCTGTCAATCTCTCTGTCTCTGTGCATATCTCTATGTGTGTCTCTGTTGCCCTGCTTCTGTCTCTATCTCTGTCTGAATCTTTTTGTCTCTATGTGTGTGCCTGTCTGTCTATCTCTGTATTTTTCTGCCTCTCTCTGTGTCTTTGTCTCTTTCTCTCTGTTGGTTTCTCTGTGTCTCTTTCTCTCCCCCCTCTCTCTCACTTTCTCATCTCTCTCTCTCTCTCTCTCTCTCTCTCTCTCTCTCTCTCTCTCTCT
>JAJPUD010004350.1:87711-132625 GCA_023553655.1 Myrmecobius fasciatus
CTCTCTCTCTCTCTCTCTCTCTCTCTCTCTCTCTCTCTCTCTCTCTCCAGTTTTTGTGATTTCTTTAGGAATGGTATTTAGGAAAGGGTATTCATAGTTTATGTCCTTTGAGCATATTTCCAAATTGCTCTCCACAATAATTGGATCAGTTCACAACTCCACCAACAATGCATTAGTGCCCCAATTTCCCCACATCTTCTCCAATATTTAACACTTTCCTTTTTTGCCATAGTGGTCAATCTGATAGATGTGAGATGGTATCTCTCTCTCTCTCTCTCTCTCTCTCTCTCTCTCTCTCTCTCTCTCTTTTTTTTTTTTTTGCTGAGGCAATTGGGGTTAAGTGAATTGCCCAGGGCCACACAGCTAGGAAGTGTTAAGTGTCTGAGGACAGATTTGAACTCAGGTCTTCCTGACTTCAGGGTTGGTGCTCTATCCACTGCACCACCTAGCTGCCCCTGTGAGATGGTATCTCAAAGCTGTTTAATTTGCATTTCTCCAATCAAAAATTATTTGGAGCACTTCTTCAAATATCTATAAATAGCTTTGGTTTTTTTCCTCCGAAAATTGTTTGTTCATATCCTTTGACCATTTATCAATTGAAAAATGGATTGTATTTTTATAAATTTTACTCAGTTCTGTATATATTTGAAAAATAAGGCCTTTCTCAGAGACACTTCCTGTAAAGATTGTTTGACAGTTTTCTGCCTTCCTTCTAATCTTGGCGCTTTGGTTTTATTTGTACAAAAACTTTTTTAGTTTAACATAATCAAAACTAAACTTTGCATTTTGTAATGCTCTCTACTATCTCTTGTTTGATCATGAATTTTTCACTTTCCCATAAGTCTGATCTATTCCTTGCTCTTCTAATTTGCTTATGGTGTCATCCTTTACATATAAATTATATACCCATTTTGATTTTGTTGTGATATAAGGTGTGAGATGTTGGTCTATACCTAGTTTACATACTGTCTTCCAATGTTTCCAGCAATTTTTGTCAAATAATGAATTCTTATCTCAAAAGATTGGGTCTTTGGATTTATCAGACACTAGGATACCTTTTGTAACTGACTCCTCTGTTTATGTATAAATTGATCCATCACTCTATTTTTTGGTCAGCATGATAGTTTTTTTTTTATGATTACTGTTTTATAACATAGTTTGAACTGCAGTATCATTAGGCTGCCTTTCTTTGTATTTTTTAAGTCCTTTGATATTCTTGATCTTTTGTTCTAGTTGAATTTTGTCATTTTTCCCCCTCTACCAGATATCCTTTTGATATGATATTGAATAAGTAAATTAGTTAGGCAGAATTGTCATTTTTATCATATTGGCTCTGCCTACCCATGAGCAATTGATATTTTTTCCAATTCTTTAGACTTTTTGTTAAAAGTGTTTTGTAATTGCGTTCATATAGTTTCTGAGATTGTCTTGGAAGGCAAATTCCTAACTATGTTATATTGTTTAGTTACATTAAATGGAATTTCACTTTCTATCTCTCACTGCTGGGCTTTTTTGATCATATAAAGAAATACTAATGACTTATGTGAGTTTATCTTTATCCTTCAACTTTCCTAAAATTGTTAATTATTTTAAGTAAATTTTAGTTAATGCCTCTAAGTTTCTCTAAATATACCATATCATTTTCAAATAGTGGATAGTTTTGTTTCTTCAATTCCTTCTATTTTTTTTCTTCTCTTACTGCTAACACTAACATTTCTAATATTAAAACTAACAATAGTAATTGTAATGCATAATAATGATAATGCCATCCTTGCTTCACTCCTGATCATACTGGAAAGATTTCTAGCTTAAACCCCTTATAATATCTGCTGATGGTGGTAGAAAGATACTATTTATCATTTTAAGAATTGCTCCATTTATTCCTAAGTTCTCTGTTCTTTTTAATAGCAATGGGTGATATATTTTTCAAAAAAATTTTTTTTGCATCTATTGAGTTAATCATATGATTTCTGTTGGATTTTTTATTAATATGGTCAATCATGTTGAGGTTTTTCTAATATTGAATCAATCCTGCATTCCTGGTATAAATTCCACCTGGTCATAATGTATAAACTTTGTATTATATTGCTGTGATCACCTTGCTAGTATTTTGTTAAAAAATTTACTCATAATATTTGTTAGGGAAATTGGCCTATAATTTTCTTTCTCTATTTTAGATCTTCCTGATTTAGATATTAGCCCAAATATTTGTGTTATAAAAGGAGTTTGATAGGGCTCCTTCTTTGCCCATTTTTCCAAATAGTTTATATAATACTGAAATTGAATGTTCTTTAAAATTTTGTTAGAATTGACTCATGACCCCCCCCTAACCCTGGGGGCTTTCCTTAAGAAGGTTGTTAATAACTTATTCAATTTCTTTTCCTAAAATGGGGTTATTTAGGGTTGCTATTTCATAATCTTTTAATTTAGGTAATTTATATTTTTATAAATATTTATCAATTTTGCTCAGATTGTCAGATTTATTGTCATATAATTGAGCAAAATATTTACTAATGATTGCTTTAATTTCTTCTTCATTGGTAATGATTTCACCGTTTTTATTTTTCATACTGGATATTTGGTTTTCTGTATATTTCATTGAATGATTTTTTCCCCTAAAACTATTATGCTTAATTTTGCTGGGTAAATGATCCTTGATGATAATTCTAGCTCCTTTGCCTTCCAGAATATCATGTTTTCTGCCCTCTGATCCTTTATCAGCTGTTATTTTTTGTGATTCTCTGATATTTGAATTGTTTGTGGACACTTGTAGTATTTTTTTTCCTTGACCTGAAAGTTTTGAAATTTGGCTATAATGTTCCTTGGAATTTGTATTTTGGGATCTCTTTCCTGAAGTGACAGATGGATTCTTTCAATCCCTATTTTTCACTCTGATTTCAGAATATCAGGGAAGTTTTCCTTGATAATTTCTTGGAAGATGCTGTCCAGATGCTCCTTTTGATTATTGCTTGCAGGTAGTCAATGATTCTGATATTGTCTCTCCTAGATCTATTTTCCAGATCAGTTGTTTTTCTCATGAGGAATTTTACATTACTTCAATTTTTTTCATTCTTTTTAATTTTATTTGGTTGATTCTTGCTGTCTTATAGAATCATCAGTTTCCACTTGTCCAATTCTAACTTTAAAGGTTTTTTTTTTCCTCAATTAGCTTTTGTACTTTCTTTTCCATTTGACTAATTGATTCGTTATGGATTTGTTTACTACAGTGGATTTTTGTATCTCCTCTTCCATTTGACTAATTCTACTTTTTAAGGAGTTTTCCAAGCTATTGACTCTTTTATTTTTCAGAATTCTTTTACAATATTCTCATTTCTTTTCCCCATCTTTCTTATACTGTTTAAGCTCCTTTTTTTTGAGTGCTTCTATAAATTCTTTCTAGACTGGAGACAACTTTCAATTTATCTTTGGGGTTTTGCCCATAGGCATTTTGACATTGTTGTCCTTTTCTGAGTTTGTGTCCTGTTCTTTCCTGTCATCTAATAACTTTCTCTGGTCAGATTATTTTTTGTTATTATTGTTTCTGTGTGTGTGTGTGTGTGTGTGTGTGTGTGTGTTTGTTTCTCTCTGTCTCTGTCTTTCTATCTCTCTCTGTCTCTATCTCTCTCTGTCTCTCTGTCTCTCTCTCTGTTTCTGTCTCTCTCTCTATCTCTCCCCCCCCCCTTTTCTTTTTCCTTCCTCTTAAATTTGAGCTTGTTCCTCAGATAGAAGGAGTACTGTCTCAATCTTCTTTTGCCAGTGACTACAGTCTCTGTCTGTTTACCTGGCGATTCATTGATACTGCCCTGAGGTCATGATGGATCCTTTTGTCTGCTGCTGGCTGAAGGCTTGAGGTGAGAGGTAGCTAGTGCTACTGGAGCCTCTAGGTGTCTGGCCACTTATCTGGTGCTGAGCCTGGATCCTAGTACTGGGGTTTGATGTGTGATAAACACCCAAGTGGGATGTTTCTGTATTTCTCCAGGGCTACACTTAAATAGATGGCAATCTTGTATTCAGAGGATGACTAATTGCCCGGGGCTGTGCTAAAGATTGTTAAGTCTGGCTGCTAAAAATGCCTGATTGCAAAGAGCTACACCAAAGCATATAGTGATTTCCAGAGGTAAAAGAGTCTGATGGCTCCCCTGGTTTTGATAAGGCACATGGGTGATCCTAGTGTTGGCATTCCCTTACTCCACCACCCAGGGGTTCCAAATCTCCTGCTGAAGTGTGGCACACTGCAGGCTTCCTAGGGAGCTTTCTGTCTTGGAGTGTACTCCCACTTAACCAAGTAAAAGGAACCTCTCCTTCTTATCCTCCAAGTTTCCTGGACTAAAAGATTGTTTCACCCTGTCTTATTTATGGTTCTGCCAATCCAGGAGCAGTCTGGGGGTGCTATTTTATGGTTTCACTGAGGTGAACATGGGAGGGGACAGCAATTCACTGATTACTCTGCCATTTTGGTTTCGAAGTGAATACTCCAACTATGTCACTCTTTAACTTTTTTCAGTGTGACTTCCTAACTCAGCCACTACACAGAAGCTAATTTTTTTTCAATATTGTTAATGATATGACTTCTAAATTTGGGGTCATTTTCTGAGTCCTTGAACTCTTTGATCTAAGCACTTTTACATCACTGGCTACAACTTCTCCTAATTACTATCATCTATTAACTTCCATATTGGAGTTCTCTTCTAATTCTTCCTCCTGCCAGTCTGACCTTTGTTCTTACCTTTTTGGAAAATTGTCTTTCATTTTCTGTTTATTCAACAGGAATGCCTCTCACGGTTCCATTTTAGCCTTCTCTTTTTTGGTACTTTCTTTTTTGGTGATCCTATTTGTTCTCAATGATTCAACAATCATTTCTGCACAGATGCCTTCAAAATCTAAATATCTGACCCTAATATCTCTCTTAAGCTGCAGTCCTGTAACATAATTTGTCTGCTGGACATCTCCATCTCTTGAATCATTGGCATTACAAAATCAATATATCCAAAATAGTATTCATTTTGTTCCCTAAACTTACCCCACTTGATAACTATCCTATTTCTGTTCAGGTAATTATTATCCTCCCCAGTCAAAGGGGTCTGGTATTTTTAAATATTCTTAGACATTTCTCCCCAGTCATCCATCACATCCAATCAGGTGCCAAGTTTCATTGAGTCTTACACAATCCCAACTTTTATCTCCATTTAAATGACTATTACTACAATTCTTGCTCTCATCATCTCTTGCATAGACCGCTTTAATCACCCCTAATGGTCTAATTCCTGCTTTTTCCTACTCCAGATCATCCTCTACTGTTATCAAAATAATCTCCAAAGGCTGAGGTGATTCTCTTTTCAAAAATATTTCGCTTTAGGACAAATTACAAACTCCTTTGATTGGCATTTAAGGTTCTCCAAAACCTGTACTTATTAAGCCTTTTTTGTATTAATCTCCCTTATAGTCTTCAAAATCATCATTGATTTATATAAGCTTCCCCATATGCCTGACTTGCATTTCTTCCTTATCTCTGTCCCTGAAAATTCTAAACTTCCTTCAAGATTCAGATCAGCTGCCACCTTCATGAATCCTTCCCTCATTCCTTTAGTACATTATGGTTTTTTTTTATTTCTCAAATCACAGATTCTCAAATTATATTTACCTTATGATACACATTAGATCCCCTAGAAGAATATAAGTACCTCAAGGGGAGGGATTATTCATTATTGTTTTTTTGTATTTCCAAAATGAGCATACTGTTACAAGATAGATATTTAAGAAATATTTGTTAAGCTTAATTCATAGAACTATTCAAAGTGGGGGAGGAACATTTCATGAAAACACTTTAAAAAATACTGTTTTTCTGATGATGTTAAATGATTGTTAATCATGTCACCTCTATGTACTTCAGCTTCCTCATCCAAAAAAGTAGAGATAATAATAGCACCCATCTCTGTGTTGTGAAGTTAAAATGAGATAATGTATCTTGAGTTCTTTGCAAGCCTTAAAACAATATATAAATATTTAACATTATTATACCTGCTCTAACTATCCATTCTTTGAGATTTAGTTACAAAACACTCTGTAAAATATAGAATTATATACGTTTAAAGCTGGAAGGAAACTTAGAGGTCATCTTCAACAACACACTCATTTAGAAACTGACACCTGGAAGAATGAAGTGATTTGACTAAGATCAAAAATTAACTAATAGCAATAGCAGGACTGAATTCCCAAATTTATCTGGTGTAATGCTTTCTCCACAGGACTCTATCTTGTTTTTAAAGTCCTTTACTCTGTATCCTGAACTAATTCTTTTTTCCTTCATAATATCATTTTCACTCACACACACACATACACACACACACACACACACACACACACACACACACACACACTGGCCAGTTGTGTCTCTTAAATACAGCACCTCTACACCTTTGTCAATACAGCCCCATCCATGAAATTCACTTATCCAAGATCCAAATAATCTTAAATTTCCAGCTATACTTTAACTACAGTTCTAAGAGATAAAACATTGTCTTAGTAGATTAGATAGGACACAATAACCAACGCCTATAGTAATCTAGTATTTGACAAATCCCTCAAACTCCAGTTTCTGCATTAAAATCTCATTAAAAATTGCCAGGAAAATTGGAAAATAATGTCAGAAAGTAAGGATAGACTTACATCTCAAACTCCATATGAAAATAAGATCAAAATGGGTACATGATTCAGTCATAAAGTGTGATATTATAAGCAAACTAAGAGAACAAGAAATAATTTACCTATCAGGCCTTTGGAGAAGGGAGGAATTTGTGACTAAAGAATAACTAGAAAACATTATGAAAGATAAAATGGACAACTTTGATCATGTTAAATTAAAGTTTTTGCACAAACAAAACCAACGGAAACAAGATTAAAATGGAAGTACAAAGCTGGGAAAAATTTTTATGGCCAATATTTCTGACAAAGGCCTCATTTCTAAAATATGTGCCAAATTTCTAAGAATGCAAGCTATTATCCAATTGATAAATGGTCAAATGATATGAATATACAATTTTTAGATGATGAAATTAACACCATCTATGTTCTTATGAAAAAATGTTCTAAGTTACTATTGATTAGAGAAATGCAAATTAAAATAACTCTGAGTTATCACCCCACACCTCTCAGATTGGCTAAAATAACAGGAAAAGATAATGATAAATGTTGGAGAGGATATGAGAAAATTGGGACATTGATGCATTGTTGGGGGAGTTGTGAAATAATCCAACCATTCTGGAGAGCAATTTGGAACTATGCCCAAAGGGTTATAAAACTATGCATACTTCTTGACCCCACAATGTTACTTCTAAGGAGGGAAAAGGACACACATGTGCAAAGATGTTTATAGCAGCTCTTTTTGTTGTAGCAATGAATTGGAAAATAAGTAGATGGCCATCAATTGAGGAATGGCCGAATAAATTGTGGCATATGAAGGTAATGGAATATTATTGTTCTATAAAAAATGATGAACAAGCTGATTTTAGAAAAGCCTGGAAAGATTTACATGAACTGATGCTGAGCTAAATAAACAGAACCAGGAATAAAAATTACACAATTACACAATAACAGTAAGAATGTGTGATGATCAACTATGAAAGACTTGGTTCTTCTCAGCAGTTCAGTGATCCAAGGCACTCCCAATAGATTTTGGATAGAAAATGCCATCTGCATCCAGAAAAAGAATTATGGAGATTAAATGCAAATCAACACATACTATGTTCATTTCTTTATTCTGTTTTTTTTTTCCCTCTCCCATGGTTTTTTGCTTTTGTTCTGGTTTTTCTCTCCCAACATGATTCATAAAACAATGTGCATTAAAAATAAATAAAATTTAAAAATTGTCTTAATTTTTCATGATAGTCTCCTTTCTTTGAACTCATTGATTTTAATTATCATTTTTTTCATTTAGTAACATAGTATTTTACATTTTTTACACTGTGGAAAAAATAGATAGAGAAGTAATTGGTCATGAAGGCAGAAAGCATGAGTTCAACTTCTGCATCTGACATCTACTAGCTATATGACTATAGACAAGAAATGTAATTGCTCAGGATTATAGACAATACTTCAAAACCATGAGTTTCAGAGAAGATGGTAGCCTAAATTTATGGAGATAATTTCCTTATATGAGTGTTTCCTGCATGAAATCCCAGGTCCAGTTCCTATTGCTTTTGCTTTTTCTTACTTAACTATTTTACATGGTTATGTCTTATCTAACCAATAAAAATGCGAAGTCTTTGAAAAGAAGAACCATGTCTCATACTTCTTTTATTTTAATTTTTGAAGAGGTCAATGAGTTTGTCAGTATAAGGAGTTTCCAGTGAAGAAACATTCTTCAAACTTTCTCTATTCATACAGATTAATCAATAGACATTTATTAAATGCCTACTCTGTGCCAGGCACTGAAGGATAGTATTCTCTCTGCAATTTATAGTCTTCAAGCATTGTATGAAGCTCTGAGTTTTACTCAGTGTCATGTGCTAGTAGATATATGTGACAAGGCTTAGAAATGGCCTTAGGTCTTCTCACCCTCATTCCAATTGCTTCCCATCCCATATTGCCTCTCTGTGTATTTTTTTTTTTTTGCTTTTTTTTTGCTGAGGCAATTGGGTTTAAGTGACTTGCCCAGGGTCACACAGCTGTTACGTGTCTGAGATCAGATTTGAACTCAGGTCTTCCTGACTTCAGGGCTGGTGCTCTATCCACTGCACCACCTAGCTGCCCCCTCTCTGTGTATTTTATATCTCTTTCAGTATCTTGAATAATTTCAAAGACATAGAAGTCACTTAATAAACATATTTTGTTGAAATTAAGTTATTTTTCATATGTTCTCTAGAATTGGAAGGGTAGCAAAATAAATAAACCAATTCCAGCATATATTTATTTAGCTGTTTTTGTCTTCAAAATCTCATTAGTTTTTTAGTTCAAAGTAACCAGATTGCATGCTTTGAGAACTGCTCCAGGGATTAGGCAACTGAAAGTATTTCAGATTTAATAGGAAAAAAAAAGGAAGTCAGTCATGACCTCCTGGAAAGATAAAGGCAGGTCGATACCAAACTATTCCTCTAATTCAGCAAAGTCACTGTGATTACGCAACAGAAGGACAACTCAGTGAGAGTGAAATCTAATCCTAGTTTCTGTTGAGAGAATTTTCCTTTGGCTCCACTCCTTTCTCAGATAAACTAGATATCCAATGTTACCTGATCATACAAAGGTGACAAGGAAGAAAAGGGTGTTTGTGGGATGTCTTGGTTAAACCTGAGATTATATCAAATTCTATAGTGCTGATTCTGAGTAGCATTTTTTAAAAATGAAGAATATGATCATTATCAGATTTGGATTAGATTTATCAAGATAAATAGAGAGAAATGTTTCCTTGGAAAGCATTTTTGATAGAAGGAACATAATTTCATATCCCGGTTAAGCAGCAGCTAAAAAGACCACAGAAGGCAAAAGAATAGTAACACTAATAAGGGCATTGTTAATATCTGCCTTATTTTAATGGGTTTCTGAAACATTTCCCTTGGAAATGGTTTCATTCTCTTTCTAATTAAAATTCAGTCTTTCTCTATAAGCCTGGTATCTTTTTTGTTTGTTTCTTTCTCTAATATTCTAACTACTGATCATAATTACTGATCTGTAATGCTGTGCAGTATAAGGTCATAGACTCCTTTTTTGTTTATTATTTTTTTACATTATGAATCCAGCAGGTACTTAAAACATGACTCCTTTGAAATCTGTAGCTACTACATGCCTTCTCAGGTCTCATACAACATCACCTAATAGATTGCCAGTAATGACAACTATCTTTAAAGTCAGCCCACTTCACTCTTTAACATTTCTATTCATAGGAATTTTTTCTTAAGTTAAAACCTCTTTGCAACTTTTAAATATTGTCTCTTATTTTGATCTCTGCAGTAACCAAATAGAACAAATTAAATTTCTCATGAACACTCTTCATTTATATAAAATCAGCTATTTTGCCCCATGTCCTTGTCCTTTCAAATATTCTCTTATCTAGGTTAAATGTGCTTAGATCTTTCCCATAATCTTTATTATCAAGCTTAAGACCAGGGGCAGCTAGGTAGTGCAGTGGATAGAGCACCAGCCCTGAAGTCAAGAAGAACCTGAATTCAAATGTGATCTCAAACACTTAACACTTCCTAACTGGGTTACCCTGAGCAAGTCACCCCAATTGCCTCAACAACAAAAAAAGACAAGACTGGACAATAGACTTATGATGTAGTCTGACAGGTAGACAGATAATTATTTTTTAAGTGCTTAATATGAGGTAAATCAAATAGCTAGGTAGTATAGTGGATCTAGTGCTGAGTCTGGAGTCAGAAGAATCATTTTTCTGAGTTCAACCTTTGGATGCTTACTAACTGTGTGACTCTTGGAAAGTCACTTACACATTTGCCTCAGTCTCCTAAACTATAAAAGTGAACAGGAGAAGGAAGTGGCAAAGCCCATCAACACATTTGCCAAGAAAACTCTACATAGATCACAGAGAGTCAGACACGATTGAAATGACTGAATAACAATGTGCTGAGTTTTGGGTATACAAAGACAAGGACAAAATTTTATTGCCTCCTTCTTGTCCTCAAGGAGATTACTTCCTAAAAGATGAGGCAGGAGTTGGTGGTGGAGTCCAGAAAGTCAGATATGACCAGAGGATCATAATGCTAATGAATATCCAGCCTGGACCCTATGCCAAAGTAGAGGCCCTAAAGGAAATAACCCAATAAAGGGAGAAAAGGAAAACTGATCACAATACAGTTCACAAAACAATTATGAGAACATATTTATTTTAGTGTGATTACTTGAATTAAACAATTATGACAATGAAGTTCACTACATTGATTTCTTAGAGCCATAACTTCTCATGGGCTGACTCAGAATCTGACAGAAACTGAAGCAAATCCAAATATACTCAACTGCACCTAACATTTCCTTCACAAGTACACATCAGAAAAAAAAATCTCTTAACTACTAAAAAAAAAAAAGCAAATGAAATTTTAATCCAAAATTCAGATTATAATCTATGTTTGGAAACTTTGGACTATCTGATAGGTCAAACTAAGTGGTTAGAGGATATAAACTGCTTCTGCTATTCAAAATGGTGAGTTGACAATAAGAAAACAAAAAAAGGACCCAGAACAAAGCCTTTGAAACATCCTTGTGTACTCTGTTTATGAAGCCACTTCTTCCTCCTATCATTGTAAACCTCCTTTTCCTTGGGATAATCACAACCAGTAACTTAACCCTAAACACACATTCATGCTGTTATTTCACAGATGTTCCTTTCTAGGGTAAAGGACAAAGTGGCTCAAAATTAAACTTAGAACCTTGTTTTGCCATTTCATCATTTCATTTCCTCTTTGTTCTTTAGTAATCAGTTTATCTGTATTTCACATTCGAGATATGGCCAGCTATTTCTTTGAGAAAACTTTTGTTCAACCTAACAATTTTTTAATTGACAGGGTGAAGGAATCTAGATCATGAAACAATGAGACATTTTGCTTTAATAATTCTCCTTACAATGAAATGAAAGCAATCCAGTATGTAATGCCATTTCTGTATATTTTCTGTATTTATAGTTCTTAAATTTACTACAATTTTTTAGGCTCCTTTTAGATTTCATCACTAATCCAGGCATGTGGGATTCTCTTCATTGTTGTCTTTCTTCTGAATTTCTGTTTCTCCCTTTTTCATTCTATTCCTTGAAGCATACTTTGGACAGGATGTCATTAGTGAAATATTCAAATGGCCCTATAATCTATTTATGATCAATTTAGCCTTAATGTGGATTAAAGCTCTCATATGCCTGTCCATCCTTTTTGAGTTTTGGCCATCTAATATATGTTTATCCAGAGAAACTATTCAGTATTCTGAGAGTATTTCACACTTTCTATAAATATCATAAAGATGTCAGTGGAGTACATAGGCTTGCCCACCAATTATCTCTTCCGCTTTCCACATGAACAGCTTATCTTTTTCAATCATATATATCCTGCATGGTAGCCTTTAATCATTATGGTTTGTAGTTCCTGATTTGCTATATTTTAATTTATTCCTTCTTAACATTGATCTCTTAGTGAAACTTATTTTTCATTCCCTAAATACTACTAACCCTCTCAGTTACTAAGAGAGAAAAATGACATTTCTTCTAATCATTTTGCTTAGTTTGATGCTAGGACATAAGGGGGTGGGGAAAGAATTCAAGGAGCTAACTTAGCAGCAGGAATCATGAATCCTAGAATACAAGTATGCTTCATTATTATAGCAAATAGAATATAAAATATATTTTGTCTTTGAAACAAAATATTTTAAAAATCAATCAGTATTTATTAATATGTTTAATATATTCCAGGCACAATATGATAGATAATGAAGATAAATTCAAAGAAGCAAATAATTTTTGTCATCAAAGAATTCATTGCAATAAAAGACAATAGGAACATTTAAAAGAATGTTCAGAATAAATATATTTAAGGTTGTTGAATACAAAGTAATTAAGAGGGAGAGAACTAAGAATGTGGATAACAAAGGGACTAAGGGAAAGTATTTATGTAAAAAGTGGCCTTTGATTTGTGTCCTGAAAGAAGAGAAGGATTCTTTAAGATGGAGATAGAGAAGCCGGGTATCCTGGGAATGGAGGAAACCCCAATGCAAACACATGGAGGTGGGAGTTAGAGTATTGCATATGAAGAAGAGAGAGAAGGACAATTTGGTTAGATAACAGCAATAGGGTGGCAGGGTACAATATGGCTAGAATGATAACTAGGATGAAAAGACAGATATATAGGTTATAGAGAGTTTAAAAACAAAAAAATAATAATAATGAAGTTTATATTGTATCCTAGAACCAGTAAGAATTTTATAGAGTTTATTGAATAAAAGATTAAAATGGACAATTCTATGTTTAAGGAAATGATTTTCCTTTTTTTCTTCCTAAGGAAATGATACGGGAGCTACATCAAAGATAAATTGGAAAGGAGAGAGAAAATATAAAATGACCTCACTAGATATGAGGATTATCTCTGTTTTCTAACTATTCATCTTCAAAATCAAAGGACCATAAGTTTAAAGCAATAAGGGACCACAAATGCCATCTAGTCCACCACTTTATTTTTTTGGTGAGGAAACTGAGTTCTAAGATGTCAAATTACTTATTCTATGTCACATAGATAGTAAGTGGCAGAAGTATGATTTGAAGCTAGGTTCTCTGACTTGAAAAAACCCCTTTCCATTATATATACTGACTCAAGGACATTTACTATTGATTTATAAGGATATTGTCTATGTATGTCAGAGAAATATTTTAACTAATTTGGGTTATAATATTGATACTGTGAATCATTCAGTAGTGTTCTATTTCACATAAAACGTTATGCCTTAGTTATCATTCTAACAAATTCTATAGCCAAAAGAATATCTTGCTTGCACACTGGGGACTTTAATAAGATATTTCTGAAGAAAATTTAAGAACTCCCTTCACTACAGACTCTGCTAGATGTGGAAGGAGAAACATTTAATTATTCAGTTAACATTTTTCTCTAGGTATGAATCTGACTTCAGAAGGAAAAAACTCATCATTTTCCAAAACTGGAATCTGGAAGAAGAAAAAAAGTAATGCTGTTTCTCCAACTATTGAACACCAATACAAAATGGGTAAGTTAAAAATTTGAGTATACTATTTGTTCTAATTTTTATTTTTTATGTTTTCTTTTTTTTATTAAGGCTTGTTATATTCAAAACACGTGTGGATAATTTTCAACATTCACCCCTGCATAATCTTGTGTTCCAAATTTTTTCTCTTCCCTCTTCCCACCCCCTCCCTTAGATGGCAAGTAATTTAATATATGTTAAACATTAGCAATTCTTCTACACATATTTCTACAATTAACATTCTGCACAAGAAATATCAGATCCTATTTGGTCATAATGTATTATCCTGGGGGTAGCTTTCTGTAATCTTGCTTCTAATATTTTATTTAAAATTTTTGCATCAATATTCATTAGGAAAATTGGTCTATAATTTCCTTTCTCTGTTTTCACCCTACCTGGTTTAGATATCAGCACCATATCTGTGTCATAAAAGGAACTTGATAAGACTCCTTTCCCTCTTTTTTTCAAATAGTTTATATAGTATTGGAATTAATTGTTCTTTAAATGTTTATTAGAATTCACATGTAAATCCATCTGGCCCTGGAGATTTTTTCTTAGGGAGATGATTAATATCTTGTTGTATTTCTTTTTCTAAAATGGGACTATTTAAATAATTTATTTCTTCTTCTGTTAGCTTGGGCAATCTATATTTTTATAGATATTTCTCCATTTCACTTAGATTATCAAATTTATTGGTATATAATTCAGCAAAATAACTCCTAATTATTGCTCTAATTTCTTCTTCATTGGTGGAAAGTTTTCTCTTTTCATTTTTGAGACTAACAATTTGATTTTCCTTTTTGCTTTTCTAATCAAATTAACTAAAGATTTATCTATTTTGTTGGTTTTTTCATAAAACCAACTCAGTTTTATTTATTAATTCAATATTTTCTCAATTTCAATTTTATTAATCTCTCCTTTTATTTTCATAATTTCAAATTTGATATTTAATTGAGTGTTTTTAATTTGTTCTTTTTCTAGCTTTTTTAGTTATAAGCTCAATTCATTGATCTCTTTTTCTATTTTATGCAAGTAAGTATCTAGAGATATAAAATTTTCTCTTATTACCACTTTGGCTGCATCCCACAAATTCTGGTATGTTGTCTTATTATTGTCATTCTTTTGGATGAAGTTATTGATTGTGCCTATGATTTATTGTTTCACCCATTCATTCTTTAGGATTAGATTATTTAATTTTCAATTAATTTTTGGTCTATTTTGTCCTGGCCTTTTATTGCATGTGATTTTTATTGCATCATGATCTGGAAAAAAATGCATCTACTATTTCAGCCTATCTGCATTTGATTTTGAGGTTTTTATGCTCTAATGCTTGGTCAATTTTTGTATAGGTTCCATGAACCACTGAGATAAAAGTAAACTTTTCTGTCTCCTTTCACTTTTCTCCAAAGATCTATCATATCTAACTTGTCTAACATTCTGTTAGCCTCCTTAATTCCTTTGTTATTTATTTTGTGGTTTGATTTATCTAATTCTGAGAGAGCAAGGTTGAGATTCCCCAGTAGTATAGTTTTGCTTTCTATTTCTTCTTGAATCTCTCATCTTCTCCTCTAGGAATTTGGATCCTATATCACTTAGTGCATATATGTTTAGTTTTGATATTGTTTCATTATCTATGGTACCCGTTAGTAAGATATAGAGTCCTTCATTATCTCTTTTAATTAGATCTATCTTTTGCTTTTACTTGATCTGAGATCAGGGTCACCACCCCTGCTTTTTTTATTTCACCTGAAGCATAATAGATTCTGCTCTAGTCATTTACTTTCACTCTGTATGTATTACTCTAGTTTAAACATGTTTCTTGTAAGCAACATATTGTAAGATTATGGCTTTTAATATTGTCTGTCATCACTTCATTTACATTTTATGGAAGAGTTCATGCCATTCACATTCACAGTTAAAATAACTAATTCTGTATTTCCTGCCATCTTACTTACCCTAAGTTATGCTTTTCTCTTTCCTTTCCCCCTTGTCACCTTCCCAGTATTTTTCTTCTGATGTGCCTCAAACAGCCCTCCCCATTTAGAGCCCTTCCCCCCTTTTCACACCTTACCCCTACTGCTTCTGTTTCCTTTCTATTGACCTTCCCATTTCTTTCCCCCTTTTCCCTCCCACTTTCCTATAAGGTGAGATAAGTTTCTCTATGAAACCAAATATGTCTGATATTCTCTCTTTCAGCCAAATCCGATGAAAGTAAGATTCACACAATGCTCAACCCCCTCTCTTTTTTCCTTCAATTATAATAGGTCTTATTGCTTTTTTTGTGAGATATAATTTCCCTTATTTTACCTCTTTTTTTTCTCTTTGCCAGTATAATCCCCTTTCCACTTCTAGTTTCTTTTTATTATTATCATAATAGAATCAAATTATACCCACACTCTCTAAGTATACCCATAAGAGAAATATACTTCTCAAGAGGTCTTTCATTTTTACCTTTTTATGTTTCTCTTTAGTCCTGTGTTTGCAGATCAAATTTTTTGTTTAGCTCTGGACTTTTCATCAGAAATAGATGGAGTTCACCTATATCATTGAATATCCATCTTCTTCCCTGAAAGATAATGCTCATTTTAGCTGGATAGATTATTCTTGGCTGTAATTCAAATTCCTTTGCCTTTCAGAATATCAGATTCCAGGCCCTTCAGTCCTTTAAAGTGGAAGCTGCAAGGTCCTGGGTAATCCTGATTGTGGCTGTTCCATATTTAAATTGTTCCTTATTGGCTGCTTGCAATATCTTCTCCTTGGTGTGATAGTTTTGAAATTTAGCCACAATATTCCTTCGAGTTTTAATTTTGGGGTCTCTTTCAGGAGGTGATTGGTGAATTCTTTCAATGGCTATTTTACCTTCTGATTCTAAGATATTAGGGCAGTTTTCCTTTATGATTTCCTGTAAGATAATGTCTAGGTTCTTTTTTTTTTTTTTCATTATGGCTTTCAGGAAATCCAATAATCCTTAGATAGTCTTTCCTAGATGTATTTTTCAGGTCAATTGATTTTTTAGGAGGTATTTCATATTTTCTTCCATTTTTTTCATTTTTTGCTATTGTTTGACTGATTCTTGATATCGTGTTGAGTCATTCACTTGCATTTGTTCAGTTCTAATTTTTAGTATATTATTTTCTTCAATTACCTTTTTAGCTCCTTTTGTATCTGGCCAGTTGAATTGATTTTTTCATTGCATTTTTTTTCCATTTCATAAATTCTGTTTTTCAATTAATTGGTATCTTTTTCATATCTATTTTGTAAGGAGTTATATGCTTTTTCCATTTCATCAAATCTATTTTGTAGGGAGCTATATGCTTTTCCCATCTCTTCTTGCAAAGATCTCATTTCCTTTCCCCATTTTTCTTCTAAATCTCTTTTAAGATCCTTTATGAAATCTTCCAAGAAAGCCTTGTGACCAGCTTATATCTCCTTTTGAGGCTTCATCTGGAGTTAAATTACCTTTAGGAACCTCAAGACTTGAGGTCTGTTGTTCTCACTCTCCATAAAAGCTGTTTATGGTGAGAGTTCTCTTTGGTTTTTTGTTACTTGTTTTTTAAGGCTTGAGGTCTGCTCTTAATGCAAAGGAGTGACAGCTACTTTAGTCTGCCCTGGGGCAGTTCTGCTGATTGACTTCTGGTTCTGGTCCCCACTTCTTCCAGGGCTCAGTAATTTACAATTTGCTTTTTGTAGTAAATATGCTAGATCACTCACTTGCAACCATGACAGAGTATCCTATGAGGCTCACAGAAGATTCCCAGTTGTGTGGAAGCTACAATGCTCTGACTACCAGCCCTAGCTCCTTGCCTGTGCTGTGGTCTGGGCTCAGCAGACTGTCCCTGTGCCCATTTGAAACAGACCTTCTTCCAAGGTGTCTTCTTCTAGAATTGTTTTGTATTCCAAATTTTTGTGAGTTCTGTGACCCCAAAGTCAGTTTAGAGGCTTAATCCACTGTTGATTTGAGAGAAGGTCAGAAGAAGTCACAAAAAGTCATGTCTGCTCTCCATCATCTTGGCTCCCTGTTCTAATTTTTAGAAAAAAAAATATGTGGGGAAAATTAATCAGCACTAAATTAGAAGCCTTCTTGAAATCCTTGGTAGAACAGGTCTCTAAAAGCATGGACACTGATCTGTATTTCAACACAATTTCCTAGAATAATACCATGTGTAAGAAACACTACTGGGAATACCCTTTGTCATCTATATGATACATAGCTGACGCAATGATCATGTTCTCTCTGAGAGCTTCAGGCCTGGTTACCTTTCCCTCAGCACATATGG
Organism: Myrmecobius fasciatus; assembly: GCA_023553655.1. Taxonomy (NCBI): domain Eukaryota; kingdom Metazoa; phylum Chordata; class Mammalia; order Dasyuromorphia; family Myrmecobiidae; genus Myrmecobius; species Myrmecobius fasciatus. The sequence goes on from JAJPUD010004350.1 coordinate 105,684, forward strand.
GAGAAAGCAAAGAGTATCAGTCTCAAGAGTTTAGTAGACATATACTTGAATTCTGAACTGTCACTAGTAAAATAATGAATAATGAAGATTGCTTTGATGAGCAAGAGACTTAACATCATGAAGACACAGACTCTCAGCTTACTAAAACTGGCTCATCAGGGTGGAGCTATGATGTCAGTTAATCCAAACAGCAAATTAAGCATATATCATATATAACATTCAACATCAAGTATGCCAAAGGTACTGTGACTTAAAGTATAAAAAAGAGCAGTAATAACTTCCAGTTCATTCTAAGGTTTCTAGTACAATCAGTAAATGTCCATAAGATAGTATTCTCTCTTTCATGTCACTATGTCAATTAATCATATTCTTCGGTAGTCATAAGTACATAGGCTAAACTAGTTTGGGAAGCAATATGAGTGGGAGTAGGGACCACATTCACCATAATATTACTGAATTTACCTGATCTGCTATACAATGGTGTTTCTGGAAGTGAGGTTGCTTAACAACTAGAGGCAGCTAAAGAGCATGGTATATAGAATTTTTTGGGACTAGAATCAGGAAGACCTGCTTTATGAGGAACCTTAAATGTCATCTATTCTAACAACCTTATTTTGGACTTAAAAGACATTGAGTTCTAAGAGATCGGATGATTTGCCCCAAGTCACATGGATAGTAACTGACAGCTGTAATTTTATCCCTGTTCTGTGACTCCAAATGCTTCTTTCCCACCAGACAAGCCACCTTAATGGATTAAAATGAATACATTTGAATTAGGGTTGATTTATAAATGTGTGTATATTAGGATTATACTCTAGCAGGGCAAGCTGGTGCAAGTCACTTCTGTGTGCCTGTTTCCTCAACTATAAAATGGGGATAATAAGGCTCTTTACTTCCCTTACTTCTGCTGAGGATTAAGTGAGACAACATTTGGAAATTACTTAGTCCAATATCTAGCACATAGTAAGTACTTAATACTCATTCCCTTCCCCATTTATTTCTTAACCTAGATACTCTTGGATATTATCTGGAACTTTAAACGAGAACTCAAATGAAATCTTTAAAAGGTTCAATCTTGCTTAAGTCCCTGTTGATCAAAAATAAGCTAGGCTAAAAAAGCAAACAAACAGAAAGCAAAAGAAACCAAACCAAACAAACAAAAATATCAATTACCACACACTTTTAAGTAGCCAATCTCATTTGGAAAACTTTAAGCCAAAATGGCTGAATCTATCTATCTCCTAGATTGATCTAAACAAATTCTTTGATAAAGTCCCTTAATAAATTTTTAATCATATCAAAAAGACTTTTTTTTTTTACAAAACCTTTAGAAATTAAAAATTGAGGCACAGTGGATAGAGCAACAGCCCTGAAGTCAGAAGGACCTCAGTTCAAATCTGGTCTCAGACACTTAACATTCCCTAGCTGTGTGACCCTGGGCAAGTCACTTAACCCCAATTGCCTCAGCAAAAAAAAAAAAAAAATTAAAAATTGGTTTGTAAAAACTACAAGAGATCATTGTTGGATCTTCCGGGAAAATGTGGATTCCTTTTGCCCTGTGTGCTCTTAGGCAAGAATTTCAAATCTTTGATTCAGTTTGCCCAATTTATAAAATAACAATGGTACCATTACTTTTTCATCTAATTTGGTCAATATCCAAGTTAGAATCCTGTGGTTTTTTTTTATTAATAACTTTAAGAGGTAGTACTGCTGGACTCACACACAAACAAAACAAAAAAAATTCAAGTTTTGTCTTAAACATAAACTTAGTTCGTGATCCTAGAGAACTTACTCAAACTCTCAGTGCCTCAGACAACTAAGACTGCAAGTTTCAAAAATGTACAGATTTGAATGGTAGAAGAAATTTCTTTTAGAGCTCCCTACATATATGTCCAGTCAAGAAAAAAAGCCATTTTTATGTGGAGAAGTAATTCAAGCTTCTCAAACTAAATGTTCTATGTAACTGGGCATCATAAGAATAGGGGTGAGCCTGGGATTCGCTTAGAGCATATTAAACAGATATTTCAAAGGTAATCATGTATTACAAGTGAGATAAGATTGGTATTACAAAATTTGGGGTAAATGCTAATTTTTTTCATGTAAGAAAAAACATAACTTCCATTGGAAAATAATTAGATTATTTTCAATATAATTGAAATCACATATCATTGGAAGAGCAATTTGTTTTGATGCTGCTTCTCATTCTCCTCAGGACCCCTTCCATATCATCAAAAACACAAAATAGAAAAAAATGTTCCTTGAAAGAGCTTTGAGAAAGAAAGTCAGAAGAGTTTTGTTCTATTTTAAGTTGGAAAAAAACAAACAAGGGGATTATTTATTCTCTTAGTGACTTAATGTCTTAATGACATTTGCAACTTACTATTTGAAACAAATGTTTCCTAGTTTGTGTTAGGAGAAAGTGTGTTATACCATATGGTTGAAATATAGCAAAGCAAGAAGTAAATGGAGGCAAAGAAAGTGACCTCTGTTCTACAAAGAGACTCAGAATGTATTGTAATACAGTATAGTCATAGTATGGGAAGATAAGAGGGATAAGGATCAGAACTACAACAAACATTTAGAGTTGTGGGGAGGAAAGGAACAAACATTTATTAAGTGCCTACTATGTGCCAGGCACCATGCTAATATTTATATTAAATATTATAGCATTTGATCTTCACAACAACTCTGATAGATACCATTATTATCCCATTTTATAGATGAAGAAACTGAGGCAGACAGAGGTTAAATGACTTTCCTAGGGTCACAAAGGATCTGAGTCCAAATTGAAAATGACATTTTTTAAATTCCAGGCTCAGTGATCTATCTTGGGTACCTTCTTGCTTTACATAGTATTGATCATTATGATAACCCATTTCTAGGCCTGAGCTCCAAGACTATTATTGTTTCTCAATGTCCCTTTCTATTTAACTCCAGGGAGAGGTGCCATTTCTCTAGCAAGCTGCTATAGGAGTGCCTTTATAATTCTGCAGCTGAGCCTGTGATTCTAATTAGCATGGAAGGGCTCCAAGTTGCAGGAGCAGATGGATGTCAAGAAAGAAATATTTTCAATCTCCTAAAATATTTCTAATAGTGAAAAAGTTAATAAGATTTATGATGATAATTACTATTGTTTGAATAGGCCGTGGGGATGGCAATTCAAGGATTTAGAAATGGAGATTTAACAGTTGCAACAGAGCACAGAAATTGACATGTGCCTTGGCATTTGTAGTTGGCCTCAGGGTTGGAATAACTTCTATGAATAACATATTTCATTAGTCCACTGAGGGACAGAATACACTGACTGTTCATGTTTAGTGTTCTGATTTACTGGGTCAGTAATACCTTCTGGATCTTAAAAATTAATTCTCTAAGTCCTGACTCAGCCTTCCACAAAACATAAGCAAAGGAAGGAAGGAAGGAAGGAAAGAAGGAAGAAAGGAAGGAAGGAAGGAAGGAAGGAAGGAAGGAAGGAAGGAAGAAAGGATGGAAGGAAGGAAGGAAGGAAGGAAGGAAGGAAGGAAGGAAGGGAATGAGGGAGGGAGGGAGGCAGGGAGAGGGGAAGGGAGAGGGGAAGGGAGGGAAAGAAGAAGGGAGGGAAGGAGAAAAGGGGAGGAGGAGGGAGGGAGAGGGAGGGGGAGAGAAACAAAGAAGAAAGTAAGTGGATTGTATTCTTTCTTTGTGCCAGTAAATTTATTAATGAAAGTTGTAGCTTTCAAAAATAAATCTCAAGTTGTACCTCTTCTGAGATTAAAGACAAAAAGAGATAGTCCATCTGGTCATAGGATTTATAAGTGGATAAAATTGTAGATATCATCTTTTAAAAAAAAACGCTCTTATTTCATAGATGATTTGACTATGAAGGGAATGCAAACTCCTTGAGGGCAAGAATTGTTTTACTTTTAGTTTTATATCCACAATATGTATCACATACCAGGTATATTTCTACCATGTAGCATGTGCTTAAAATATTCTTGCTGATTGTTTGATTGCCCAAGATTACTAATTCAAAATTCAGTATAGCCATGCTATAGTATCTTAGTTTATATGGCAATAATCAAAGTACTATAGAGGGTTTATACAATTATTCAGTCACTTTCATGGGGTAATTTGAATAAACTAACTTATTTAAATACAAGTATACCTAAGTCATTTTTTCAACACTTCACACTGGCTAGTTTATTTTGAAAGAAAGTATAACACAATATGGTGTCCAAATTGGAGGTAATTGTCTATACAATTTGTCTATACAATTAGTTACTGCTAAGAAACTGGGGCAGGACTCATATCAAGTATTACCTGATCTCATCAGTTAAACACTAAGAACACCATATTTAGATGGATGCAAATTTCTACCAATTAGATAATTATTCATGGGTCTGTTACAGGTCATTGCCTTGAAATTAGTGCATTTATCCATCTTAATCCACCAAAACAAACTTTATGCTCTAAATGTTTTGCTTAGTCTCATTGTTTTTATGAGGAATCAGCTATGAAACAACTAGTCCCTTTTGTTCTGTTTTGTAATACTACTGGATGGGAAGTTCTGTGGTCTGTAAAGCTGAGTGCTTGTGGTTATGCAAAAACAAAGGCATGCAATCATGAAATTATAATATTTATCCATCTCTGCAGCCTGTTCCTACAAACTTCCAGATAAAATTCATATTTTAAATTGAAAATAAAACTTAAGCTTCAGCTTCACTTATACTTAATGTAATTACCCTAGTCTAGGTTATCCTGTAAAAGGAATGGTCTCAAGTATATTTCAAGTAATTAATTCAGTGAAAAATATGAGTTATGTGTGGGGGCATAAAGATAATTTTATTTGGATAATAAATCACTCATTCCTAATTCTAAATTAAAAGGTTAAAAGGTTAAGCATAAGCACTTTATATTTTGCAAGCATGAGTAAATATTATCTTTAATTTGTGCAGCAGCAGCAAACATTTATCAAGGACCTTAAAAGCAAGGGATTGAAAACAAAGTAAATGCACATCAATTAAGGAATGACCAAATAGTGACATAGAAACATAAATGAATATTACTATACTATGAGAAATGGTGAATATGACAAATACAAAAAATAGAAATATTTATATGATCTCATACAGAGGAAGTAACATGAGTGGAGAAAGAGACAGATATATAGAGAGACACACACACACAGAGACAGAGACAAAGAGATAGGAGGCGGGGAGGGAGGAGGAGAGACTACAACAATGCAAATGGGAAAAAGAATCATAAAATAATCAAAAGTGAATGTTGCAAAATTACAAAGAAAAAACATGACTCCAAAGAAGAAGGGTAAGAAGACAAATCTACCACACTTGTTTGCAGAAATGGGAGGTTAATGGATCAGTTATAATGCACATATTTTCAGTCTTTTTCAATGTACTAATCAATTTTGGTTGTTTTACTTCTTTTTTCCTTAAAACATAATTTATTATATAGCGTGGCTAACTGGGAGAAAGAAGAGTAATGATATTGGAAGAAATTTTTATGTTGTTAAAAATATCAGAATTTCATTTTAAAAACCTATAATACTGATGTATTTTAACTCATTTGGATGCAAAGTCACATAAGAGGAGGTCCTTTTCTTGTAAGTTCTTACAATCTAACTTTAAGAATATGAGACTGGGGTATAGGTGTGCTCAGGAAGACTACAACATCCATTATGAAGGTTTGCTGGGGTCCCTTTCAGGGCTGCTCATCTAGCTTTGGCATCTACCTGATTCACCCAACTCTCACTTGTGGATCCAAGAAGATATAGCATGCACAGCAGCAACATCTCAGTCAATCATCACAACAGACAGAATAAACCAGCCCTCAAACATTGGTGAATTAAGGGAATATCTACCCCAAGCATGTGAAGTCTTTCCCCAGCGATTCCCCTGGGTAGGTAGATGAAAACATTTTGTTCCAATAGAGATGAAGGTGGTTGAGTGGGCAGTATGTTATACTTAAAAGTTTGTGAGACATCAAAGATGTTAAGATCATCCACTGTAACCTGGGCCATTGTCAGTCTTCCCAACTTTTGTCTTGCCACTAGATTTCAATGGCTCAGGAAGACAGATTAAGGCTGATGACTTAGTCAATTCTGTCTCACTAAAAAGCGATTCACACTTGTCAAGACATCACCTGTGATGTCATATACCTATGAGAGAGATATTACAACTATTACAAATGATAAAGGCTAAAAGTTTCCAACTTGAATCTGGAGGTCATATTGGATAAATAAACTATGCTGTTACTTAAAATACCTTGGTATCTTCCAGACAAGACATATGGAGCAAAAAATCATTGAGAAGAAATTTATATCGACACATCGTGAGAAGCTGAAATCGAAGCTGAATGGCAAAAATACATTTAAAATAATTAAAATCAATGTAATGTCTATTTTATCCACCTTTGGAACTCTAAGATAAAAGATAACCTTCTTATGAAGTATCCAAATAAAACCACATACAATCAGCAGAATACAGGGTCATTCTCCAGCAACTCTAAAAAGATAAGCAATTCCTTGTCCAAACAGGAGGAAAACGATTGATAATCATTCTCAGGACATATGACAAACAGGTGAAAAATATATAGAGACATACTTTTAAAAAAAATAGACATCACTTCACTGATCATCAGTAAAGGCCAATGGTATGCATACATTATTAGGTTTGTCCAACATAATTGAAATTGTTTAATCTTTACATGCAGTCTGTGAAATCTCTAAGATCCAAAATTAGATACAAAAGGCCCTCCATAAGCAATATCCACTTGAATTCAATCAATACTATGTCTGCAAAGATACATAAACAAATTACTGAGTACTATCAATTTGTTTACATAATTTTAGAGGCTTATACAATCCAGAATCATGTCATCACCACCAGAAAATGTAGAAAGGTTATCCTTTTAAAAACCAGATGTCTCAATGCATATTATGTGAGGAAATGGAAGAAACTTTGCAAAATAGAAGCAAGGATTATAAAAAATTAACACTTAAAAATGCCATCAGACACAGCCTAGCAACTGGAATTTTGCTATCTTTCATATACTATCATTCATATACTAAGACATGGCAAATCCCTTCAATACAAATGCAGACTACCTTGATAGTTCCCCAATAAATTGTGCTCAAATTGGATAAACATCACATATTCATCCACAAATAAATTTACAAAATTATAAAAATCATTAAGAAAACTCTTCTACAAACAATATAATATTGGTGCGCATAATATTGATGATGATGATGATAGCATTTATATAACAAATATTATCTCATTTCATTCTCATAATAATGAACTCCACTCTAAAGATAAGGAAACTTAAGCAGACAAAAGTTAAATGGCTTGTCTATGTTCACATAGCTAGTATATGTCTAAAGAAAATATTGAATTCAGCTTTTCATGACCCCAGAATCTATGCTTCTATTTGCTACACTCCCTGGCTGCCTCAGATTCACAAAATCTATTTGAAAAAATTTAATATATGTTGTTATACAAATTAATTTAGAGGAAATTAAAGGAAAAACACTATAAAATATAGAAACAAAGTGAAAGAAATAAAAACCTTGTGATAGCAATGAAGTGCACATCATTGTATCTGTTACTAAAGTTGTCCCAAAGAGGCTTTCAGTGACACTACCAAAGATGAGCTTACAACCGAAAACATTTTCAATTATCCATTAAAAGTAGTATTTTATCCACCTGTGCATAAGTCTTCAGAACTCTAAATCTAAGAAAAACAATTTCAGCATTTAGCCTTGTCTGCATACTTATTCTATTTTAATTCAGAATGAGGGGAATAATACACATAATGACTGATATTCACATTGCATTTTGTTTGAAAAGCACTTTGTAAACATTATCCCATCTGGTCTTCATAATTCTTTGAGATAGGTAGCATTTTTTTTAACAAATAAAGAAATTAAGGGTAGCAGATCTGAATTGGCTGGTTTATTTAGCTAGTATGTGTCATAAATATAATTAGAAATCAACATTTTACTGAGCCTAAGTCTAGCATACTTCCTACTATAACACTAGACTGGAAACACCTTGAGAAAAAGGACTGTTTTTGCCTTCCTTTGCTTCCATAGCATTTAGGGAAGCTGCCTAGGACACAGTAGGTACTTAATTTTTTTTTCCTGAGGCAATTGGGTTTAAGGGTCACACAACTAGGAAGTGTTAAGTGTCTGAGGTCAAATTTGAACCTCCTGACTTCAGGGCTGGTGCTCTATCCACTGCGCCACCTAGTTTGCCCTTAATAATTTTGTATTGACTTGGTTTGGTAACATCATGTGGTTTGAGATCATTATATATGAATGATAAATGATTTTGTTGTTTTAGTTATTTTTCAGTCATGCAACTTCATGATTCTTTTTGGGATTTTCTTGTCAAAGATATTAATGTAGTTTGCCATTTTCTTCTTCAGATCATTTTACAGATGAGGAAAATAGGGCAAAAAAAGTTAAGAGACTTTCCCAGAGTTACATAGTTAGAAAATGTATAAATACAGGAAGTTACAAGTTTAAGATGTTTCATTGATTTGTCAAACAAATTTGCCAATTTCCAACAGGATATTTGCATGCTTATTTTTAGGGTAAATGTCAAAATAATAAAAACAATCTACTATTATTGCTGCCATTACTACTACTAAGAAATTTAGTTTAATAGATAAATAATTTGTGAGTACATAAATAAATTAATTAAAGCATAGAATATATATATAAATACAATAAAATATATTAAAATTATATATATATATATATATTATACATATGTAATACAATTTGGGAAATAGAAGAATGTATTGTGAAAAGGTTCCCATTCACAATGGGGCTATGAAGGATTTTAACATCACAGATGTGAGATGGAAATTTTTTTGTGAAGTATAAAGAAGAGAGGAATAAATAAATAAATAAAGAGACAGGAATGTTTGGGGGATTGTGACTTGCCAAGTTTAGCTAGAATTTAAAATATGAAAATAGGGTGTATTTCCATAGGTGGTAAGTTTGTATAGGTGTATTGTAGTCAAATTATGGAGTGCCTTGAATGTAAGACTATGTAGGCTTTGGTAGTTTAGTGAATAGAGTATTTAAAAGAATTACTACATAGACAGACAGACAGACAGATGACAGATAAGCTAGGAAAGAGAAATACTGGAAGAGTTCCAAGCCTAGTGCAAAAGAGGTTGTTGATGATTATGAAACTAAAAGATTGGGTGAAAGGTTTATGAAATGTTAATAAGGGTATAGAGAATCAAACAGAAAGAAGTTTATTATTAGAAGAGTTCAGATAGTTAAAGTATGGCAACATTCTAAGTATAAAGACAATATGAGGGTATTTTCTCTCAGGTATCCTAGACTTTTCTAATTGATTCAGAGCCACTTTAGTATTTTTAGAAGTTAAAATAAAGACTATTTGGTGGTGGTTTACAAACAAAACGAAGTAAAGCCAAAAAAAGGAAGAACTCTTATGCAAGAAAGGAAGGAAAGTTACATACAATCCTCTTTTATTACTTAATGACCATAAGAAACTGAGTCATCACTTACATTCAGGGATTCAACTTGACTTTGGTCCCTACAACTATAAATCAACCTGTCAATCAATAAATATCTGTTAAGTATACTATGTATCAGGCACAGAGCTAAGTATAAACAATACAAAAACAACAGGTCACTATCTGTCCTCAAAGAGCTTTTATTCTGTCATGGGAAACAATATGAAGATATTTTAATCCATTCTAATAGTCTGGAATGTAACAGATTTTAACATTTTCATTATTTTGCAGATCAATAGATATTAACTGTCCAAGTGAGCTAAACAACATTTGCAGATTTACTAATCCTCTAGCTGCTTTAAATATTGGTTTGTATAATACCATCACTACTAGTTTGTATAACACTGTTTTCAATATTCATGATTAAGTTACTGGGTTATTCTTATGGTCATCATTTTGGCATCTACCACATAATGATGCTTTTCTTATTTCCCTCATGGTGCCATTGTGAACAGAACAAAGAAATATGCAAAAGTGAGCTTTTTATCATGATTCATCGTTTTAACCCACAGTATTAAACAGAAACCTGGGATAATGAGGGATTTTGTGTTGGGGGTGGGTACAGAGCAGTGGAGGACACAAGACAATGAGACAGTGGATAATGAATTTAGGTCACCAGACTATCAAAAATTCAAACCAAATTCAGAAACAGTTCTTTAGTTTGAGCAGATTCAGCAAGCTCAAGCACCTTTGTCCTCAACCTTACCAAAGTATTTTCATTCCAGTTTTGGCTAAATAATATATGGCACGAATTACACTTCTTTTATGATTCCCTAGCAATTATAAAGGCTCATGTAATCTTTTGTTAGAGCAAGTTTTGAAAATGGATTATTTAGATCATGAATCTTTACTGGAATTTGTAAATAAATGAACTGGGTTATGACCTTGGGGGAGGGGGATTATGGATTATCTAGTTAAGTGTGTTCATTCTGCAGAAAATGAAGCAAAAGACTCAAAAAGGTTTTCACTTGTTCCCCTCCATAAATCTATTTAGTTGTCATGTCAAGATTCAGGTTTACAGGTTTAGAGTCGTAATAGCCATGAGAAATCAGCTATTTCTTATATTATAATTGAGGAAACTGAGGCTCCGAGATGAGGTGACTTTCCTATATCTCATAGATAAATAGTGTCAAAGTCAAGATTCTAACTCAGATTCAAATTGAGCACACTTTCCACTGAACCACAATGTCTTTAGAACCCAACTCTCTCTAACTCTTTCCATTACAATTTACTCCTTTGCAAAATGTAAGGATAAGCCTTTCCTCAAAACCTATCTAAAAGGCAGGTGGAATGAGCTGTTTTGTGGTAAGATATTCCCTGTTAGTCTTTAAATTTACCATGCATATTATAATCTTTTATCAAGGGCAAAGGCAAGAGCAAGAGATATCCCAATACCTATTGTAATGAGAGAGAGATCCTTCTACTAACAGCTTTTGGGAGACAGAACTAATATGTCAGATATTCTAACTGGCTTAATTCTAATTTAGTTGTTACTTTGCTTCTCTTCCATTAAACTCCTATTCTGTTTTCTCATTTTGGACAGTTGGTCATGAGTTCTGGAGGGTCCAACTAAACAAGAAAGTAAAGGTAGAGGTATGCTGCAGCCAGCACAAATCGATTCTTAAGGGATGATTATTAATTTTTTTCACACATGTATGTATGTATGTAATATATCCACATGTATATATGTAATACATGCGCAAATATGTATGCAATGCACACCCTGTGTGATATAAATACAAGTGATACACACGTGTGGTGCATTGTGTGTCATATGTGCGTGTGTGTGCATGATATATACATGTGTGTGATGCCATAATAGCTTTTAAACTACTAAAGCTTAAAATAAATCTTTTGTTATTAAATTAAAATAAGCCATTAAAACAGATGCTTTAAGCTATCAATGCTCTAAAATGCTTTAAGATTTTTGAGATGCTTTATATGCATATTTTTTGTTGCTGTTCAGCTAATTAGTTGTGTCTGACACTCAAGTCATCGTACCAGACAAATGCTGTCCATCGAGTCTTCTTGACAAAGATACAGGAATGGTTCACCATTTCCTTTTCCAGTGGATGAAGGCAAACAAAGATTGTAACTTGCTCAGAATCACACAGCTAGTAAATGTCTGAGATTATATTGGAACTCAGGCCTTTCTGACTCCAGGCTCAGGCTCTGTCCACTAAGCCATTATACCTGTAAGAAGGGAAAAAATAATAAGTGGACTCCAATAATGGATTTAAAAGCAGCTAGATAGGAGAGTGGTTAGAGTGCTGGGCATGAAATCCGGAACATCTCAGTAGAAATCTTGTCTTAACTAGCTACATGACCCAAGTAACTTACGTGCTGTCGACCTTAGTTTCCTCATCTTTAACATGGGTATAAAAAGGGCACCTTACTTTACAGGTTGTTGTGGGAATTAAGCAAAACAGTATTTGTGAAACATTTTGCAAACTTTAACGCTCTGTATAAATACCAGTTATTATGCAATTCCAACTTAGGGAATGTTTTGTGTGAAAACTCAGAGATTATTTGCTACACTTGAGAGACAAGGAGCCAGCAAAACTCTCAAGTGGAAAATGGACCAGAATCATATTAAAATGTAATTGAGAAATGATTAACAAAATAAATAAAAATAAAATGCAATACAATGTTAATTTGTGATTTTCTAATCCGAAAGAGTACCTGCAAACATTCATTTCTATTTATATTTGACACCACTGTAATGTAACTGACTATTATTACATGAGTCTACAAAGAATATCATCATAGGTAAGTTTCAAATTGCTTGAAGAAACCAATCTTGAAGCTAAAGATAAGAGAAGGAAGGTATGGCTCTCTCCCCAGAAAGGTGACAGTACATTATTGAGGTAAAATTTTGCATATGCTGGTCAACACAGACACATTGTTGGTTGAATTTTGCTTAAGTAAATCTATTGGGGGAAGGGCAGACATATGGGAAAACTATTGTGATATAAAAAAGGCATAAATAAAAGGTAACAGTTGAATAATGAGTCATCACACTTTGCGTGTGTTATGTGTGTGTAATATGTGTATGTTTGCATGTGATACACATTTCGTTTTGATGCTTTGAAAATTTCACTTTTGATTCCAAAGGAGAGATGGTAATGAAAAAATTAACATGAAAAATAGAGCTGGAGGTTAACTGAATTAATGCATCCATTTGAAAACATCAGTGAATTACTGGGAGATGAAAATTATTTAACAGAGAAACTCAGTTCATAACAGATAATCATCAAAATGATTTCAAAGGCCTAAAGTCAATATCTAAATGAATTATGCATTATGCCATATATAAAGATGCTCTTTTGATGTTAGTTTCACATGCATTTCACAGAGATTTCTATTCAGTGTTAGCTCATTTAAAAACATTTTATCATGACATCTAAATCTCAGGTAATAATAATAGTCAAATCTCAATTACTACGAATAATGAATCATTGAAGAGGTTGCATTCAAATTTGCACTATTTGAAGTTTCCAGTTATTTAAAATATGGCTATTGGTTCCAGCCCCATAGAAATATGCATGCAAATTTGAATAATTCTACCACTTTAGGGGATTAATTATTCATTCTACAGGGACCTAATTGTAAAAATGATTATTAGAATTATAATAATGATAATAATTATTACTAATAATACAGGTTTCTAGAATGTTTTGTATTTTATAAATTATTTTCCTAATAGCAAATTTGAGACATCATGATACAGTAGAAAGACCACTGGCTATGGAATCACAGGAACTGAGTTCAAATAATACCACTAATTTTTATTACCTGTGAAATCTTAGATAAAATCACTTGACCCTCACCAATCTCATCAAAAAAAAAAAAAATGAGAGGGACTTAGATGATCTCTGAGGTCACTTAACACTCTAAATCTACAATTCTATGAAAACAGTTATTATCATCTGTATTTTGTAGATGGGAAAACTTAAGGTAAAAATATAATATTAAAAAAATTGACTTCTGCTTAAAGCAGGGACCTGGAAATATAGTAAGAACACCAGATTTGGAGTCAAGAAAGGCTAAATTTAAATCCTGCATCAGACACATATTAATCAGAGTAGCACTATATAATTTGATGCAGAATAAAGTAACTAAGAAAAAATATGTACAGCAATTAAAATAATGTAAATAAAAAGAATATGAAAAAACAAATTGAACATTGTATAATTATAGTTAACAATATTGGTTCTGGAAAAGAAAAGAAAAAAAAATGTTTCTTTCTTTTTATCAGGGAGGTAGCGGACAATGGAGCAAAATGTCCTAGTCACTGTCAGAAGGAATCACTGTATAGCTTAGTTTTTCCTTAATTTTTTTTTTGGAGACAATTAGAGTTAAGTTGCTTGCTCGGGGTCACAGCTAAGAAATGTTAAGTGTCTAAGACTGGATTTGAACTCAGGTCTTCCTGACTCCAGGACTGGTGCTCTATCCACTGTACCACCTAGGTGCCCCTACTTTTTTTTTTCTTTAAAAAAGTAATCATGGCATTGTGCACAGTAACAGCAAGATTGAGTGATGATTAACTATGATAGACTTAACTCTTCTCAGCAATATAGTGATCCAAGACAATTCTTAAAAGACTTGGGGTGGAAAATGCCATCCATATCCAGAGAGAGAACTATGGAGACTGAATATGATTCAAAGTACTATTTTCACCTTTGTTTGTTTACTTGCTTGCTTTTTTTCTTGTGGTTTCCCCCTTATGTTCTGATTTTTTTTCTTTTACAGCATGACTAATATGGATATATATTTAAAATAATTGTGCAATCATAAGCTATATCAGATTGCTTGCTATCTTGGGGAGAAGAGAAATGGGGAAGGAGAAAAATTTGGAACTCAAAATCTTATAAAGATGAATGTTGAAAACTATCTTTACATGTACTTGGAAAAATAAAATACTATTAATTTTTTTTAAAAAATAATCATGATATAAAAACACAAGGCATCAATAAAATTGCCAACCATCTTATAATGATACATTTCTGAAATATGGAACCTATTTGATCACTTCTCCCTTCCTCTCAAATTTTATGAGACCATTTTTCAATTTATTTTTATTCTACAATCCAGCTTCTACATGTCAAAAGAAATGGAAGAACAAAAATGAGGCTGACTTTTGTAACTACATAGAAACTTGGATTTATTTACAATTTTCTTTGGGAATGATATTAACTGTAATTGTTTATTCCTATGTAAGACTTGTAAATGATATTTACCCTTCCCTGCACAGTCTCTGGGGCTTTTTGTAGTTGTGTTGTTGCTCAGTTGCTTCAGTATATCTGACCTTTCATTACCTCATTTGGGGTTTTCTTGACAAAGATATTGCAGGGGTTTGCCATTTCCTTCTCCTGCTCATTTTTATAGTTGAGGAAACTGAGACAAACAGCAGTAAATAATAGCACTCTGTCTAGTGGTATCTTTGGTTTTACCCCTCCCCCATGCCACATGGTATTTCTCCTCTCTCATTCCCTCACTGCCTTATGATATCTGCCTCCTCCTTACAGCTAATTAACTCCTTTAGGGTGCTAAAGCCTTTTTTGGACAGCTAAGGGCATACTCCAACCTATTGGGGTATTTCCTTTCTCCTGGGTAATAAGATCACTTAGGTAGTAAATCTCTGAGACTGAATTTGAACTGAAGAGTCTAATATGGCATCTAGATAACACAATGGAAAGAGCACTGAGCTTGGAATCAGAAATTCTCAGCTTCATGAGTTCAAAACCAGCCTCAGACACTTACTAGCTATGTGACCCCAGCCAAGTAACTGAACCTTGTTTGTCTCAGTTTCCTAATTTGTAAAATAAGATGGAAATGACAATCCCACTTTAGTATTTTTGCCAAGAAAAACCCAAATGAGCTCTCAAAGAATCAGACATGACAAAAACAACTAAACAATAGCTTCCTGATTCCAGACCTAGCACTTTTTGCACTATGCCACCTAACTGCTCACAAGGTTTTTAGTTATGCTAAAGATCTATTCAAAGGGAATAGATCCAGTTTAACAGTGACCAGATTTATTTAGTACTTAAAAGATTTACAGGCTATTTTTTTCACCATAAACCCAAGAGGTAGCACAAGCATAATTAGTCACATTTTACAAATGAGATAACTTAGTTCAGAGAAGTAAAATAGTCTGACCAAAATAGAATAATACATCACACATATCAGTCTAGAACGTGAACCAGGTCTCTTGACTCTGTATTCAGCTCTCTTTCCAGAAAGTTAGGCTATCCAGATTGATTCTAGCTTATCCTTTAACAAGAATTTTTATAGCATGGGATCTGGGAGATCTTGTTTTCCCTTGATCTTACTAAAAACCAGCTCACATGGTTGGTATTATCCTGAGCAAGGATAAAGTAGGACCTTTTTAAGGTTATCACACAGTTCAATCTATAGTCAATATATAGTTGGGTTGTACCAAATGAAGCAGCTCCTGAAGTGAAGGAAGCAAAGTACTACTTACTCTGATTTTTACTTAGAAAATTTTGTAGAAAGGTCATCACATGTACAACTTACTGTATGAAGATGGGTGGAAATTGTCACTGTCTCAATGATTTCTATGTGAATAAATATCTAGAAAAATGTTGCAAGTATAAAATGCACTGAGATTGGTGAAAGTTTTTCATAACTTTGCATCTAACTAGGAATTTTTCTTCCAATGGGAATTACCATAAACCATCCCTAGGTCAAATAGAACAAAGTACTTCTCAGTTTTATAGGGGATTCATAAACACCTTTTAATGGGAATGGAGGCAGAAATCTCCAAGAAGAGATGCCCCTAGTCTGCAACCATAGCTTTCTTTTTAAAATAAGTGTCATGGATAATTGAATACTAAGCTGTGTTGCTGAAGGACATTTTCAAGTACTGTTAGCAGCCCTTAAGTGCTATAACCTCTAAATTAGATATCCCGGATTAATCCCCATTAGTTTCCAACCCATTTGAATTATTAGGAAAATAAAATTAGTTTTCTATGTAGCATATATTTAAATTGAAATAAAAGCATTTGCCATAGTTTTCCTATTGTAGAATTAAAACATAAGATTTAATATTAATATAAGTTTTAAAGAAACCAGAATTTCATTTCTGGGAGGCCAGAACTTTATAAGGTTTGTAAATCTTTAAATGTTATGTAATGTTAATTTCTACTCTCATTGATATTATTATTATTATTATTATTATTATTATTATTATTATTACTCTAATTCTTCATAGGGCATCTAGGTGACACAGTGGACAGTGTCAAGCCTAGAGTCAGAAAGACTCATCTTCCTGAGTTTAAATCTGGCTTCAGAGATTTGCTAGCTGTGTGACTCTCAACAAGGGATTCAACTCTATTTTATCTCAGTTTCCTCACCTGTAAAATGAGTGAGAGAAAGAAATAGCAAACTACTCCAGTGTCTTTGCAAAGAAAACCCCAAAAGGGGTCACAAACATATTGGAAACATACATTTCAATTTCACTTTATTACAAACATTTCATCTTATTTTAGAAGTTTGGGAACCACAAGGCATCCCTCACAGCACTCAAGTTCCTGAAGATTCACTGAAAAGGAATGATGTAAAAATGATGACAACCACTCTTACTGATACTCCCTTGCCTGGGACTATTCCTCAGAAAAACCCAGTCCATCAGCCTTGTGTGGCTAAAACTGATGAGGAATATGGAAAGGGTAAGCTATGACTTTTGATTAGTGGGATATATAGATATATAATACTAAATGTATATTATCATATTCATTATATTATTGATTTTGTTGGGGACATTTTAACTAAGGCTAATCATTTTCTTTTCCAAAACTACTGAGTCACACTAACTCTTTTTTCTGCACAATAATGATCTCTTTTTCATAAATATTGTAACTCAATGGCTGAGAACCAATTCTATTCCCTCTTGTTTTTTTGGGTTTTTTTGGGGTTTTTTTGCTGAGGCAATTGGGGTTAAGTGACTTGCCCAGGGTCACACAGTAGGAAGTGTTAAGTGTCTGAGACCAGATTTGAACTCAGGTCCTCCTGACTTCAGGGCTGGTGCTCTATCCACTGCACCAACTAGCTGCCCCATTCCCTCTTCTTGTTGTCATTTTTGGTGTTGTTCATTTTTTGTTCTTAAGGAAAACAAATAGCATAATAAGGGTGATGTCTTTATTTACAAAAGGGAAGCAAAGTCTTCAGTTTTATTCTCTTCTTCAGGGTTATCTGACCAGTGGCAAGACAAAGGTCAAGAAGACTGATGATTGCCTGAGATGTAGTGATTACAGTCTTGACTGGAACTATCAATGAAATGATTAATTATATGTATATGTATATATATATGTATATATATATACACACATATATATATAATTAGGTTTAGAAATTCCTACTAAAATACATTCAATGGCATGATATAGTGGATTAAATTAGTAAGGCAGAGATAGGTTTAAATTCTGCTACTAATATTTAGTTCCTATGTGATTATAGGTAAGATTATTAATGTTTCTGAGAATCAATTGCTTAAATCATTTGCTAAATCATACATGCATTATGGTGACAACCTGTCTGGTTGTCTCATTGTTATAGATTTGAATTAATATATGCTCTACATGCCTAGTTGTCCACGTACCTCCTGGTTATAATACAGGCACAAGCACTTCTACCAGTAATGATTATCCTGCATTAAAAAACCCAGAAAACAGACTTTCAGAAGAAAGCACCAAAGTTGATGTCAAAACATCTGAGATCAGATGCTGGTTCTATTCCTTGAAACATCTGGTGAACTTGGGTGAGCTTCTCCCCCTTTAAAATCCTTAGTTTCTTCATGTGCAAAATTAGATATTTTATTTTGTTTTTTGCTTTTTTCCATTTGATTTTTAGATCTGAAGATTTGTTTCAAACAGAGGAGTCAAAAACTACAAAGATAAAATCATCCATTAATTTGTCTTTAACCATATACCTGCCCCTTCCCTTTTAAAGACCAACTTAAAATATACTTAGTTTGTGTTTACACAATGGTAAACAATTTTTCTTTGGCAAATACATGAAAGGGCAAGAGAGAATTTCTTTACAGAAAGATAGGATGCCATTGCATTGTTTCCAATGAGGGCTTCATTTAAATCTGGCCTCAGATTGTACCTAATTTCCTTCTTCACATCAGAGGCAGTTAGATAACATAAGGGATAGAGTTCTGGGTTGGAAGACTTATCTTTGTGTGTTCAGATCCTGTCTCAGACACTTACTATTTGTGTAACCATGATCATTTGCCT
Organism: Myrmecobius fasciatus; assembly: GCA_023553655.1. Lineage (NCBI taxonomy): Eukaryota > Metazoa > Chordata > Mammalia > Dasyuromorphia > Myrmecobiidae > Myrmecobius > Myrmecobius fasciatus. Next base: position 124,502 of record JAJPUD010004350.1, read on the forward strand.
CAATTTTCTCATCTGTAAAATGATTTGGAGAAGAAAATGGCAAACCACTCTTGTATCTTTGCCAAGAAAATTCTAAATGAGGTCACATAAAGTCTGAAATGACTGAACAACAACAAATTGAAGTGAGTGTGCAAATTTAAATGTTGTCCTGTTGTTTGGATAACCCAAATGGTCATACATACACATACACATATATATATGTATATATACATATATACATACATATAATATATACTGTATATCTAATTAACTGTATTTCTAAATTATTTTTTTTACATTGGAAGGGATACAAGTGTGGCTTCTTTAATAAAGAAGGGTTTTTTTTTGTCTTTTTAATGTGTTTATGTTTAAAGAAGACTGCCCAAGACCAGGAGTAAATATTTAAAAAGAGAATTGAATTGGATTTTTCTCTCCTCTCTTCAATAGAATGTAAAATTTATGATGGTCAGGCCAATTTTTTTTACTTAGAATCTTCAATATCTATCACATAGAGATTGCTTAATATATGCTTAGTTAATTTAATTAAATTTAACTATGTGACTTAGAGATAGAAGAGGAAGCTGTGGGCATCTTGTACCCATGAGTGGTTGAAGAAGAGATAATTCCATGTAGTGGATAGATCTGAAGTTCAAATATCAACTGTTCCATATTCTACCTGTATGCACTTAGATAAGTCACTTACCTTCTTTGGGGCACAGTTTCTTCATCTATAATGAAAACACATAAGACTAGATGAGAGGTCTCCAAAGTAGGGACTCTTGTTTGACACCAAAGGGTGTGGGATTAACCAATAAGTGAATGAGAAGATGAGTGGTATCTCTTGTTCCTCCTGACAGAAGCCAATCATGTGCTTCTGTCCAATACTCCTTTGACTACTTATTCCTTGCATGGGCTGTTTTAAAAGATTATGACCCAAACCCATCCAGACACCAGCAATAACTGCACAATCAAAACTTTTCATAATTTAATCCCCAGTGTCTATACATCCTGTCCCCTTTCACTACAGCGTAAGTTCTGTACTTTGAGACATTCCTGGGGCATGAAAAAAGGAAAAATAAACCCTAGATAAGGTGATCAGGCATGAAAGGTCAGTCAACAAAAAAAAAAGTTTTTTCTAAGCACAAGAAATATTTAATTAGTCAACCAACCAATAAATATTTATTAATCCCAATGATGTTCTTTGCTTTCTGCTAAATTTTAGAGATACACGAACAAGAAAATGAAGGAGAAAAATTTAGAATGAAGGAGTACTAGTTGATAAGATAGATGACATTCCAGAGAACAAGAATATTAGGAATGAACTAATTAGAAGTGAGATTAAGGGGAGAGGGATCAGAAAAGAGAGGTTTTTACCTTATAGATAGGAACTCTGGATCACAGGAATGAAGAAAGAAGAAATCATAGTTTCCTAAACATAGTTTAAAAAAAAGAAAAAAGTAAAATTTTTCCTGGTCAGATATTCAACTAACTAAAGCAAGGCACAAAAATGGCATAATACAGTGAAAAGAAATATATATATATATATATATATATATATATATATATATATATATATATATATATACACATGTGTGTATATATGTATATAAAGAGAATATAAAAGGGAGAGAGAAAAATATATCGAGATCAGTCTTCTTATAACTGTATGTATACACACACACACATAATATTGTATGACATGGGAGACACTGGCACAAGACCATCCAGCATGGTGTGCCATGATCAGAGAAGATGCTGTGCTCTATCAGCAGAGAAGAATTGAATTAGCCCAGAAGATGCACAAGATGTGCAAAAATAGAAAAGCAACCCCAAATGTTCATCTGAACTATTTGTGTCTGACCTATGGCAGAACACTCCAAGCTCCTATTGGTCTGATCAGTCATAGTCAGATACATTGCAACTCCATTCTAACAAAGTGATATTATTTTGGTTCTCTTTTGAGAATGAAGAACATAGATAGATAGATAGATAGATAGATAGATAGATAGATGAGATAACATATACAGATAGATATAAATATACTAGATAGTGTTTACCTAACAGTAGGATATCCTTCTGTTAAGTAAGTTATCTAACTGGTGTCATAGAAATTCAAGGTTACTTTAGAAGCTCTCCACCCTCTTCTCTTTAGTTTCCTCTCCTATGGCTAAGACAACTACTTCTCTCTTCATCACCTTCCTAATACCCAAAGAATGATCTTACTCAATGGGTTGTGCTAACCTCATCCACAGCTACAGGACTCTGGGGAAGGAAGAATTAGGTAGTATACAACTTTTGGGGCTGCCTTTCCAGAAGTTGGATTCCTGGGGGAAAGGGGCTAATAACAATAATCTACAGAGCAAGATACCAGGGAAGCTCACAGTGCATACTCTAGTGAGAAAACAACACTCTTCCTCTTCCCTCAATTCCCTGTCTATAATGATAGCAGAAAGATGAAGGCAACCAGAAGGAAATTCTAGCTGGTTCTGTGTAAGATGAAAGTCTTAGTGTCTCCCTTCTGTTTCTTTACTTTCTCATAAGAGTAAAAACTTCTATGTTTTTCCTTGGAGAAGATTTCAGGGCCTTTCTTGGTATTTCTGATGAAGCACCTTAACCAAGAGGAAGACATGAACATAATCTCATGACTTGCAGTTATAATCCTCTGGGCTTTATCTAATCCAACAAATTAAATAATTCCAGTATCCTCACTGCCTTTGGCTACACTGTATATCTAATTAACTATATTTCTAAATGATTTTTTTTACATTGGAAGGGATACAAGTGTGGCTTCTTTATTTATTACTCATTCTTCAAATCTGCCCCCACACAGTGGCTAAGCACTCCTATTGATATTGTGGGAGAATTCAGAGGGATCTTCTGGTTTGAGATAAGGTATATGAAGCATTGGGTGGATCCACTCAGCTACTAGATCACAATAGTGGCAACTGGTATGGAAGCAGAAGAACTAAGTTAAAATCCTACCTTTGCTCTTTTAAACCTTGTGATCTTGGGGAAGTAACTTTTATCTCCCTGGGTCTGTTTTCCCAACTGTAAAATGAATGGGGGAAACTAGATGATCTCTGAGGTCCCTACCTGATCTAAATCTGTTTCCAAGAATAATGCTGCTGTTCCTATAGTGTTTAAAGTTTGTAAAGCATCTTTATCAGTTGAATTTCACAATCTTGTGAGTAAGATAAGGACTCTAGCATGATAGACATTTTCTAAATGGAAAAAAATGAAACTAAGAGAAATTAAACAACATGAATTATGATAAATGGTCCTGAGGACTGGGGGAATGGGAGTGGTGTTAACCATCAGAAGATGCATGAATATACTTAAACCACATCTGATTTCTGAGTTCCTGTGGCAGGCCTGTGGATTTCTGAAAGGAACCAACTAGTTTTGCTACAGTTGTACTGAATTGCAATGCATTTATTGCTCAATACCCCACTTTTCTTGTTCTACCATGCCCATTAGCCTAGAGGAAGTAAGCAATGGTGAGAAATAACTTTACTCTTAACTTCTGTTGTAGTCACCTATACTTCCTGGTGATGAAATGGAGGCCTCTACTAAATAAATAAATAAATAAATAAATAAAATCAGCACAAGAAACATTTATATATGGACATCTTTTTAAAAAAATGCTATACCAACAAGTATTTTAACATAATTAACATGTATCAGACTTCCTGCCATCTAGGGAGGGGGATGAGGGGAAGGAGGGAAAAATTTGTAACAGAAAGCTTTGCAAGGGTCAATGATGAAAAATTACCCATGCATATGTTTTGCAAATAAAAAGCTTTAATAAAAATGTTTTTAAATGCTATACCAAAGACCTGAATTCAGGAAGTAATTGAGTGTCACATTTGGAAGACATGGATTCATGACTATAAGGATGACAGTTTTTAGTGGAATAATGAATCCCACAAAGGGGTTTCATTATTTGAATTTATATTATTCAAAGTTATAATTACATGTTAAATGTGGTCATAGCCTTCAATCCAATGAAAATATGTAGAATGAATTTGAACATAGTGAATACTTCACAAATTTCTGTTATTATCACTAATCAGTATCTAGCTGCCATCAAATACAATTCAAAACCATGGTTAGGAAAGTACCATCAATGTAAAGGTGAGTTGTTATGTTGCTATTAATTATAACCTTTTATAAATTATAATCTTTATGACTAAGCAACACTGCAATAATATTACCAAGTTCAAGTCTAATTCATTATTTCCCACTTTTATGGTCCATTAAGATTTTGACTAAATACCTTGCTTTTTCTGTTATATCAACAAGTGTCTGGGGAATCCTTGTTGAAAAGCACCCATTGCATCCTCCCTAGTTTCTTTCTTATTTATTTTGTGGTTTGATTTATCTAATTCTGAGAGAGCAAGATTGAGATCCCCCACTAGTATAGTTTTGCTGTCTATTTCTTCTTGCATCTCTCTTAATTTCTCCCCTAGGAATTTGGATGCTATACCCCTTGGTGCATATATATTTAGTATTGATAATGCTACATTATTTATGGTACCCTTTAATAAAATATAGCTTCCCTTCCTTATCTCTTTTGATTAGATCTATCTTTACTTTTATTTGATCTGATATCAGGATTGCTACCCCTGCTTTTTTTTGTTCACCTGAAGCATAATAGATTCTGCTCCAGCCTTTTACCTTCACCCTGTATGTGTCACTATGCTTTAGATGTGTTTCTTGTAGACAACATATTGTTGGATTCTGGTTTTTATCCAGTCTGCTATCCATTTCTGCTTTATGGGAGAGGTCATCCCATTCAGATTCACAGCTAGGATAACTAATTCTTTATTTCCTGCCATCTTATTTACCAAGGTTATGTTTTTCCCTTTCCTTTGCCCTTTCTCCCTTCCTCCCTCCTTAGTATTTTGTTTTGATAACCCCCCTCCCCCAAACAATCCTCCCCTCCTTTAGAGCCCCCCCTTTTTTTACTCCTTTCCTAATTTCCCTTCTATTAGTCTATCCCTTTCTTTTCCTCCTTTCCCTCCCACTTCCCTATAAGGAAGGACAAGTTTCTCTGTGAAACCAAATGTGTCTGATATATACTTTTAGAGCCCAATCTGATGAGAGTAAGATTTACACAATGCTCATATCCTTCTCTTCTCTCCCTCAATTACATTAGGTTTTCTTTGCCTCTTCATGAGATTTACCTTATTTTTACCTCCTTTTTTTAAACCTTATTTTACTACCTTTTCCCTCTTTCCCCCAGTATGATAGCCTTTCCCTCTCTAGTTTTCTTTTTCATATTATCAAAGTAATATCAAATTATACCCCCAATCTTTAAGTATCCCTATAGTAAAAATAAAGTTCTCAAGAGTCCTTTCCTTTTTACCTTTTTATGCTTCTCTTGAGTTCTGTGTTTGGAGGTCAAATCTTTTGTTCAGATCTGGTCTTTTCATTAGAAATAGTTGAAATTCACCTATATTATTAAATATCCATCTTCTTCCCTGGAGAATAATGCTCATTCTAGCTGGATAGGTTATTCTTGGCTATAATGCAAGTTCCTTTGCCTTTCGGAATATCTGGTTCCAGGCCCTTCGATCCTTCAATGTGGAGGCTGACAAATCATGTCTGATTCTAAATATAGATCCTTGCTATTTGAATTGTTTCTTTCTAGCTGCTAGCAATATCTTTTCCTTGGTGCCATAGTCCTGAAATTTAGCCACGATATTCCTTGGGGATTTAATTTTAGGGTCTCTTTCAGGAGGTGATCAGTGAATTCTTTCGATGCTGATTTTGCCTTCTGATTCTACAACCTCAGAGGAGTTTTCTTTCAGAATTTCCTGGAATATAGTGTTTAGTTAGATTCTTTTTTTCATCATGGCTTTCAGGAAGTCCAATAATCCTTATATTGTCTCTCCTAGATCTATTTTCCAAGTCAGTTGTTTTTCCTAGGAGATATTTCATATTTTCTTCTATTTTTTCTTTTCTTTTTTTTGTTTTTGTTTGATTCTTGAAGTCTTATTGAGTCATTCACTTGCATTTGTTCAATTCTTATTTTTAATGTGTTGTTTTCTTCAGTTACCTTTTTTAGCTCCTTTTGTAACTGGCCAATTTGTTCATTGCATACTTTTTCCACTTCACCAGTTTTGTTTTTCAATAACTTTTGTTTTTCAATAATATGAAAAAGATATATCTCTTTTTCAGGGCATTATATCCTTCTTGCACTGATCTCAGTTCATTAACCCACTTATCATCTAGCTCTCTTTTGAGATTCTTTATGCAATCTTCCAGGAAGGCCTTGTGGAAGGGGGACCAGATTATATCTCCCTTGATGGCTTCCTCTGGAGTTGCTTTGTCTATAGGAACCTCAGGATCTGGAGTCTGCCCTTCTTTCTCTCGATAGAAGCTATCTATGGTGAGAGCTCTCTTCTGTTTCTTACTTATTTTTTAGAAACCTTGGGGTCTGTTTAAAGCTAGAGAATTGGCATCTGCAGTAGTTTTCCTAGGGCAATTCCACTAATTAACTTCTGGTGCTGGGCCAGTGGGGCTAGGAATTTGCCCAATTTATTCCTTAAAAAAGGCAAATCTGCCAAAACACCTGCCCCCAATCAGGGCAGAGTTCCCCAGATGTTTGGAGGTTCTGCCACGCTGAGCTGAATCCCACCCAGTTCTTTGCCCTCTGTTCCAGAGCTGCATTGAGCAAACTGCTTACCCCGATGCCCAACTGAAACAGATCTGCTATGAAGTTCTTCAGAGGTAACTGCAAGCAGTGGTTCGTAGTCCAAATATTTCTGGCTTCGTTGACTTAAAGATCAATTCAGAGGCTTATTTTATTGTTGATTTGAGAGAAGGTCAGAGGAGGACACAGAGAGTCATGTCTTCACCATCTTGCCGGAACTCTTCTCTCACACCCATTGCATCAATGTGTAATCCCTCTTATACCAAAGGTTTTAAACTTTTTTGTAAGTCATGGACCTTTTTGGAAATCTGATAAAGATGATGGATCCCTTCTGAAAAGAACATTTTTAAATAAATAAAAGTCAAGAATTATAGTAGAAATCAATTATACTGATTGTTCATTTGTTTTGTTTTGTTTTTTTAATTCATATACCATCCCCTTTTCACCTATGATTCTCTTGGAAGTCCATAGGCCCAATATTAAAAACCTTTACTTTTTGCCAAAATCAAGTAGTAGAAATATTACCCAATCAGGAATGACGTGACTTCCTTACTCCTTAAAATTCTCTATTTTTAGACTCCAAACTAAAACACAAATCTAACCACACTATCCCTTATTCAGAAAATTCCAGTAGTGTCTTATCACCTCCAAGACCAATTTCAGATTACCTGGATTGCAGAAAATGTGATACTATAAAATATGGGCAGAGACATGGTCATTTCAAGAAGAGTGCTTTGGTAGTCACATAGAGGAGAATATAAAGAATGAGGAAACCAACAGGAGGCCACTACAATAGTTAAATAAAAAATAATGAGGACCTAAATTAAGGTGGAGGCTATGTAAATGGAAGAAAAGTAGAGAGATAAGAAAAATTGTGGGGTTAGAATTGGCTTATTGACTGAATAGAATGAGTGTAAGTGAGAGGGCAGGGTCAAAAATGGCTCTGAGGTTACAAATCTCATGATTGGAAGGAATTGATAGAGTTTATTTTGGAGGTGAGGTTATTAGGCTAAAATGGATTGTGACAAGGAACAACTATGAGCTTGACCTTTTGTCAAAAACAACTATTTCTTTAGAATTTTCATCAAGGATATTTTGCCAAAACAAAAAACAGAAGTTCTTTGTCTATTAGCAGTAAAGTTCCACCTCCTGAAGTTGATGGCTGTCTTGCCAGCAACCCTTCAAAAGAAACTCTGCTTTTCCTAAAACCAAATGTTGCCATTCTCTGCATCAGACAAGTAGTAAGAGAAAAGGTTAGGATTTCCAGCCAAGTTCACTGGCTCCAAGTGTAGAATTATTTTTACTTCAACCTGCTTTCTCTCTAATGAGCTGATCAAGAATGATACACCAGAAGCAAATCTCTTAAAATTTTGCAATCCCAACTGCAATCTTCTGATTCAGGGACCCAAATTTCTCTTGTTATCCTACTAGTTTCATATCATCTGTGTGTGTGTGTGTGTGTGTGTGTGTGTGTGTGTGTGTGTGTG
>JAJPUD010004350.1:133477-201381 GCA_023553655.1 Myrmecobius fasciatus
GATAGATAGATAGATAGATAGATAGATAGATAGATAGATAGATAGATGAGTATAGATCTTTCTGATTCTAGACCCAGCTCTCTACCTATTGTACCAGGTAGTAGATACAGAAAAAGAAAGGCAAAGTGCCATGCAATAGAGGTCTAGAAACCCCAAAGATGCGTTGACTTCTATAGATATTTTAGCACACGTTTATAGTAGTCTTCTGAAATGCTCTATTATATATTTTTATTACAGCATAATTTAAAAGTTAACTTGTTGCCTTAACTAAAACCTAACTTCTTTAGTTATTCCCTACATAGTTCTTTTATTGCCTTAACATTTTTCCTTATTGGTTATTTCAAATATCCATATATTTCCAACTTACACAGTTATTCTATCTGACAGAATATTAGACTTAGAAGAGAAGTATTTATAGATACAGATAATCTTTTTCCTACCAAAACTGAAGGAGAGTTTTTCTTTGTACATTTTCAATAGTCATTTATGATCCCCATTAGGGCATCCCTCATATTTTTATTTATATTTAAGATATTCTTTTGATAACTTTTATTCAACTTATTGAATAGTTCATACCTCCAAAGACAGAATTGCTCAATTATAGACAAAGAGAAATATATTCCTGAAAGGAATTAAGGATTTTTATTAGCACTTGAATTCAAGGTACATAATAGCTACTTTGTATCAAAGTTCCACAGCAATATCATGACTATATACAGATACTTTGTTAGTCCAGGAGGAGTGCTTAGCATGGATCAGGAAGCTCACATTTTTTATACTGCCAGCTGGATAATGAAAATATAAAAACCTGAGAGTTGCCAGCAAAATTGAGGGCAGCCTACATTAATGTTAGTTCCTGCTATCAAAATGCAACCCTGGGCATGTTTGGAATAATGGCAAGAAATTATAGCTTAAAGCAACATTCCCTTCTACTTCACCCTCTAGAAAATGTTTCTATTTCATATTTTGCTACTGTATTGGTATTGGAATTAAGAATCTTTCTTATCAAGGTAAAGAACACATAAGAGTCAGAGGAGCATTTTTATTCCTACTATATAATTTTAGAACTTGTTTTATCATTTCTCAGTGGAGATGAGAGGTTAAAGAGCGATGAAGATCTTTTCATTTTTCCAATGAGATTATATAAGGAAATACATGAACTACCGGAGAATACTCAGGTTTGAGGATCCATATGCATAAGTTTGGGAACATAATTATCCTCATGATAGCTTTTTAAAAGTTTTTTTTCTTTCAATTTTCCTTTTATTTACATATGAAATCATGCAAAACATTTCCATATATTAACCATTTCAAAAAAGGCAAGAAAAATAAAGTTAGAAAATTATACTTTATATTCATAATTCATCAGTTCTCTCTTTAGAAATGGATAGCACTTTTTAATTATGAGTTCTTTGAAATTGTCTTGGATTATTGTATTGATTAGATTAGTCAGGTCTTTCACAATTGATTATCATTGCAACATTGATATTCCAATTCTTCTCACCTCACTTTGCATCAGTTCATATCAGTGTTACCATGTTGTTTTTTTCTGAAACCATCTATCTTGTCATTTCTTATAGTACTCCATCACAATCATATGCCACAACCTGTTTAACCATTCCCCCAACTGATGAACATACCGCAATTTTCAATTCTTTGCCATCATATAAAGAGTTGTCATAAACATGTCATAAACATTTTTGTCCATTTACCTCATTTTCGTTTTCCTTTGCTCTCTTTTGGATACAGACTTAATATAGTATGCAGTTTCATAGTCTTTTGGCATAGTTCCAAATTATTCTCTAGAATGAATGGACCAGTTCACAACTTCACCAATAGATTATTAGTCCACCTATTTTGCCTCATTCTGTCTAGCATTTCATTTCTGATATGTGTGAGGTGACACTTCAAAGTTGTTTTAATTTGCATTACTTTCATCAGTAGGGATTTAGACCATTCTCTCATATAACTATAGATACCTCTGATTTCTCCTTCTGAAAACTGCCTATTTGTGTTCTTTGACCATTTATCAATTGGAGAATGGTTCCTTTTTTACTCAGTTGTCTATATATTTGAAAAATTGAGGCCTTTAATTTACTTTTAATTTTTAAAATCTTACTTCATTGTTTATGGCTTTTTTTTTGCTTTTTGCTGAGGCAATTGGGGTTAAGTGACTTGCCCAGAGTCACACAGCTAGGGAATGTTAAGTGTCTGAGACCAGATTTGAACTCAGGTCCTCCTGACTTCAGAGCTGGTGCGCTATCCACTGCACCACTTAACTGCTCCTATGGCATTTTTTTTAAAGCAAAATATAGTTTCCCTGATTATCTTGTTTAATTAGGTCCATTTTTGCTTTGTTTGATATCATGATTGCTACCCCTAGCCTTTTATACTTCAGCTAAAGCTAAATAAATTTTTCTCTAGACCTTTATTTTAACTCTGCATCTATCTCGTGTATCTATTTTATACAATACATTGTCAGATTCTGACATCTAATTCATTCTACTATCTGCTTCCATTTTATGGTGAGCTCATCCAATTCACATTAATTTATGATTGTTAACTGTATATTTCTCACCATCCTTTTTTCTTCTTTTTATTTTTATCTTGTCCTTGATCAAAAGTCTATTTGCTTCTGACCACTGTCTTTCTTAATTCTTCCTGCATTTTATAATTCTTCCTTTTTTTTATCCAAAATTCCTCTTTCTCAACTCTAATTTTTAAGGAATTATTTTCTTCAGTGTTGTGCCTCTTTTTCCATTTGGCCAACTCTTCCTTTTCACTTTTCTTCAGTAAATTTTAATGCCTCTTTTACCATTAGACCAATTCTGATTTTAAAGTGTTATTTTCTTCAGTATTTTTTGGTGCTGCTCTTACCAAGCTATTAATTCTCTTTCCATAATATTCTTGCATCATTATCATTTCTTTTTTACATTTTCCCCCTCCCATTCTTATTTATTTTGCTTTTCTAGAAATTCTTGTTGGGCTTGGGTCCAATTAGCATTTTTCTTTGAGACTTAGTTATTTTCACATTGTTGACTTCCTTTGAGTTTATGTCTTGGTGTTCTCTGGCACCATAGTAACTTTTTATGATCAAGTTCTTCTTGTTGTTTGCTCATTTTTTCCAGTCTATTTCTTGACTTTGGACATTATGTTGAAGTTCTCCTTACCTGTGGGTAGAGAAGTACCAGGCCAAGCTTCAGGCTTTTTTCTGCTGTTCTTTTCAGTGCTAGTTCTAAGAATCTTTAAGTATTTGGTGCTTCCAAAGTGGTATGATCTGAGGAGAGATAGACCACAAATGTTCTTCACCCTAGAACTGTGAGCAGAAACTGTGACTCAGAATTGCATATCAGCAATGGAGTTATCAATCAGGGCCAGTTAGACCTAATGCTAGCAAATATGCCCTGAATTGTGCTTTTGACCCGCCATCTACCCCTTTTACCATATCTGGACTAAGCGCTCCCAAAGCTGTTGGTGTTGCTGTCACTGTTACCTTCAAGGCAAATAGTTACTGCAGCTTATGTGCACAGACCTCTCTTGCCAACCACCTAAATTTTTTTCTACAAATGTCATTTCTTTTTATTATTCTTTTTCATTTTCATTGCAATGATGCAAGGAACTCTACATGTAGAAATTCCCTCTACTAATTCAGATGACAGCTCTCTGTGATTGATTACCTTACAGAGTTGCCTGGAACATTGAGAGGGTAAGTGACTTACCCAGAGTCACAGAATTAATAGGTATGTGAAGCAAAGCTTAAACCCAGTTCTTCCTGAAGGTCTTTTCTAGATCTATATGGGTGGCCATTATTATTATGGCAGTGCTGCTCATTGGATAGATCATTCACTGGTCATGGAGACACAAGGCTTGATTTTGAATCCTATTTCTATTTGTGTAGCCCTGAACAAATTGTTAAATCTCTGAAGGTCTTAGTTTCCTCATTTTCCTCATTTCACAGAGTTCAACTCAATGATTTCTAAAATGCCTTCCAGTTCTGAATCTATGATTCTTTTTTTTTATTGTTTTCTTTTATTTGTGCTTTTTGAAGGTGAAGAAGAAGAGGAAGTAAGCTGGATGGACAGATTTGGCATCAGAAAGAGGCTATTTTCTTTCAGATGGCTTTTTGGATTGAAAAGAAACAACACACCCATGGGAAAAGGTATTTGAAATATTTGTGGTGACAGATATTTTTGATGGGTTGTAGAACAGGTTTTAAAAAATGTGTTCCCACAAATTGGGTAAAAATCTGTAGTGATATTTACAGACGTGGCCTATCTTAATGAAGGTAACATAAAGAAGTATCTGTTAGAATCTCTTGGATGCAGGTATAGATCTACATTCAAATCTCACCTCTGATATGCAGTTGTTATGTGACCATGGGCAAGTTAATTTACCAATCTGAATCTTAATTTCCTTACCTACAAAATGTAAATAATAGTATTGCAGTATCTATCTCTCAATGTTGTTGTGTGATTCAAAGGAAATGTTCCCTTAAAAATGTTTCTTGTATTATAGAGCACTATGTAAATATATTATTATAATTATAATTTTAAATGCAGAGAATTTTCCAAAGCAAGCATTACATTATGCCAATGACTTCTGGTACACAATAATAAAGAATGAATTTGATGCTCCTAAGTACCCCATAAGTATTTTTAGGTGTGTAACATTCTTAGCTATCAACTTCAATGGAGACAAAAAGGAGTATGAATAACCCAAAAAGTAAAAGTGTTCTGTCGGGTATATTTTTTTTTCAGAACATTTGCCATTCTTAATTATACTTCGCTTGGACTAATATCAAAATGAATCTGTATTCTCTAAATGTATATTGTCCAGCTTCTATTGAATGGAAGCTACAAGTCCATCATGTAACAAAATATATTGGGGATAAATTACATATGGAACATTGAGTTAACTCTTTTGAAGTCTACTCATGAGGCTAAGCTTATGGCCAAAACTATGAGTATATAAAAACATTTTTCTATAGTTTGTAGGATTTGATTTGAATATAATTTTGAATTGGAAAAGGGAGTAAAGAACAAAAATTTCAATTCAAATCCTATCCCTGAAAAATGCTAACTCTTTAACTAATACACAAATCATTTAATCTCTAAATTTCCTAGGCAAGTCTAGTGCTACTCTGCATCATTAAAAGGAGTTTCCTCACCTGGAAAGGGCACTTTACCAATGAAATTGCAGGTCTGACATTTTTACCTATCCCTATGTTCCCTGAATTGCAGCACTGCCATCCAGAGCAGCTCTCAGAGCTGTCAATATAATCCCAAAAGAGAACATAGTCTTCAGATGCTAACCCTACTCAATTAAACCCCAATAAAATGTAATTAAACCCCAATAAAATGCAGGCATCACATTTAACATTGAATATTTTTAGATTTGGAAGAAACTTGAATTGTATTAAGAATAATAAAGGTGTTTCAAACCACTTCCGATTGTTCACTGAAGAAAGCCATATACACCCAGAGAGAGGGATGTGAAATGTGGACCACAACATAACATTCTCATACTTTCGATTGATGTTTGCTTACATTGTGTTTCCTTTATCTTATATGTCTTTCGTGTAGATATGTTTTTTCTTGCACAACAATGATAAGTGTGGAAGTATGTATTTATATATTCGATTTGTCAAGTATTTTAACATAACTAACATGTTGTGGATATCCTGCCATCTAGGGGAGGGGTGGGGAGTAGGGGGGAAAAATTTGTAACAGAAAGCTATGTAAGGGTTAATGTTGAAGAATTATCCATACATATGTTTTGCAAATAAAATTAAATTAAATTAAAAAAATAATAATAAAGGTGAGTCAAATGCACTTTAGAAGCTATCCAGGCCAACCTTTAATTGGATAGACAAATGAACTGACTTCTAGAAAATTAAATCACAAAGCTAACAGATGATGCCATGGCACATAAAATCATATTCTGATTCCAATGATAGACTTACTTCTAAGATGCAAAATTGTGTAACCTCTGGGAAGTCAGATACAAATATCATGGTGACACAGTAGATAGAGTGCCATGTATGGAGTTAGGTAGATTCATCTTCCTGAGTTCAAATCTGGCATCAGACACTTATTAGCTATGTGACTCTGGGTGAATTGCTTAACCCTGTTTGCCTCAGTTTTCTCATCTGTAAAATGACCTGGAGAAGTAAATAAAAAACCACTTTAAGAAAATCTTAAAGGGGTCATAAAGAGTCAGACACAACTAAAAAATGACTCAACAATACAATATCATGCTACCTCCAATAGATGGTTTATGAATAGCTCCTTTCATTTCACTGCCAAACAAGATTCACTAAAAAGATTAGTCAAGCCTTATCCATAAAACTGATACAGAACAGCTAGGTGACACAGTGAATAGAGTGCTACACCTAGAATCAGGAAGATCTGAATTCAAATCCAGCTTTAAATACTAGCTGTGTGATCTAGGATAAATTATTTAATCCCAGTTTGTTTCCAATAAACTATAAAGTAGGGATAATAATAGCAACTACCTCCCAGGCAAATTATCAAGATCAAATGAGATAACAGTTATAAAGCACTTAGCATGGAACCTGGAACATAGCAGGCACTATGGAAATGTTACCTATTATCATTGTTGTTGTTGAAATTTTGACTGTAATACCTCTAGGACCTTCTAAGGACCCTCCTTATTTTGAGATTCTGTCATTTTCTGTATGTGCCTGTGCATGTGTGTGTGTGTGTGTGTATGTGTGTGTGTGTGTGTGATATAATACATTTTAAATAGAAATCACAAAATCACCTCACATGGTAGCAGAATGTCACAGTTCCAAAAGAAATTCCTATTATAGATAAGCAAAGGCTGCCACTAATTCAGCTTGAAAGGAATATGAATTCAGATAGCCATATAATTGTTTTGCATATGTATATATGTATGTGTCTATATACATATATATGAAAATTGATTTTTCTAGATACACATATAACTTTAGATGAATTACAACTATCTTTATTACCTGAAAAATGAGGGGTTAACAACACCTAATCTGTAATTTTTTTTAATGTGATGATTTTATAATTCTAGATAAGATTCTATTCTGATCTAGTCAAGGAAGAAAATGAGTTATTTTGAGGTCTTCTATTCATTTTCTCCCAGAGTAAAATCTAAAGAGAATAATTTAAATTCCAGTTCTCCAAAATCTAATCATGAACATATTCATGAATTTAGATTTATAATTCACCATTTATTCATTAGCAGCAATGCTATTTATCAAAATTTAAGTAATGTATATTTTAATACCATCTGGGAGATGATTTGAATAAGGAAACAAATATATCTGAAAATAGATTTTTTTGTCTTTTTAAAAATCTATAATTACGCATAATTTTGTATGCCACTACATGTAAATTTCTATTGTACATTCTTCTCATTAACAATAGAAAATGTTGAATATATGTATATCCATTATGAGAAACAGTGTTTTGTATATAGTAAGCACCTAATAAATGATATCTTTATTTACATTTATATTTCTTTATAAATTTTTATCTTCCGTAGACATCCAGAACAATTTTGGAATAAGTGATGAAAGAAACCAGAGGCCACTTGAGCTCAATATCTTCCCAACCAAGCAGCCATATATTCCATTTGCATTGGCTAAGGCTTATATCACCAAGGTAAAGATCAAAAAGAGGGGGTCGAGTATTAATAAATGTCTTTGGACAATAATTTCTAGGGAAGCAGATATAAATAAATTTTAAACACATTTACATATATAAAATAGGATGTAAATTTTTTTTTAAACTGAGGCATTTGTAGGCATTCACATGCGAGCATAGCCACCTAATAATAAATGTTTATGTACATTCTAAGCTAAATCACATGGAGGCTGAGAGGAAGGTGTTGGTAGAAGGTTAAAATATTTGTAATTGCCATGGAACTTGTGTTTTATCCACAGGCAAACTATGATTTGTCTTGAACTTCTGTGAATTTTCATATATAAGCTAAATTTCTCATATAGCAATGCTCACAATCTATGTGGAAACTCTGGTCACTGGACCCAGAAGGCTCAGGAGGTGAATGCGAGGCTGGTGACCTTGCACAGCTCTCCCTCACTTAAATCCAATTCACTTGCATGTCATGGCATCACCCACTGATATCATGATCATCTTTGAGAATGAAGGACAACCAACAACCTCTGTGTGTACATACACATACACTCTACATTATAGACTAAGGTGATTAAGGATAACTTTAACAAAGAAGGTAACATTTAAATTGTATTTTTAAGAATGGTTAGGAATTCAACAAACAGTAGAGGAGGAAATAAGATGTTGTAAGCAAAGGCAAGTAGTGTATATTATGGGTGTTCCAGGGGTAGACAGACAACAGAACAGTATGACTGAACTGGAGAACATGGGGAGGAACAAAAAATAAAGATAAAAAAGTAGCATGGTTTCCCCGGTGGTTTGACTTGAATGTTAGCCAGAGGAATTGGAACTTATTTAAAAGTCAGAACAATTTTAGTAAGATTTATGGATTCTTTGCTTCTGCCCAGAGTATAGAATGCTACAGAAGAATTCTTCTTCTAGAAATTTACCTAACATAAATAATTTTAATAATAGCACAATACATCAATTGTTGATAAAGGGTTATATAAAACATACACACCTGCAGCTAAGCCACAGGTATTTGAATTAGCCAATTTTAAAATTCCAACTTAATTAATAAGCATTTATTGGCAATTAATTGTGTGTGAAGTATTTTACTAGGCTCTGGAGAATGGGATATATGACAAAGACAACAGTCCGAGCTTTCAATGGGCTATTGTTCTGTGACCTATTTTTTTAATAGCTGTAGGATAATGGATATAAATTCAAATTGTTTTCTGAAATTAGACATGGTAAATGCCTGAAATTTAAATGGCATGATACTTTTTTGATGATTAATTCTTTTTAAACACAGTGTGGTAAAACATTTTCATTTAACTTTTCAAATATTATAATTGAAAGAAATTTCCCACAATGTATAGAGTCATGAAATTTTGAATGTGAAAGAAAATTTTAATATCATATCATCCAAACCTCTCCTTTCTCAAAAGAGGAAGCTAAAGCTCTAAGAAATGTTGTAACTTGCCTAATCATACAGGCAATCAAAAACAAAGCTAGAACAAGATATCAAGTGTACTAAATCAGTCTAATTTAAAAAAAAATACACTATCATGCAAAAATGTCAGTATAGGCCCTTTCAAAGCAGGTCTGTCATTTACAAAGATTTTCTGGTGGTTTTTTTTCCCCTAAAATGAATAATAGTCAATCACAAATGACTAAAGAAAATACATTTGTCTCCTTTAAACTATTTTCAGAGGTCATGAAAGAAGTCTAACTAGGCAGTAAACCTGGGAGTGTTTCTATTATGTCTTGATGATCTTAAAAGAATGGGGAAAATAGAGGGAAAATGCAACGGGGAGAAGTAGGGGGAGAAAAGGTTAGGGAAAATTATCTCACACTATTGTAGAACTCTATTTAAAGGAAAGAAAGGATGGAGGTGGGAGACTGCTGACAATTGAACCTCATTCTCATCTGAACTAGTCAAAAATGGAAAGAATACACACAAGCAAAATGGGGAACAAAAATACATTTCATTCAATAAGGAAAATAGGAGAAGAGAAAATTAGGGTGAAGGCAAATAAAGGAATGAATTAGCTCTAAGCAAAATAAACTCAAAATAAAGATGTTCAAAAATAGGCATAATTCTTTTTTGAAGCAGAACACAATTGAAAATTAGGGAAATGCCCATTAATTAGTGTATTGCTGAATAAAAATAAATGTGACAAGAAATTATGAAAGGGATGGTTTCAGATAACATTGGTTGAACTGATAGTGTTAAATGAGCAGGAAAACAATTTATACAATGAAAACAATATTGTAAAGACTTAGGAAATCTGATTAGCATAATAAAAACATAATTTCAGAGGACCAATGATGAGGCATGCTACCCACCTCTTTATAAAAAGGTTAAAAAGTTTAAAGTATAGAATGAGACATATTTCTGTATATTAAATATATATATATACACGTACACATTTATATACATATATACATATAACCCATTTTAAGTTATATGTGTGTAGGTATATATGTATAGATATAGATATAGATAAATAGAAAATAGCCAGCACAGGAATTAATTTTGCTTTATTACACATGTTTTATAATATACATTTTGTTTTTTCTTTCTTTTTTAGTGGAGAAAGGGGAAAGGGAGGCAAGACAGAGTTTTATTGATTTTTTTTAATTCTAAAAAAGTAAATAATAATTCTAGATGAGCATTAGTTAAGATCTGGCTGGTGTTCGATGGTTTGATGTATTATAAAGCCAAGTAATATTTATTTTGTGATTGTGTTTAAATGATTCTATTATTCCACCATTAGCAATCATAGTCTAGGTTTTATCATTTACATTATAGATATTGATATGTGCAAGAGGCTCATTATTAGATACACTTTGGTAAATATACTTAAGTAAACATTTATACAAATATTACATAATAAAATATCTGCACAGGATAACTGATGTAGAATTTTCCTATTACAAAATGTCTTATGTATCATGATCTTCAATGTAATAATTTATCCCTATCAGTTAGATAACTGGCTTTGATTAATCTAAATAGTACTGAGCTCCAAACATCAATTACATCACTGTATGCTAATTATAGAAGATGAATAACAAGATTAGTATTGATCACAATATTAACATAGTAAATAGTCTTCCAACAAAATATAAACATTCCTAGGATACCTTGATTATGTTTGTGGTATATTGTATTTAAGCCAGAATTGATGCCAACAGGGAAAAAGAGTATTATATTGTGGATATTTTTATTATTCCATAACCAGTTTATTGATGATTTAATTTTTTAGCCATTCCGCATTTCCTGGTTTTCCTGACACTGACCACTTCAAGGCTGTAGAATAAATAGTTTATATAGCACATCAGAATCGAGCAAGGTAGCAAGTTTTTACAGATTCTCTGAATTTCAAGAAGAAAAAGACCATTTTGATGACAGCAGCATGCTTTGTCTTCAAAGATTTGCTATCAAATCGTATAAGCTTATTCTCAAAAACCAACTTTAAGAACAAGAAAAAAGAATTCATTTGCATCATAGTGAAAATGAACTATGTATATCTGGCTGAATTGAATTAACAGATCACAGAAATATTTTAGCAGCCATAGTTTAGATTCTTATAAAGGATTTTCTTTTCAACTACATATGACTATATTATGTCTTCTAAAACTTTGCAGATGACAAAGGATATGCATCAAATGCAACTCAAATATATACAAATTACCCAAAAAATGGAGTTAATAAGAAGAGAGGAGCAGGTAACTGAAAAAACAATTGATATATTGTAATAAGACTTGGCATTGCTATTTCACTTTAAAACCTAATTTATTGGCTAGTATAAAATTTAGACATCTTAAACTTCATAATGTAATGTGTCCTCATGTTACTATTCTAGACATCCAAACTTTATCTTAACACCTGTAGTAATGGGGAATCCATGACCTCCCAAGGCAGTCCATTCTTCTTTGAAAAGCTATGCTTATTAGTAAGTTGGGAACCATTTTAGCAGCACCCTTGTTTTCTTTTAATACTTAATATTTTATTTTTACCAGTTAAATGTAAAACAATTTTTTACATTTGCTTTTAACACTTTGAGTTCCAGATTCTCTTCCTTCTTCTTTACTACCACCTCGTTGAGAAGGCACATGTGAAACTATGCAGAGCATTTCCATAAGAATCATGTTGTGAAAGAAAACATAGATTCTTACCCCCACCCCACAAAAAAATCCCTCAAGATTAAAAAAGTTAAAACAAGTGTTAGCAACATCCTTGTCCAAAGACATTTTAGAGCCTAACACTGTCATTTAATAGGTAAGAAAATCTAGTACCATAGTGGTTTAGTGACATCCAAATTAATAACAAAACTAGAATATTTATATTGACTATTCTGTGAACCTATGAATATTCTAATTAAAAATATGAACTTCTTATTTTCAAAAAAGGCCTTAACTCATTTCCTGACTCTGCTATCTACTAGTTGGGTCATATGACGAGTTATTTCTTCTTAATGCATCTTAGCTTCCCCATCTGCAAAATTGAGAATACTTTGTTTCTGTCTTCAGGTGTTTAAAAGACTACCACTTGTTAAAGGGATTTGTCTTTTCTGTTTGGTCCCAAAAGACAGAAATGGGAGCTGTGGTGGAAGTTCCAAAGAAGTTGGTGTAGGCTTACTATGAGGAATAAATTCCTAACATTTAAAGTTATCTAAAAGTGGAATGGATTGCTTGGGGAAGTAGCAAGTACCCTACCCTCAACCCTCATATTCAAGCAAAAACTAGCTGATCATTTGTCCTATAAACACTAGAGGAAATTATTTTCATGAATGGTTTCAAAAGACTATATGGCTACTGGGAGCCCTTCCAACTCTGAAATTTTGCAATTCTAAAATTCTCTCATGTGATGCTTTCTTTTGATGCTCCTTCTTTAACACAGAAAATTGTTTTAAAAACTGATGGTTCAGTCATATATCAAATTGAAAATTAATAATGAAATGAGAAGACTCAGAAGTAATATGATATTGTCCTCCAAATAATTGAAGGGTTATCATTTGAAGGATGGACTGGATGTTTCCTATTTAATCCAAAGTACAGAATTAGGTGAACTAGACGCTACAAAGAAGTAAATCTTGACTTGTTATAAAAAAAATTCTGAACAATTAGAGTGTTCAAAAATGAAATGGGTTTCTAGGAGAGGATGTAACATCTTCCTCCTTGTAGATCTTCCAACAAAGGCTGACTGATCACTTTTCAGCAATATTTGAGTGGGGTTTTTTTCATATATTTTCCATATAACACCCCTTTCAATTCTCAAATTCCATATTTATGATTTTCTGATTGCTTGCTGAATTAAACTTCAAATTCCTCAATTAAAGCTGTCCAGAAGTGGAATGGGATACTTAGAGAAGGAATGGGTTCCTTTCTGCTTGGAAGTCTTCAACAGAAACTGGATGATCACTTAAGCATTTTACAATGAGATATAAGTTTGACTGGATGGTCTCTGAGATTCCTTCTAACTCTCAAATTCTGTGATTCTATGAGTTATTTTACTTTATTAAGAGTCAAAAAAGATAAGGGAAGAAGATTGGGAGGCATACATCATTGTGAGGGTGAGTGATACTTGGGGTGCTAAAATGAATAGAACATTTTTATAGAGGTCTTGGATTTTTCATATCACACTCAAACATAAACTTTCTTGGTCACCACATTCATCACTCTACTAACTCACAAGGAGTTAAAGAGAATTACTAAATAAAATGTGATTTGAAGAAAAATCCCTTGAGTTTTGAAAGAGCAAGAAAGATCATCAGGACCAAAATACATGTGTACAGAGCACCATTGGGGTTTTATGTTTAATGTTAACTTCTGTTAAAGCTCTGTGTTTAAGCTACTCAGATTAGATTTTTGAAGCCAAAAGATAACCTTTCCAAGTCTGATATGTGTGCACATTGATTAAAACAAGAGATGCCTGCAGAACCCTCTCCTGTTACTATTTATTTTAAGGCAGGTGGTGATTACAGTTTGGCTGAAGGGTGACTTACTATCCTTCTTCAAGTACATGGAGTGTTAAGAGGTGCAGAGTTAATAGCTTTTCTTCATTGTCTCTTGCAATAGAACAATAAAAAGGAAATGGGATAACATCAATGTAGGAAAAGATAAGGTTAGAAGTAACTTTTAACACTGAGTGTTATATCCTGTCAAGTTAAGATGCTGGGGTATTTATAAAGGGCCCTATAAAACCATAACAAGTGATAGCTTATACCTAGCCTGTAAAAAATAACTCCAAGATATTGCAATGGGAAAGCTCTAACACATTTTCTCTAATTTAAAGAATGACTACAGCAACAAGATAAAGAAACTAAGAGGGAGATTTGAAGCATATCAGGAACAAATCGACAAGAAAAACCAATCTTGGCAAGATACAATGAAGGTAAAATAAACATGTAAACTGCCCCCAGGAGAGCAAAGAAAACCTTCAAATGGTATTACATTGTATAAATATATAGGCAGTCATTGAACCTATAATTTCATTGATATAGAAAACTTCCATGTGAGACCAATACCTCTTTTAAGGAAAGTTTGGATTTTCTCCAAAAGTTTTGCCCAGAGCATTATGAAGTTAAGTACAGAGTTACCTAACCAATAAATGTCAGAAGCCATTCTCTATCTACTCTGTCTTGCTTTTTAGATTGATCTAGGTGTCATCTCAATTAGTCACTCTCTCTCACCTCCCAAATCCAATCTGTTGCCAAGGGCCTTCGATTTTATCTTCATAACAACTCTCACATATGTCCCCTTCTCTCCTCTGCCACTTCCACCATCCTACTGCAGCCCCTCATCACCTCTTGCCTAGAATATGGTAATAGCCTACTGGAGTCTGTCCACCCTACAATATGCTACCCAAGTGATCTTCCTGAAGTATAGGTCTGACTCTGGCACTCCCATAACTCAATACATTCCTGTAACTTCCTGTCAACTCTAGGATAAAATATGAAACCTTCTGTTTGGTGTTGAAAGCCCTTTGCAACCTGCCTCCTCTCTCTATCTTTCTAGTTTTCTTATACTTTACACCCTACAAACCAGTAACACTGGTCTCCTGGATGTTCTGCAGCAAGATATTCCAGAAATTTTCACTATCTCTCTATAATGCCTAAAAGCCCTCCATTATCATATCTATCTCCTGGTTTCAAGTCCCAGATAAAATTCCACCTTCCATGGGAAACTTTTCCTGATAGTCCTTAATTCTAGTGCTTTTCTTCTGCTTATTTTCAATTTATTCTATATAAAACTTATTTGTACATATTTGACTGCATGATTTTTCCCCCAAGAGATTGTGAGTTCCTTGAATGCAAGGACAATCTTTTATCTTATTTTTCTAGTGCTTAGCAAAGTGTCTTCTTATACATAGCATCATTTAATAACTCCTTAATGACTTTTACTCTAACAAGTAAATAGCAGAGAAAGATCACAATTTCAGATTTCTTTACTTCTCTCTCCTTTCCTTACCCCTTTACATTGTAATTTTCTTTAAAACAAAGACAATATCTTTGCCTTTCTCTATAAGACCAAACTTAGCATTGTACCTGGGCCATAGTAAGTGTTTAATAAATGCTTAGTTAACTGACAATCTACCTAATTAACTAGAGAATCATGCATAACAATGGAATTTGAACTTTATTTGAGAAGTAATAGGTAGCCAATAAAAATGTTTAAGCAGAGAAGTGACGATACATAATGAAGACTAGTGAGATAATAGTACAGTTTGGATGGGGGAGGTAGACCAAGAGTGAGTGTAAGAAGATCTGTTAGGAGATATTATTAAGAGGTGATGAAAACCTGTATTAAGCTAATGGCCATGAAAATAAAGAAGGAATCAATATGACAAATAATTTTGAGAGAAAATTGATGGGACTTGGTAACTTAGATTGAATGTGATAAGTAAAAGTGAGAGGAGAAGCAGAGAACAAGTAGGTTTTTTGAACATGGGAAGCAGGGTAAAGGACAGTTCAATTAGTGAGGTCAAGAGCAAAACAGTCACTAGGGTGTGATAGTCTTGTATTATTGCATCAAAAATTGAGGGAACTTGACAGCACTTGTATTACTTCAGTGAGTACAAAGACCTGAGCTTAGAACTTAGTTTGAAAGAATCATTATTTAAATAGGAGGTTACTGCTGGCATTCACTCATATTCTAGGCAAAATTCCCAGACATGCCAATAACCAGTTCTCTCTAATAACCATCCAAGAAAAGGTGATGTCCTAAAGTTTCTGTCTCCTCCCTATTTAATGGTATTCTGGAGTTCTCCATTTGGGGTTTTGTATACCAAGATCTGAAGTACCCTCCCCATAAAAATCTCCTTCTGACAATATACTCAGGTAAATCGGGTTTTTAAAATTTATATGAAGATATCTTTTATGCTTTTTGCCCTTTTTTGGTGTTTGTACAAGGTTCCAAAATTGTTTATTATGTTTTGAGTCAGAAAGCAAATTGTGCTCAATCATAGGTCTGAAGCTAGAGGAGACTTTACCTTAAAAGTCATTTTGTCCAATCTCCTCATATTATTAACAAGAAAACCGAGATCCAAAGAGAATGTGTCTTTCCCAATGACACACAATTAGTAAATATTCGAAGTGACATTCATATTCAGTTCTTGTTACCCAAATCTCAGTGTTCTTTCCACAGTATCTAATATTAACTTTGAGGTGCTTGAAGGACATTCAGAGGGAGCTATCCTTTACTCAGTTATCTATATATGTCTGACCATCATAAAAGAAGTTGAGACTAGAGATACAGAATTGGAATATAAATTCATTGAGAAGAGAAGGGAAATAAATTGGAAACAGAGGAGAAAAGAGTCTTGCCCAAAATTGTAAAGCTACTAAATGTCTGAAGCAGGATTCTAATTCAATTAAAAAATTCCATCCCCTAACTTCCTTTATTTGAATTATGTTTTCATTTTTGTTCTTTTAGAGACATTAATTCTTATATGTACAATCTTGAGAAAAGGGTGAGGGAGAAGGTAAAGAATAAGTTTATTCACCTGATATTAGAATAGCAAAAGATTCACTTACAATGCTCTTTCCCCTTCATTTTCTTCCTAATGTCTAGATTTTGGTGGAGAAAACAGATGAACTAATGCAAGAAAAGAACAAACTCCTCCTGCAAGTTAAGCAAGAGAAGGAGAAATGGGAAAAAGAAAAGGTAATTCAGTAGTAAATGTCAATCCTATCATGAAATTAATTGATTAAAAAAATCTAATTTAGATCAAAAGCCAGATTTTGTCTAGTTGCCAAATAAAACAAAATCTTGTCCTATCTTTAATTGGGTTTTATATCTCTTATTTGTTTATACATAATTTTTTTAAAATGTTTTAAGCAAACAAGCATTTACTTTTTTTCCCTCTCCTCTCCATTGAGAAAGGGAAAAAAAGAATCTTTGTAACAAAAAACACATACATATGTATATATAAGTATTTACATATACACACACACACACTCTTCCTCTGTCAAACTAAGTTGAAGAAATGCATTGGGAGAGAGCGTTTTCTCAGTGATAGTCCTAAGCAGGTCCAGTCTAAAAATCATCATGACTGTCAATTATGAGTCAAACTAGCTAGTAATTGTGCTCTACAACACCTTCCATGAAAATAAAATTACTTCCAATTTGAGATAAAGTAAAGAATGTGTACACAAAGTGAAGCAAAACACATACACACACACTCACACACACTGCTTCTCAGCTCTGAATTCCATGATTGTATGGAAAAATGATTGTCAACTAAAATTGATTTTTTTAATAGTTGATTTAAAAGTACACATAAGAACAAGTTAAAATCTGCATATATTTGATTGAAGGGCTCAGGATGCAAAGAGAAACTTGTGTGCTAGAACATTAAGTTTGTTTTTGTTTTTTTGTCTATTTGGTCTCACTAGTTGCTGGCAGTCCTCAAATTCAGGATTTGATTTTGCTATTTGATTTCACTTAATGGTTAAATCAGATTTGGAAGAGAACTAAATGCAGAAGAAAATGATCCCAGTTATTAACTACCATATGTAAAGATGCATAACTGAAAAGAAGTAGCCAAATGGACTTAGAAGATCTCATCAGAATCATTAAGGAGAATTTGAAAATGTATATTTTTATTAAATTGTTTTTTGAACACTGGCATCATTACTAATGAACTAAACTCTCTAGCAATTGTCTTCCTTCTCTCCCCCATCTATTGAATGAATATATGTATTTGGCTATGTGTACTTGGGAGCATACACATGATGAATAGATTTTTTAGGATAGAAGAAACTTCTTAGTTAAGAAAACTTTGCTAGATAAAAAAATATTTGGGGATCCATATTTTATGTTTATTGATGTACCCTAAGTTGTCATTTCATTCCCCTATCAGTAAGTTGAGGACAAATTGTACATCAGAAAGATGAGATGATTCAAAAATTATCTTTAATAGTTGAATTACATGGAACAAGGCAGACACATTGGGATATTTATAAGAAAGAGGATGATGGTGATGGTGGAGATAACAGTTTGTATTCCAATATTGTCTACAGAAGCATTCCTCACACTATGGTATCCCTGTTATAGATCAGAAAACCCGATCTTAGAGAATTAATCATTACTTTTACTATTAACTGAAATTTATATAGCATCTTATATGGTCTAATTGGAGACTCAACATAACCTTAGTGATAGCAAGTAAAAATGCCTCCATTTTATAGAGAGGAGACTGTGACTTAGAAGGCGATATGACTTGCCAGACACACATATAGTAATTAGATAAAAATAAAAAACAGGATTTAAATACATGTCTTCTGACTCTATTTAAGTATTCAAAATACTTTTGCAAATATTGTATTTTGTAATCTATTACAAAACAGAGTTGGGTCACTTCAAAATTTTTTCTTTTCCCTATTCACTATTTAGAAAGAGTTGAGAAAAACATGAACTGTATTTTGAAAGACTATGATCATTGCATTGTAGCTTGCTTCTAACATACACTCTTAAAGAATTCTGCAGATTATTAAATGTGCTAAGCAATCATAGAAAAAAATGCACTAGAAAAAAATTCTTATGATTCATCATGGATACATGTTTTCAATTTAGAAACATATTAGATAAAAAAAATACTTTCATTAGAATTTTCAAATTGATAGGTAATTTAAAATTTTCAATAGCATTTTATTTCCCAAATACATGTAAAGATAATTTTCAACATTTATTTTTGTAAGACTTTGTGTTTCAAATTTTTCCCTCACTCCCTTACCTCCCTGTTCCCAAGACAGCAAGTAATCTGATATAGGTTAAATACATATAATTCTTTTAAACATATATCCATATTTGTCATGTACAAGAAAAAATAGATCAAAAGGGAAACAACTGTGAGAAACAAACAATAAGTGAAAATATTATGCTTCTATAAGCATAAGTTCTCTCTCTGAATTCGTATGAAATTTTTTATCCCAATAAAATTGTCTTGAATCACCTCATTGTTGAGAAGAACCAAGTCTGGATGTTTAATTTTAAGTTTTAAAAGAAGTTGTTTTTTACCTATCACAGTAAAAAAAAAGGGGGGGAAGGGGTAGGTGACATTGTATGGTATAGAGTTTCATTAGATGACAGATATGAACATAATAATTTTCTATAGTAGTATAATAAAATAATTCCCTCTTTTTATTTTTAATAAAATTTTTTCAAATAAATATATGACAAAACTACCTATATTGTAGACATAAGTAGAGTAGGTGATCACCTACATGCTATGATTTCAATGGCACTATGAAGACAGACTTCTCAGGTGGTACAGAGCCAGAAATTTCACTATTGAAGAATATTCCTTTTCCAAAAGTATATTTATTATATTTATTGGCTAAGCATATTAAGTTATTTATATTAAGTTTCTAGTAAGAATGATCATAAAATAATAGGCAAAGGGCTGATCCTGGCTCACATATCTGATGATCTGGGTTCAAGTCCTACCTTGAACATATATTATTTTTTGACAATGGACAAGTCATATATATAACCCATAAGTCCACCAAGCAACTCTTTAACAATCTAAATTACAGATGTACTTCTGATCTGCATTGATGAAGAGAGTTTCCCTACTAGGAGTTATTCACTCTGACATAATATGGGGGGGAAAGCAGATAATCAAATAAACCTATTTTAGTGCTTTTTCTGATGCACAGGGAAAGTAATGATGAAAGGGTCAGAACATTGGATATGATGGTCAATGGTGGAATGGAAAAAGAAAAAGGATGTCAAAAAACATGATAGGGACTAGAAAATAGAAAGTCAAGACTTCTAAAGATGAATTTCCTACTTGGTAATTTTGCCCAGGATTGTCCTAAAAAAACTATATTGAGAAACTCTATAGATCAATAAAACTAAGATGAATAACTTTTTGCTCACTTATTTTCAGGTACTAAAGATCCAACTGGATTTTTTTGATGGTTTTATTTTTGTATTAAAGCTTTTTATTTGCAAAACATTATGCATGGGTAATTTTTCAACATTGACCCTTGCAAAGCTTTCTGTTACAAATTTTTCCCTCCTTCCCCCCACCCCCTCCTCTAGATGACAAGAAGTCTAATACATGTTAATTATGTTAAAATACTTGACAAATTGAACATGTGTATACATATTTATACAGTTATCTTGTACAAGAAAAATTGGATCTACAAGAAAAAAAATCTGAGAAGGGAAACATAATGCAAGCAAACATCAATAGAAAGCATGATAATGCTATGCTGTGGTCCACATTCAGATCCCATAGGCCTCTCCCTTGGTATATATGGCTTTTTTTTATCACTGAACAACTGGAACTGGTTGGAAACATCTCATTGTTAAAGAGAACCATGTCCATCAGAATTGATCATCATATAGTCTTGTTGTTTCCATGTATAATGATCTCCTGGTTCTGCTCATTTCACTCAGCATCAGTTCATGCAAGTCTCTCCAGGCCTCTCTGAAATCATCCTGCCGGTCGTTTCATACAGAACAATAATATTCCATGACATTCATATACCATAGTTTATTCACCATTCTCCAATTGATGGGCATCCATTCAGTTTCCAGTTTCTAGCCACGACAAAAAGGGCTGCCATAAACATTCTTGCACATGTGGGTCCCTTTCCTTCCTTTAAGATTTTTTTGGGATATAGGCCCAATAGAAACACTTCTGGGTCAAAGGGTATGCACAATTTGATCACTTTTTGAGCCTAGTTCCAAATTTCTCTCCAGAATGGTTGGTTCCATTCACAGTTCCACCAACAATGTATCAGTGTCCCAGTTTTCCCACATCCCCTCCAACATTTGTCATTATCTTTTCTGTCATCTTAGCCAATCTGACAGGTGTGTAGTGGTATTTCAGAGTTGTCTTAATTTGCATTTCTCTGATCAATAGTGATTTGGAGCACCTTTTCATATGACTAGAAATAGTTTTAATTTCATCATCTGAAAATTGTCTGTTCATATCCTTTGACCATTTATTGATTGGAGAGTGGTTTGAATTCTTACAAATATGAGTCAATTCTCTATATATTTGGTCCAACTGGATTTAATACAATATTTTCAATAGGATTTATTTTTTTAAAACAGTAACAATCAAAACCAAATAAAGGAGGATAAAAGTTTTTCTACATATTAGAAGTGGTAGGGAATGATTGATCATATTCTATCCCTTCTTTATCTCAAATAAAAATAAAACTAGTAGAAACGATACCATCAATTTGTCACTCTATTCAAAATCTCAACACATAGTAGTCTAATCAAGAATAAAAGGTAATCATCACATGGTATTTGGATACTAATTGGCTTAAACTAGAAAAAAAATTTTTTGGAATTCTGACCTAAAGAATTCTAGGATAAAATAGTATATGTGGTTTAAAAATTATGATGCTAAGAATTTCATCTGAGGGGAACAGTACATTACATTTCAGTTATATTCTTTTGAAATGTTTTTTACAGAGTTGGCTTCTGGAAACTTTTGCTCAGAAACTTGATCTTCTACATACTCACCATTCTGTGAGTAAGTAAGGTCTCCAAGTGGCAATTTCTTCACTAGGTTCTCTATACCAAAGCTATGATTTTTCCCACCATTCAAGGACTTCATTTCCTCTATTTCTAATAATCCTTCTACATTCCTTATCCCTTAGACTTGCATGATGAGTTAACATTGTGTAATAAAGTAATAGGAATAGCTCATAAGTATATTATCAAAACACATATGTAATCTCATGTCATCTTTACAACAACCCTGTGGTATAAATTGTAAATGTAGCATTATTTTCATTTGACCCATGAAGAAACTGAAGTTCAGAGTATTGAAAGACTTTGCCCAAAAGCACAAAACTAAAAAGTTTCAGGGGTGTGACTTGAATTCAGTTCTTATTCCATTTGTAATATATACCCAACTATACCACAGACTCCTCTATTAAAATAGTCTTTAATAATTTTTATAAAGTCAAATCCATATTTTTTTTGGCTTTCTCCTTTGCTTACTCATAGAACTGAATGTGCCAAGTAACAGTTTTAAGGGAATATTGGGAAACCAGGTAAAGTCAGAAAGCCTGAAAGTGTATAGTATTCTTAGATACTCTCTTCTCTTGTTTTGCTATAGTAGTTTGTCTGGATCTTTCATTTGCTACTGCTACTACTGCTATTGCTACCCCTCCTCCTTCTCCTCTTCCTCCTCCTCCTCTTCTTCCTCCTTCTCCTCCTCCTCTTTTTCCTCTTCTTCCTTCTCTTCCTCCTCCTTCTCCTCCCCTTTTCCTCCTCTTCCTTCTCCTCCTCCTTTTCCTCTTGCATCTGCTGCTGCTGCTGCAACTACTATTACTTCCTGCTTTGTGTTATACTTATCTGAGTTTATAGACAGTCTGATGGAATAACATATTTGAGACCAGTAAGTAGACCCATAATTTAACTGAACGACATTGTGTGTAGAAAACAATATTGTAATAAGAATATAGTAAGGCTGTGAAGACAGGTTGGGACCTTGAATGAAATGTTAAACAGAGGAATAAGAAAAGTAAACACAAAGTAATTTCTGCATTGGGGATGGGAAAAAGAAGGTATCCTTCACTATTCACCCCAGGAGATTTTAAAACCCTAAAAGATGGAAGACATATCATTTTTAAAAATCCTTTAATATATTGAATAATATGTTATTAAATAATGATGAAAGGTATAATTCTTATTTCCACATCTTTCTCTTTTTTACCTTCTATGACAATAAGCTCTTTGCATGAAAGAAGTATATAAAGAACAATCTCAATATAAGGCAAATATTATAGCCATCTTTAAAAAAAAAAAAATATATATATATATATATATATATATATATAATTGGGGCAGCTAGGTGGTGCAGTGGATAGAGTAGCAGCCCTGAAGTCAGGAGGACCTGAGTTCAAATCTGGTCTCAGACACATAACATTCCCTAGCTGTGTGACCCTGGGCAAATCACTTAACCTCAATTGCCTCAGCAAAAAAATATAAATATGTAACTTCAACTCCAGAGAATAATATGCCCTATCCTGGGATAAACTAATCACCTGAAATCCTAACCCGATGAAGACTGACTCAAGTTATGATGCTCAACACCTTCTCAACTCACTCTTAGCTGTCTATACTTTCTGCTTTCACAGCTGAAGGGCAGAGCACTAAACTCCTCCCAATGCATTCTTTTATACAATGATCATAACCTTCCTATAACCCCATTGTTCAGCAGCGGCTGTATTTAGCTTTGACTCTACATCACAGAACAGCATGCCCCTGTACTTTGGTATCCTCTGGCCCAAATCCTTTTCAGTTTCCTATTGTTTGTCTTCCCCCATTAGAAAGACTGCTCTTGAAGGCAAGAGCAGTCTCTTTTTCTTATTAGTTTCCTCAGCATTTATCACAGTTCCTGGCATATAGTAAGCATGACAAATATTTATTGAATTTAATTTATTGAATTTTATTATCCCTAGCAATGTCAATGCTATGAATGCTATCAGACAAATAAGCATATATCAAGCACTTTCTGTGTGCCAGACATCAGTGTGTGTAGCTAAATTCTAGATGGAAATATTTTCCTGGATGGCAAAATTTTAAATCACACAAAAATTTTTTTCATCTTATTGTTTCATGCATTTTGTTTTGTTTTGTTTCTTTTCTCTCAATTCAGCTGCACAAAAACTCAAGGCAACCCATCTGGCACTTGAAAATATTCAAGAGATTTTGAAATTTCCAAATGTCAAGAAAAACGAAAACCTATCATCAGGAAAAGTTATATCTTGGATTTCCAGCACTGAAGCAGAGCCAGAATTTACAAATGCTTTTGAAAAAGTAAACATTTTTCATAATCTTGCAAATAATCCAAACAAGTTGAAAGGGCATTGAGGCCAAAGCCACATCATGGGATGTTAGGATTTTTAATAGAATACAATTAATGTTGTAGACTTAAAGTGGAATGATCAACAACAAAATATACAAGTAACAATTTCTATCACTTATATAGAACTTTGAGATTTGTGAGATACTTTTAATATTTTATCTCATTTTATCTGACCATCTTCCACTAGTTAAACTTCAATGATTCTTTCTTACTTACAGGATCAAAAATTAAATTCTCTGTTCAGTTTTATAAGGTGGTCTCTTTCTGTCTTTCCATCTTTCTTATACCTTGCTTCCTTCTATGTATGCTGAAGTCCAGTGGCACTGGCCTTGATGCTTTTCCTCACAAAAGGCCCTCTGTCACCCCAAACCTTGAATTTTTACCAGCTGTCTCATATATCTCTATATCCTCAAATCCATCTTCTTTCTTCCTTGACATCCTTCAATTATCAGCTAAAATTCCACCCCCCACAAAAAACCTTTCTTATTCTCCCTTAACATTAGTGTCTTCCCTCTGATAACCTTTCTCTCTATATATCTGTCTGTCTCTGTCTATCTGTCTGTCTCTCTCTGTCTCTCTCTCTGTCTCTGTCTCTCTCTCTTTCTCTATCTCTCTCTCTCTCTTTGTCTGTCTCTCTGTGTGTATCTATCTCTCTCTCTCTGTCTCTTTCTCTCTGTCTCCTCTTTACTTCCCTCTCTACCTCTCAGTCTCCTGTCTTTCTGCCCTCTTCTCTGTCCCTTTTTTCTCTCCTCTCCCTTTCTCTCCCTCTCCCTCTTTCCCTTTCTCTCTCTGACTCTGTCTCTCTCTCTATCCCTCTCTTTCCCCCCTTTTCTCTCTCCCTTCCTTGTTCCTTCTCTTTCTGTCTCTGTCTATCTGTCTGTCTGTCTGTCTCTGTCTCTGTCTCTGTCTCTTTGCATGTTTCCTCCATTTGACAATGAGCTCCTTGAGAAGGATTATTTTGTTTTGTTTTGTATCTCCATTGCTTAGCATAATAACTGGCACAGAGCAGGTATTTAATATGACTTGATTCTTAGTGATCCATCAGTCAATTAATTTTTTGGCCACTGACAATTCTTGAAATGGAAAAAAAATTATGTGTTTTTCAAACCAATCTAATTGTTCAAAGAGAGTGTTGGACCACCTTTGGAAAATTATTTAAAGAAATCTTGTAAAATTTAAAAACGAAATTTTAATGAAAAATTCCCGCTAAATAAATACAAACTCAAACTTGCATTCATTTTAAAATCCCAAACTCTTTTCCCAAAATATTTCTGGCTCAACTTTTTATTATTATTCAAACTACAGCATACTAATTATTATTTCCAAATCATGTTTCTAAAAACTTAAAACAATTTACATATTGCATAATTAGAATATGTCTTTGTTGTTAATATTTCACAATTGCTCTTTTGCCCAGAGGTATCCCAATTTTATTCTTTCTTCATCTCTTTAAAAAAAAAAGAAAAGAATGTGATGAATATTTCCTGGTAAATATGAACTAAATCTATGTTATTTTCTTGTAGGGAAATAGCAAAATGGAGGATCAAGAAAATTTGCTATTAAAGGAAAAACTAAGAAGAACATCAGAGCTACTGGAAAAAGTGAAACACTCATTACAAAAACAGGAAAATGAGATTGCTGGGATTACTGAAAATGAGAGTGAATATAAGGGAGTGGATAGCCCAGGAGTCCCAACTGCCAGGCTATTAAATCTTTTAGTGAACAAGGTAAATGATATGAATGAGGATTTTTCCCAAGCACATATAGACTTTTTGAAGTCTTAGACACAAGTAAGGAATCCGAAATCCATTTATCTGTCTCATATCTGGATTTGTCATGCACATGGTGCATGAAACAAAATAAATCACTGAACACTTCATAATTTCACAGAGATTGGATTCCCCTTAAAATGGAGAGATTTAAAAGCAATACTTATGACCTAACATGCATGACAATCTACCACACCATAGACATTATAAATTTGGTGGGGAATAGATTATAAAAAAGCTATATGCTAGATTTAATGAAGTTAACAAACACTGGATAAACCCCTCTTGTTTACAAAGTACTTTGCTGGATGATGGAAGAAATAGTAATTTCAAATAAGACTGCCTTCGAGGTGCAAATAACCTGGTAGAAAATAAAAGAAATGCATAACTAATATAATTTAAGAAGCTCATTCTCAAGAATAAAAAAAAAAACTTTTTTCCATAAGAGATACAAAAGAAAGGGCAAGAGATAAGTCAACAGC
This sequence comes from Myrmecobius fasciatus, assembly GCA_023553655.1. Classification (NCBI taxonomy): domain Eukaryota; kingdom Metazoa; phylum Chordata; class Mammalia; order Dasyuromorphia; family Myrmecobiidae; genus Myrmecobius; species Myrmecobius fasciatus. The sequence goes on from JAJPUD010004350.1 coordinate 159,720, forward strand.
AACAAGCAATAAATATTTAATGAGCACTTACTATAAGCCAGACACAAAATTCTGCAAGTACCAAGAAAAACATAAAGAATGACAGTCTTCCCTTGAGGGGTTTACATTTTAGTGCTGACAAAGAACTTGAAAAAGAAAGTTGGAATTGGGGAGAGATAAAGGTACCTAGCTATGTGGCATTTTAGAGAATGTTCAAGAGAAAATTCAGTACTACAGCCTGCAGAGAATTGAAGATGTAAGTGACCTGAAAATCCTCCTTAAAATGGAGGTTCTGAAAGAAAAGAGCCAATCAGAGGGAAGGAACAAAAATTCAAGAAGTTTCTGGCCTTAGAGGAGATTAAGGAACAATGCTAGAGGAGCAAAAGGGAGAAATGTTATTAATAAGATGATGGAGCAGAAATAGAGGAATAACTTCTCTAGAGTACATTAGAGAATGCTTTAAGTAGAAGGTGGCTTTAAGTTGGGTTTGGAATAGGTTAGTATTTTGTAGGCAAAGAAAATCAGTAAGAATAATCCTGACAAAGAAATGACATGGTCAAAGATATAGAGACAATGTTCAGAATATAGAGGAGATACAGAGGTGGTGGTGGGGGTTAGAGAAGAGAGTACATGGAAGGAGATAATATTGAAAAAAAAAGCAGAAAATAAATGGATGGTTACAGATTGTGGTGGACCGTGAGTGTCAGACAAGGGAGTTACCTAATAACAGTGAGACATTTTTTAGTACAGTAGCAACATTACTTGATCTATATAAATACAGTATTATTGAAAACAGAGACATACAAAGTTATATTTATTTTTTGCAACTAAAATGAACAACAGAAGGAAGACAAAAATTATATTAAGAATGAAAGAAATTCTATAGTGTAGTGAAAAGAGGACCGAATTTGAATTCAGCAGATCTGAACTTGATATCTGGCTCTTTCAGTTATTGCCTACATAAATGTCAGCAGACAATTGAAAAGCATTTATTAAGCATCCATTGTATGTCAAGAACTATGCTAAGCACTAATAATATAAATACAACATACGAAATATATAATTTAATATAAATATTACAAATTATACAATCCCTACTCCTAAAATCTTACATTATGTATCTTGATTTCTTCTGTTATAAAATGGGGGGATTGAATTAGATTACTCCTAAAATCTCTTGCAAATATATCTAATTCTAGGATCTCATGAAATGATATTTAACAAATGTTTCAAATACCCTGTCATAGCGGTAATTTATAATCAATCTTAGATACGTTATCTACTATATGTTAACATATTATTTGTGCAGCAAGATGTCCACCAGTTACTTCAAATAAATGATGAAGAAAGGATTGACTGTCAAGAAACATTAAAAAATAAAGAGAAAAACATCTTTTCCTATGGAGCAGTTTTTAAGGATGAGCCAGAAGACTATGAAACGTATTTAGAATAAGTAATTTCTTATTCTAGAAATTGAATTTAATATAACTACTTTCAGAATTAACCAGAGCACAAGCAATTCTCAACTTCATAGTTTCAAAGATGAGTTTCTAACTAATCCTATTTTATTTGAGGTTGAGTATGAGTAATAAAAGAATTACAGAATCTAAACCCTGAAATGGAATTTAGAGGTCATATATCCATATTTGTACCTGAACAAAAACATATTTGATGAGTGATGATCCAGTTTTGGTTTAAAGATCTCCAATGAGAAGAAACCCATTATCTCCTAAGGAAATCCCTTCCATTTTGAATAGTATTAATATAAATGTAGATACTTTTCTCAAATCAAGCCTACATTTTCCTTTCTGTAACCAAATATTGCTTCTAGTTCTTCCCTCTCTGATCAAGTGAAATTCTTATATATAATAGCAATTTTGACCTATGATATTGATTTCAGTTGTGAAAACAACTCTTTGCAAACCTTTGTGGGGGTTTCTGGGCAACAATAGTGGAGTGGTTTGCCATTTCCTTCTCCAGCTCATTTTATAGATGAGGAAACAGACAAGGTTAAGTGACTTGCACAGAATCACACAGTTAGAAACTATCTGAGATCAGATTTGAATTCAGGTCTTCCTGACTCCAGGCCTGGCTCTCTATTTACTGTACCACTTAACAACCCTTCTGATCTATGAATAAAGTAATAAATATTTTCTCCATCTCCAATCAAGTTTTAAACATCACCCGTTTCTTCAATAATTCTCATAGTCCATGATCTAGAAATCCAACTCCATTTTGGTTACCTTCTTTTGGAAGCTCTCTGGTATATACAGGTATTTCTTCAAGAACTGAGCCTAATACTACAGATACTGCCCTATCAGAGCAAAGAAAAAGAAACTATCACCTCCTTGGTTTTACACACCACGTCTTTCTTCTAACCATTCATCCAAGTCCAAAATTGTTTAACTACACCTTCATTTTCTTACATCTCTCCCTATTTTCTATAAGAAACTGGCACCACCTGTTGTTGAAAACATAATGGCTTTTGTGATCAATAATGATTTTTTAGCCTACAGGATCAGAATTTTCGGGCTGGAAAATGTTCACCAACTATATTCTTAATAACATATTCTATAAATTTGCCAGGAATCAATGTCAAGTTTACTAGTCTTTAGTCTAAAGGCTTCATACTTTTCCCTTTTCTGAAATTAGGGACAACATAGTGCTATTTTTTAATCATGCAACAACTCTCCCATTCTCAGTCTTTCAGACATTTTTGGCAATGGGCTCAGCAATCATATTTGCCAACTATTTCAGCATCTCTGAGTAATTAGATCATCAAGCATTTAATAAACATAAAATATATAACAAGTATTTTGCTAAATCCTTGGGATACATCCCTACAAAAAAAGACAAAAGTAATCCCTTTCATCATAAAATCTACCATCTGATCTTGACCAATTCAAAGAAGTTACCAATGACATCTGCAATTCTTTTCAGGTCCTAAATCTGGAATTCTGTGATAAAAGGTAGATTAAGGACTTTTAGGTTTGATTATTGATTTGTATATAGAGATTTGTCCAATTCTCTGAATTTCAATATTCACTTTGGTTCTACTGAAGCATTATACCTCTGAGATTTTAACTTCACTTTAAAAATATTTAAGCTTCATATGTCTTAATTAAAGTGTATATGACAATTGTTTCCCTCTCTCTTTTGTTGCTTAAATTCATTAGACAGTTTGGCATACTGATTGAAGGATTTGTCAGGTCAAGAAGACCTGGATTCAAGTCCTTCTTCTGGCATTATCTGTGTCATCCTGAACAAGTCACTTAATCTCTCATTGCACAAGAAAATTAGAATGGATAAGTGGATAGAATACTGATTTGGAATGGAAAAGGCTCATCTTCCTGAGTTCAAATCTGATCTTAGACATTTATTACCTTTATCACTCTGGGAAAGTCATTTAACCCTATTTGCCTCCGTTTCCCTATCTATAAAATGACCTAGTATTTTTGCCAAAAAAATGGGGAGGGTGGGGAGAGTCACAAAGAGTCACATATGATTGAAAAATAACAGAACAACAAAAAATACCAAGAAACATTGTAAGCCTATAAATTATAGATGAATTGTGGATCTGTGTTCATTGAGGACATTTCCACACATTCTCTACACCAATGAGATCATATGACCAAAGGAAAGAATGTTTGAATTTAATATTACTTTAAAATAAGAGATGTATTTGTTTACTAAATTCAGCATAATGTTTTCCTTAAGAATTGACTTTTTAAAAATTCAAGCTATTTTTACTTAAAACAAGGAATTACCTAATAAAAAGCAAATTCAATCTCTGATTATTCATGAGTTTCTGATTCCTAGATTTATTATTATTATTATTATTATTTTACTGAGCAATTTGAGATAAATCTTTTTTTAGAAATTTTGTAACAACAAAAACTCAATTTTAGCAATAAAATTGAGAAAATTGTCCTGGATTGCATTAGAAATAGCAAAAATCCCTGAGTGAATCATCACAGAGATCTACCATCTTTCCTAACAAGTGAGTGATAGTCTTTTTGAACTATATTATTTGGTGTGGTCTCTGCAAACCAGTTAATATAAACCACATAATTTTCATGTATATCTCAATACTTCAAGGAATTGTGTATGATTTATAGAAAAAGAGTACAGACTTCTCAAAATGAAATAGTAATTTTATTTTGTTTTGTTTTTCTTTAAACAAGTATAGGATGTATCAAAACTTTTCTAGATCCATGATTTTGACAAGCGAAGACTCCCCTTGCTGATGCAGATTACAATTAATCGCAATCTTGGGTAATTCCTGTCCATGGAATGCAAAAATTCTTCACAAAAGAACTATTTAAAATACTGGAGATATTCTGGTTTAAATTTTTGAAAAGTGTGTATTTCATGAATAATATTAGAAAGGAACAGTGAATAAATATTATGTCTTAGTCAAGTAATATTTTCACTTATTTCTTGATTAAAATAGATCATATATAATATACCTATTTTAAATATATTTCATGTATATTTTAGGATATGAACAGTAAATAACAAGTTGGCTTAAAATAAGTTACTAAAATTTAATCTTATTATTCATTAAAAGACAAGCTTTTGTGTTAGAATATTATTGTGTTTAACTTAGATCTATAAATTTTTTTCATACTTTGAGTACATTTCAATGTAATTGTTTTTCTTTGTAATGATTCATCTTATGTGTATTTAAATACATTATTTTGATAATAATGTGTTTGCCAAACTGCTAAAGGGGTTCACGATAAAAAGAAGGTTAAAATCCTTGTTTTCTCAACATTCAAAATACAAATCCATCAAAATTTTCTCCTAGAATATATATGAACATTATCACCAGTGGAGTGCTGATGTTGCCTTAAGACTATCTATATATAAGGCTATCAAATTAGCATTTGAATGACATCTTACATGTACACAGTTGTTTGCTATCTCTCCCATTATAATGTCAGCCCAGTAAAAGTAGAGATCATCTTTTGTGTATTATTATGTGCTACTAGCACTCAGCACAGTCCTGGAACATAATAAGAACTTAATAAATACTGTTTGAGGGAATGTCATTAAAATGATCTGTCAATTCAAGTAAGCCATAGATGTAATCTTTAATCCTCTTATTGAATTAATGGGTAACTTGCCTGAATTGCTATATCAATTCAAATAGATGAGTGGCTTTGTAAGCCTATAAATAACTTGTTGCTAAACGATTTGTCAAGACATATTCAATTTCAAATTAATCTTTGCACTAACTTATAAGCTAAAACATTTTGATTAATCTATAATGGAAAAAAAATTTCCCCTAATTGTAATTTAACTATGCTTTTAAAACTGAACTACTCCAGTATGCTAGGTGATACATTTGTATTTTGATATATGTGTGATTCCAGCTTAAAACTGAAGGGTTTGGTAATATCCTGTAGTTAATATGTTTCCTTTAGTAGTCTCAATTATTTCCAAAGTGTATTATAGATCTTAGAAGAATCAATTTTAAATATTTTTGCCAATATTAAGTAATAAACTGACAAATCAATTCTTTACAGAGAATATTGTAGATCCTAGAAATATCAATTTTAAATATTTTTTTCACTAGTATTAAATAATAAACTGACAAATTGATGAAATACTCATGGTTTCATTCCTCAATTTGCTATTTGGAACAAACCTATTAATAACATTGTTGGTCATGATTGTGAATCATAAAACCCCATTTGACATTTTCTTAACAGAGTTCCTGGAATGGTTTACCATTTCCTTCTCCAGTTCATTTTATAGTTGAGGAAACTGAGGGAAATAGAGTTAAGTGACTTGCCCATGGACACACGAAGCCAGATTTTAATTCAGATCTTCCTGACTCCGGGTCCTGACTCTAGTCACTGTCCCATCTAGCTGCCCTATTAATAATAAATGTCCTGACTGTTAATTGATATTTAGTACATTCTCTGCTCACAGCCTATAAATGCATATGCATACTGAATTACAATAGTAATCACTCATGAAGAACTCATGTTTAAACATTCAAAATATTTAGAAGTTTATTATTCTTAATAATGATGTTGTTCTATCATTTTTCAGTGATATCCAATCCTTCATGACCCAATTTGGAGTTTTCTTGGCAGAGATACAGTGGTTTGTCATTTCTTTCTTGAAATCATTTTATAGATGAGGAAACTGAGGCAAACAGGCTTAAGTTATTTAGTCAGGGTTCCATACCTAGTGTCTGATGCCAGATTCAAATTTAGGATGATCAGGCAGCCTGAATCCAGGCACTGCTTTCTATCCACTGTACTACCTAGCTGTTTAATCATAGTAACATACATATTTATCATACTTTAAGTTTCATCAAGTACTTTGCCTAAATGATCTCAATTGATATCTGTAACAATCCTTTGAGTCAGGACATATAACTATTACTAAATCCATTTTACAGATAAAGATACAGAGGCTCAGAGAGATGGAGGGTTTTGCACAATGCTATAGTTTAGTAAATAAATGTCAAAACTGGAAATTTAGCTTTGACCTTATTCTAAAACCAGTACCATTTTCACTACCTCACAGCTGACATGACTATTTGCAAACATTCTCATGGTGCCATTGAGAATAAAAATGTACATGGCTTATCACTTATACTCAAAGACCTTACAATGTTTTATTCTTGTCTTATTCCTATAGTGAGTATTTCTAGTATAATATTGAATAATAATGGTGATAACTGGCATCTTTGCTTCCTTATTCATCTTATTGGGAAGGTTTCAAATTTATTCCTATTATAAATAATGCTTGCTCTTGGTTTTACTTGGATACGACTTATAATTTTAAGAAAGTCTCCATTTATTACCTTGCTTCTTCATGTTTTTAATAGAAATGACTTGGATTTTTTCAAAGATTTTTTCTGTATCTTTTGATATAATCATATGATTTTTGTTATTGATATGGTCAATTATACTGATAATTTTTCTAATAATGAACCAGACCTGCATTGCTGTTATAAATCCATCCAGTTATAGTGTATAGACTTTGTTTTATGTTGTTGCAATTTCCTTGCTAGTATTTTATTAAAAATTTTTGCATCGATAATCATTAAGAAAATTGCTCTATAGTTTTCTTTCTGTTTCTGTTGTCTCTCATTTAAGTTGTCTCTGGTTTAATTATCAAAATTATGTTTGTGTCATTAAAAGAATTTGCTAAGACTCCTGCTTTACTTGTTTTTAAAATGGTATATATAGTATTGGGAAGGATTTTTTCTTAAAGATTTGGTAGAATTCACTTGTAAATTCATCTGGTCTAGAGAATTTTTTCCCTTAAGGAGCTCATTGATGGCTTATTCAATTTACTTTTCTAAAAGAGAATTATTTAAGTATGTTGTTACCTCTTTTGTTGAACTAACCAGTTAATATCTTTGTAAATGTTCATTAATTTCACTTAAATTGCTAGTTTTGCTAGCACTTAATTGGTCAAAATTATATCCAATTATTGCTTTAATTTTCTCTTCATTGATAGGATTCACCCTTTTCATTTTTGATGCTAGTAATTTGGTTTTCTTGTCTATTTTTATTAGGTTTTGCATAATTATATATTAATTCAAATTTTTGAAACATTTATTTCCATCTCTCCTTTGATTTTCAGGACTTTGATATAGGGGTTTTAAATTTGTTCTTTTTCTAGGTTTTTTTGGGGGGATGGTTGTTTGGTTTGTTTTGTTTTTTAATAACATGCCCAAGTCATTGATCTATTCTTTCTTTGTTTTATTGGCATATGCATGTAGAGATATAAATTTTCTGCCCAGTACTGCTTTGACTACATCCGACAAATTTTGGAATGCTGTCTCATTTTTTTCATTTTCTTTTGTAGAGAACTCCCAGGAAGCTAGAGAGTTTGGTAACTGGAATGTTCCCCTCCTTCTAAGATTAATGAAGGGTGTATTTAAGCTTGAAATCATGAGAAAACATAAAGTCCTAGCACAATTACTGGGGCATTGTGAACTTTACACAGTCTAGAAACTAACATCATGCTTCAGAGAGTTAGATCATAGTAAAAAGAAACCAGGGTCACAGAACAATGCTTTTCATAATAACATATGGTTTTAAGATATATAAGCAGCATGATTTCCTCTTAATAAATAGCTCTGCTGAATTATCAGCAACCCTATCTCCTTATTTTCAACCGCCACTAGCCATTTGTTTTGTGCTGGTCACAAAATTCTTTAAAAAAATTTTTGATTTTTCTTTGATTTGTTCTTTGACCAAACCATTCTTTAGGATTAGATTATTTAGTTTCAAATTATTCTTTTATTTTTTATAAAAGCTTTTGATTTTCAAAATATATGCATGGATAATTTTCAACATTCACCCCTGCAAAACCTTGTGTTCCAAAATTTTTCCCTCCCTTCCCCTCATCTCCTCCCTTAGATGGCAAATAATTCAATATATGTTAAACATATGCAATTATTCTATGGCCCATTACTAAATACACTTTTTATTTCCTTATAATCTGAAAATTGTGCATTATTTTTTCTTCATTTGGTTGTGAGGTATTTTTTGGTACTGTTTTTTCCCTTAATACATGATCAGTTTTTATTAAGAAGCCATGTATAACTGACAAAACCAAACTCTTTTCTATTCCCATTCAGTTTTCTTCAGAGATCTGTTTAACTTTTCTGAGATTCTATTCATTTCCTTGACTTCTTTCTTAGGTATTTTATGATTATATTTATCTAACTCTGAGAGGCAAAAGTTGAGGTACTCCACTAGTATAGTTTTACTGTCTATCTTCTCCTGTAACTCATTTAATTTTTCCTTATAATGATTTGGATACTGTGCCATTTGGTACATGTATATTTAATATTAATGTGACTACATTGTAAGTGATTCCTTTTAGTAAGATGTAGTTTCCGTGACTTTCTTTTTTAAGTAGATCTATTGCTGCTTTTTTTTCTGAGATCATGATTGCTACAACTGTTTTTTTGTTTGTTTGCTTGTTTTTTCTTACTTTTGCTGAAGTACAATAGATTCTGATATAGTCCCTTATTTAATTCTGTGAATGTCTCTCATTCAAGTCTGTTTCTAATAAACAACATGTTATTGAATTCTGGCTTTTAAGTAATCCTACTATCTATTTTCCTTTGATAGGTGAGTTATCCCATTCGTATTTTTAGTCATGCTTATTTACTGTACATTTCCTTCCATCTTATTTTTTGCTCTTTATTTTTTCTCTCTTTTTAACCTGTAGTCTTCTAAAATCAATTTTGCTTCAAACCCCTGCCTACTTTTATCTGTCCTGTTTTTTATAATCCTTCTTTTAAAAAAAAGACCTAAAATAATAAAGATTTGTAAAGTATTCTTCATTCTGTATTTAGACCCTATCAGTTCTTTCTCTGGAAATGGATAGCATTCTTCATCATCAATTATTACTCTCCCTTTCCTTTTCTCCCAAGGCATCCCTCTTATCTTTATTTGTTTTTTTTTTTAACACCATTACCAATGCATTTCCATTCTATGTTTCTATATAGTTCCCTTCTAATTGTACTAATAAAAATTAAGTTCTTAGGAGTTACATGGAATGTCTCCTCAAATAAAAAGGTAAGCAGTTTCCCCTTACTGAGTCGATTGTGATATCTTTCATGTTTACCTTTTTATGCTTTTCTTGAGTCTGATATCTCAAAGCCATGTTTTTTTCTATTCAGCTCTTGCCTTTTCATCAGGAGCTTGAAAAGTCCTCTGTTTTATTAAATATCCTTTTTTCTTTCCAAGATTAGTCTCAGTTTTGCTGGGTAAATTATACTTGTATGTATTCCCAATTTTTAAAATCTCAACCTTGCTCTTGATGTAGACCAAAACCTTATCCAAAAAAACTCAATAAACTTGATCATTTCTATATTTTATCTCTTTCCATTTTTTCCCAAACTTTTTCCAGAAAAGGGGGAAAAATACATTCTCTGAAATACAGCATCTCATATGAAAATAGTCCTAAAGGCCTCCTAATTATCTATGTCCTCCAAAATCTCTTTTCCTGTCTTAGTCTCTGTCTTTTTGTATGTCCTTGTCTGTCTCTCTGTCTATGTCTCTCTCTCTCACTTATATAATTTTATATTTAAAAAACACTTTCTTTATGATGGTCTTAAATATAGGTAGTGTAAATATGACTAACCTTATTTTACTTATGAGAAAACTGAGACAAAGAAATAACATTCACAAAATTAGTACATACTAAATACAGAAATTAAACTCATCTCTTAGCTCAAAATGTTATGTTGTTTTCCCATGTCTTTTTTGTTCTCTTCTCTTTTATTTATTTCCTTTATCAAATAAATAAACTATAATGTAAAAAAAAGTGATAAAAGCAAAAAGATACCCAGACAGAAGAGTAAGGGAGATTATTTTCAGATTGATAATCAGCTAATTAAGAGCTGCAGGCTTTATAAGAGTAAGAAAATACAAGAAATAAGAAATTCACTGTATCAATACTAATATTCTCTGTATACCTTCAAATTATATTAAAGGATTGTACCATGAATACATGTGTCCATGTAAGCAATAGATACATTGTCTAAATGTAGTTTGAGGAAGGCATTAATAATTAACTCTAGCATCTTGCCTATTCTTGTTTACGAGAGACATAGTTCTTGCCTGAAGAAAGCAGACAAAAAATCTTAAGTCTAATCACTCTTTCTGAGAAGAGTACTGGAATTAACTTAGACTTATCTTCTCTCCTAAATTTTGGTGATATAAAAGTAGAATTTGGTTCAAAATGGCCACTAGCCATTTGATTACTTCCCACAAAACATTAGTTATACAAAAGATGATCCCAAATAACAAATAGTAAAGAAATCTGTCTCCCCAAGTAAATAGTAAAAAGAAATCAGAGAAGTTATACAAATTAGGATATGCGAGAATATCACAAGAGCAAATAAAGTATTTAGATGGAAGAAAAATGAAATCTCAACTAATAGAGAAGCAGGCTGGATTTCAGTCATATGTTGAGGAAATAGTTTCTCCTATCTGACAGCAGGTGTCCAAACCTTTCTCTCTATCAGCTTATACCATGTTCTTAAAATCTGATGATTCTTCTATTCCCTCTCAAATAATATCTCTCCTCCCCTAAAGATCTTTCACCAATTCTGTCCCTCAAACAGGCACATAGCATTGTATCAGCATTCTCTCCATCAATCCAAAGTCATGGCTGAACAGCAGCGCAAAAAAACACCAGACTGGGGTGAAATCCATTTACAACATGATAGATTTAGAGCTTTGAAGGATTTAGAGATAATCTAATCAAATCCTCTAATTTTACAGATAGGTAAAGCAAAATCAAGAGAGATTTACTTGCCTAACATCACATAGCAAATTAAGTGAGAAAAACAGGATTTGAACCTAGATCTTGCAAGTCCAAATCCAGTACTTTTTGCATTGGACTATACTAGTTAAAGCCAAATTGTTCACTAAAGTGCTGATATTTCTATTTTAAAAGCCCTCCAAGAGCAACAGTAGAAAAGCACTAGAGCATAGAGCACTTTTAGCATAGGCTTAGTTGTCCACCTTCCCCTTCTTTCCTTTCTTGTTACCAAGATCATGAGCAGCATAAGACAGCACTTCCTAGAGGAGAAAAAAAAACATCCTGGGACAGCTGAACTATTGCCCAAGATCCAGAACTGCTACCTGGTTCTCTATTTTGTGTTTGCCCATAGTGCTTCTTGGACAACTATGTGGTGCCGTGGATGAAGTGCCTGGTATGGAGTAAGTAAGACTCATTTTTCTCAGTGCAAATCTGGCCTTAGAAACTTAACAGTTCCATGACCCCCAGGTAGTCTCTTAGTGCTGTTTCCTCAGTTTCCTCATTTGTAAAAAATGAGCTGGAGGGGCAGCTAGGTGGCTCAGTGGATAGAGCACCAGCCCTGAAGTCAGGAGGACCTGAGTTCAATTCTTGTCTCAGACATTTAACACTTCCTAGCTGTGTGATCCTGGGCCAGTCACAACCCCAATTGCCTCAGCAAAAAAATAAATAAATAAAAATAAAATTTAAAAAAAATGATCTGGAGAAGACAATGACAAGCCATTTCAGCATCTTTGCCAAGAAAATTCCAAATGGGACCATGAAGTACCAAACATGATTGAAAAATGATGCTTTCCCTGATCTAAACCCATCAGATTCATTTACCTACTCTATGCTTCCACGAAGGCAATTAAAAGCCCTATCAAAAACTGCATTATCATCTGTTAATTCTTGCTAATGTACATGGCTTTTGGTCAGCCTGAATCTCTGGTATATTCTTCTGATTCTCCTTCTACTATCAGAAATTGGAAGAGAAAACACTTTTTTGGCTTCTGGTTCTAAATTACAAACTTCAGTACTTGCAATATGTGCTCACATAGATTTTGAAGGCAAAGAGTATCTGCAATGATTATTACAAGGACTGCCTCAGTAAAGTCAGATCATAAATGAATTATGCTAGTGGTATAAATTAGGACAGTTCCAGGCGCAAGTCTTGTCAATTCTAATCTCGTACTCCATCTACTGGCAAAATGCCTGAAGTACATAAGTGGAGACAGACCAAGCAGTTCTGAACTGGAAGCAATAAAGCGGGGAGAGTGTGTGTCAGTGTGTCAGTGTGTTTCTGTGTGTGTATGTATATATGTAAGAAACAGAATAAGTAGCAAAAGAAGAAATACTTGTGGACATTGTAAGTTTGGGGAATAGGTAAAGAATAAAGATAGAAGGCACCTACTTTTTGTTACTCATAATTTTTAGTGCTATAAACCAGCTCCCAGTAGATGGTGGTAAAGTATAATTCAGACATCTTTTTGAAAGGGACAAGAAATCATAGGATTCTAGTGTTAGATTTGGAAGGGATTTTAGTGATTATTTAATCTGGTGACCTAATTTTACACATGAAGAAACTGAGACCCAGAGATGTGAGCAAATTTTTCAACGTCACACAGGGAGATGGAATCATGATTTAAAAGCAAGCTATATAACTAAAGTCTAACCCATTCTCCACTGTACGATACTTCTTTTCATTTATCAAGATTATACTCTCTACAGTCAGTGGGTCATGGAGACATGTGCTTTGCAGTAGTAGTGATGATTTACTTGCAACACTATGGCAAATTATTTTTTTAAATTACCTTTTTTGTGAAGTCCTTCTCCAAAGCCACATCCTAATCCGTAGGTGATACTGGATTTCCTAGTGATGGTACTCTAGCAGAGAGGCTGCCTGTAATAGTAAATAGCATGATGATCTCATAACATACACACACATAAAAAAGCTGGATCTTGGTTGCCAAGGACACATACTAGATATGTGGCCCTAGGCAAGTCACTTAATCTCTTAGACCTCTGGGTAATTCTTTAAGACTACAAATTACTGAGAATATGAAGAACTTCAATGATAAAAGAAATTTTTTTCTTCTGGGAGTTCCTTATATCAAGGACCACTGTTATGCATGTGCCAAGAAGGTTATATTTAATGGGGTCTACCATTGCAGAAAGGTTTTAAGTCAATCAATCAATGCTTTTATTAAGCATCTCTTATGTGTCAGGCACTGTACAAAATGCTGGGGATACAAAAATAGACAAACAACAATCCCTGGCCTCAAAGAGCTTACAATGAAATGATGAGACAACATTGTGAACAAATATGTAGAAAGCTAGCTATATGCATGTTAAATAGGAAATAACTAACGGGGTAGGCTCTGGAATGAAGAGGGGTTAGGGAAGCCTTACAATAAAAGGCAGCGTTTTAGTTGGGATTTAAATAAAGCTAGAAAAATCCATGGGGAGAGTGAACGAGGAGAATGATCATTTCAGACAAGGGAAGATAGCCAAAGAAAATGCCAGAGTTAAAAAATGGAGCATCTTGTTTCTGGAACATCCGGGAGACCATGTCATTGACTTGAAAATTATGAGGCAGAGTGTAAAGTGCAAAAAGACCAGAAATATAGGGGAACTAATTTAGGAAAAGCTTTAAATATCAAACATTTTCTATTTGCTACTGGAGGCAATAGAGAGCCCTTATTGCTCAATAGGTTTATTGAGAGGGTATGGAATGGCATAATCTGTGTTTCAGAAAAATTATTGAATGCAAGCCAAACTATAATAGATTTATTATCTAGAGGACTTCCCTAGTTAACTGAAGAGAAGTTCATGACCACATGGCTGGCAACAAGGGCCATCTTACTTTTGACAAATACTGCCTCCATGATTCCTAGATAATAATAACTCTAAGATAATTAATTTGCAAAATAGTAGCTGATCTGTCAGTCGAGGACTAATTTCCTCATCAAGATTTCCCTCCAGAAGAATTTATGACCAAACAACAGGGATATAAAATGGATAATTTTGATTACATTAAATTTTTAAAAGGTTGAACAAAAAAAACCAATGTAGTCAAGATTAAAAGTGAAGCAGAAAACTTAGGAGAGGAAGGTGATTTACAGCAAGTTTCTCTGATAAAGACTCCATTTCTCAAATATAGAGATAACTGAGTCTATATTAAATAAACTCCATATCAAACTGAGTCTTTAGCCTATATAAAATTGCTTGCTGCCTCAGGGAAGGAAGAGGGGAGGGAGAAAATTTGAAATTCAAAATTTTAAAAATAAATGTTAAAAAAATTTACATGTAATTAGGAAAAAATAAATGAGAGGGAAAAAAGAATACAAGGCATCATCTAGCTGATAAAACATCAAAGGATATGAACCAGCAGTTTTCAGATAAAGAAACCAAAGCTATCTATAATCATATAAACAAATACTGTAAATCACTGTGGGACTAAAGAAATGCAAACTAAAGCCACTCTAAGATATGGTATGTGTTAGAATGTATGTTCCTTGAAGACAGGTACTGTCTTTGTTTCTTGTAGTTGCATTCCCATTATTTAACATAGTGCTGGGCATATTGAAAAGTATTTAATAAATGCTCTTTTATCTATCTGTCTGTCTATCTAATTCGTCTGTCTCTAATTGCTGTGTGTGTGTGTGTGTGTGTGTGTGTCCCCTCTACCTTTAGATTCAAAAGTAATCCTATTGTCCTAAGGAAATAGTGGTTAAGAAGATGGCTGTGTGACATACTGGACATTGTACTAGCCCTGAAATCAAGAGGAACCAGATTCAAATCTGGCCTCAGACACTTAACACTGCATGATACTGGGCAAGTCATTTAACTCCAACTGCCTTGCAGGGGAAAAAAAAGAACATTTTGAAAAAGAAATAGTAGTTAAGGTCTTAATGCATAAAATCATAAATGTAGAACCAGAAGAGACCGCAGAGGCTACTGGATACAATCCCCTTGTTTTATGCATTGGGAAACTGATGCCAATGGAAATTAAGTGATCAAATACCTAGTAACTATCAGAGCTGTGATTTCAAGTGTGATCACAAAAACTTAGATAAGCAGGCAAACTATATATATGTGTGTATATATATATATATATTCATTTTGCTTTAGGTATTGTGCAATACAAAAAATTCCTCCTTAGCTTTTTAATACTAAGAATGCAGAGCAGATTTCCAATGGATGATACTTAAAGGGGGAAAATATATGTAGCAATAAATCTTTAGAAAATAAAAAATAATGCATTTGATTTATTAATTTAATATATAACCCAGTTGCATTTCTTTTTCTTTCTTTTTTTTTTTTTTTTTTGCTGAGGCAATTGGGGTTAAGTGACTTGCTCAGGGTCAAACAGCTGGGAAGTGTTAAGGGTCTGAGATCATATTTGAACTCAGGTCCTCCTGACTTCAGGGCTGGCGCTCTATCCACTGCACCACCTAGCTGCCCCACCCCCAGTTACATTTCAAATAAATTTGTTTAGAAAAGAAAAATATTTTGATGAACTATATGGAAAGAAAATAAATACATTAAGTCTAGAATCCCTTCTTATGTTAAGTTGAAAGCTTCTATACCTTAAGAAAAAAAAAGTAATGTGATCAATAAGAGGAAAAGATCTAAGGATTTTTAAAAGAAGTTTTTTTGTGAACTCTCTTTAATTCATCCTAGGGTTATTTAGCTATGTTCTTGTTTCACTCTTTAAGAGTTTAAGTGCATTGTTGGTGAATTCTGAAGTAAGAAGTAAATGTTCCTTCCAACCTAGATTTAATCCTTTCTTCCAGCTAAGTAAATCTGCCTTCAGACTAAATGAAGGATGAAACCACTACATCTCATTAGTGCTGTATAAAGTGAAGTGAGAATACATTGCTTTCTGTAATTGTTAACTGGTCTTTGGACATTTCTCCCCAAGGGTCAAAACTTAAAGGAAAATATTTTCTTCTATTCCATTTGACTTAGAAAGCTCTTTCTAGATCTCCCAACTTTCTGTTGCTTGGCTCCTTCTTCCCATAGGCACCAAGAGGTTTGGCCGTAGGTCAAGAAAGACTGTTTTGGAATTGTCTAACTTTGAGATGCTTCCTTCTAAAATTGTTTTAATGACTTACAGGATATGTCCCTTTCCTTGACCCCAAAAACTTGGAGAAAAAAATATGTAAAATAGACTCAAGGATTTTCCTCTTGATTTTTGCTGTCATGTCAGAAACAGACATTTCACAAGCTCAACAGGCTGTCACTCTTTTGACTTTTGACTGGGAGAGAATTGCAGATATGTGCATCTGGTAAAAAAAAAAAAGCTTGCTTCTTGATACCAAACATTACAATTCAAAACAGAATACTGAAAAATCAAAAGCATTTTGAAGTGGTAATTTAATTTAGAGAGTTTTTGGAAGGAACTTTAAAAGTCAGCTAATCACATCCATGCTTAAGAAATTCTTCTCTAATAAGCAATCATCCAGTGTTTATTGGAATACTTCCAATGATGGAGAAACTCATTAACTTTTTAGACAATCTATTCTTTTTTTGACAGTTCTAATTTTTAAAAGGTTTTGCCTAAAGCTGTTGAAATCCACTTTTCTTTTATTTCATATATGACTAGTAGTTCTACCCTTTGGGGGAGACTAAGCATTTATTAAATGCTTTCTATATGACAAGCACTGTGCTAAACACTTTACAAATACCATCTCATTTGATCTTAACCACAATCCTTTGAAGTGAGTGCTATCATAATTTCAATTTTGCAACTGTCAAAATTGAGCCATACAAAGGTTAAATGACTTGCCCAGGTTCACATAAATAGTAGGTAACTAAGGCTGAATTTGAGCTCATGAATTGCTGACTCCAGGTTCAACACTCTATCCATTGTGCCACCTAATTTCTTCTATAATGAATATGTTTAATGCTTCTTCCATACAGTAATGCTTCAAATAATCTCACTCAGATTTTATATCTCCAGTCAGTCATCTTTTCATCAAGTTAAAAACATTATAAATTCTTTCACAGACCCCTAATTTGGCATGCCTTTGTATCCCTCCACTAATCTGGATATGTTCAAACACCATTATCAATCAATATCCTTCCTAAAATAGGTCATCCAGAATGAACCACAATAAATTAATAAATCTACAAAAATATATCTTATGGATATCTGGGAAGGATTTTTCACATGTTTTTTTTTTTTTTTATAACTGGTGCCTTTTCCATTTATACATGCCGTTGGTGATATATTTTACCCTCTTATTACATAAAAGGCATCAAAAGATATATATGCTGACTTGAGAGCACATTTTTAAAAATTTTTTGTTTTTTAATATTTTGGTTTTGTGCCATATTATGGAATGAGTAAGATTTATTTATTTTTTTTAAAAAAAGAACTATGTCTTTCCATATGCACTGTTATTTAGCTATGTTTCCCCACCTTTTAATTAAGTATAGAATCAAACAACTACATAATTTTTTTAATTGCATGTGGCCTACTGATCACAATTTCAGAGCTAAAAGAGGTATCAGAGATCATCTAGTATGATCCCCACCTCAATTTATAGATAAGAAAACTGAGGCCCAGAGTAATAAAATCAATTATCCAAAATAATACAAATAGTAAGTGAAAGAGCCCATATTTGAACATAGGTTCTATGACTCCATATCCAGTATAATTCCAATCTCCCTCTATACTGATTCTGGCATTTGTTGTAAGCATTCCATCCTTAACAATTTGGTTACTTCATGGATATGTCTTTGGTTAAGCCAATGATAAAAATATTGAGAAGAGGTCTGAAGAGTAGGCAAAAAGCATTTCACTAGGGATTTCTCTCTAGTTTGGCAAAAATAATCATCATTCTTTTCATCAAATATGGTGAGTAAACAGTTTTTGAGGGATCAATTTAAGGAACTAAGGGAGCAGAAATTTAGCCTGGAGAAGAAAAAGACTTAGAGGAGATAATGATAACTGACTTTAAGCAATTGCAAGGTTGTTATGGGGAAAAGGCATTTCATTTACAATAGTTGGTCCCAGAGGACAGTGGAAGATGCAGAAAGATAGACTTCAACTTGGTTTAAGGGGAAAAAAACTTACGAGTAATTAGAGTTGTCCCGAAGTAAAATGAACTAGTCTAGGCAGTAATAGGTTTCTTATTATTACTGGATATCTCCAAGTAAAAGTTGGATGACCACTTTTTGAGAATATTGTATTAGAATGGGTCACACTTGGTAGCTCTGGAGGTCCTTTCAGCTTGGGCAATCTACAGTCCCATGAGGAGTAATTGTATAATCAAGAGGGTAGAAAAACTAAATTTTAGAAAGAAAGGCTTTAGAAACAATAGCTAAACATCAAAGACAATGTTATGTGCTTGTATCATTATAGTACATGGTGATTTGGTGTCATTTTCAACATGCCCATAGAGAAGCAAAATACATAATCATGTTTGTGTTGTATGAAAATTTACATATTACCTATATCCATTAATCTCCGATTATTTTGATTTATCAAAAAATTGAGAACCTATTATATATGTATATTTATTTTACCAATTATATGCATGTACTATTTACTATACATCATAAAACTTACAAAAACAGAAATTTTTAAGGGATGAGGTTAAGATGAAAGAATATTTAATACTAGAATCAACAGGGAAACACATGGAGAATGAAATAGTATGGGCTTTACTTTAGGAAAATCACTTTGGCACCTGGTGGGGGATAGATCTAAGAGGGAAGAATCTTGAGGCAGAGAAATTCATTAGGGAGCTATAACAATAAAACAAGCAAGGCATAATGAGAATCTGAATTAAGGTGGTAGCTATATAAATAGATAAAGCTGACAAGATCTTAATTTTTTATTCTAAAATTGAAATGCACAAAAGATAACTCTTGATAACTCACAGAAAACCTATGGTACTATCTTTATATCCATTTCAAAGATGAGGAAATTGATTTGCCTAAGATCACACAGTTAGTAAGTGTCTAAGGGCGGGATTTAAATTTAGGCCTTTCCTATTCTAAGCCCAACATTCAATACACTGTACTACCTACCTGGACTTGGAGGTGGGGGGGGGGGGGAGGGGGGAAGGGAGAGAATGTTGAGAATTTTCATTGAAGATGATAATGGGACTATCATCTCTATTTTACCCTCATCAACAATAAATTCAGAAAATAAATGGGATTGGAAGGTAGGGCAAAGTGGAATCTACTACCTAGATTCAAATCTAGCCATGTCAGTTAATTCTATAAGTCTCAATACATTCTATCCTCTGC
Organism: Myrmecobius fasciatus; assembly: GCA_023553655.1. NCBI lineage: Eukaryota > Metazoa > Chordata > Mammalia > Dasyuromorphia > Myrmecobiidae > Myrmecobius > Myrmecobius fasciatus. Next base: position 179,262 of record JAJPUD010004350.1, read on the forward strand.
TCTCCCTCTAATTCTCTACTGTAAAAATTTTCTCTTGCCTCTTTTTTTTACAGCACGTAATTTATGCCACTCCACTTCTCCCTTTCCCTTTCTTCCAGTATATTACTCTCTTATCCCTAATTTCATCATTTTTTTTTTTTTTTGCTGAGGCAATTGAGGTTAAGTGACATGCCCAGGGTCACACAGCTAAGGAATGTTAAGTGTCTGAGACCAGATTTGAATTCAGGTCTTCCTGACTTCAGGGCTGGTGCAATTTCATCATTTTTAAAAGAGACTATCCCTTCATATTTAATTCATATCTGTGCCCTCTGTTTACATATACTCTGCCATAATAATGAGTTACAAGTATCATCCTTTCCTGTAGAAATTTAAAAAGATAAATCTTATTAATTCCATTATGATATCAGTTTCCTGATTATCTCCTTATGCTTCTCTTGAGTCCTGTATTTGTAAATCATATTTTCTATTCAGCCCTGATCTTTTAATCATGAATATTTGAAAATCCTCTATTTCATTGAATAACCATCTTTTCCTCTGAAGGATTATATTCAGTTTTGCTGAGTGGGAGATTCTTGTCTGTAATCCTAGCTCCAGTCCAAGCTCTCTAATTCTTTAATATAGAAGCTGCTAAATCTTGTGTTATCCTGACTGTGGCTCTACTTTAATTGAATTCTTTTTTACTAGATGTTTGTGATATTTTCACCTTTACCTGAGAGTTCCAAAATTTGGTTATCATATTCCTGGGAATTTTCATCTTGGGATCTCTTTCAGGAGGTGATCAGTGGATTCTTTCAATTTCTATTTTACCCTCTGCTTCTAAAATATCAGGATAGTTTTTCTTGATAAGTTCTTGAAAGATGTTGTCCAGGTTCTTTTTTTTTTTTTTTTTTTTTTTTGATCATGGCTTTGAGGAGCCCAATGATTTTCAAGTTTTTCCTGGATCTATTTTCCAGGTAAGTTGCTTTTCCAATGAGGTATTGCACTTTTTTTTCTTTTTCTTTTATCTTTTTTGATTTTTTTTGGTTGTTTTATTTTCTCTTGATTTCTCAAAATCGTTAGTTTCAATTTGTCAGTTATAACTTTAAGGAATTATTTTCCTCAGTGAACTTTTGTACCTCCTTTCACATTTGGCCAATTTTGCCTTTTAAAGCATTAGCTTTTTTATTTCCTTTTGCTCCACTCTCAATTCTTTACGTAATTTTTCTTCTATCTCTCTTACTTGATTTTCAGAATCTTCTCTGACCTCTTCCATGGCCTTATTTTCCTTGGATAAGTAGCTTTGATTTTGTTCATCTTTTTCTAAGTAGGTGTTTTGACCTTCCTTACTACCATAGTAACTTTTTTTTTTTTTTTTTTGCTGAGGCAATTGGAGTTAAGTGACTTTCCCAGGGTCACACAGCTAGGAAGTGTTAAGTGTCTGAGACCAGATTTGAACTCAGGTCCTCCTGACTTCAAGGCTGGTGCTCTATCCACTGTACCACCTAGCTGTCCCCATAGTAACTTTAAATGATCAAAAACTTTTTTTGTTGTTGTTTGCTCATTTCCCTAGCCCATTATTTGACTGAATAAAAAGAGCTGATACAGAGAAGAGCTGAGGAAATGTAACTTCTTTCTTTTCCTGAAGAGATGTGGGGAAGTAGGTGTAGAATGTTAAATGTTTTGTCTGACATTGTTAATGTGTTGGCTAGATTTATTAAATTGATTTTGTATCTCTTTTAAAATCTTTATTAAAAGGAATGGCTAGTAATATAGCAGGAACAGGAAAGTACATTTAGAAATTAATGTTACATAGAAGCAAACCAATTAAAATGATATACTATTAAAAAAGAATATCACATTGGCAAGAATATAGGGGAGAACTGGAAAGGTGGGATACTTGAGATAAGATGATTAATGGGGGAGCTAGTTCAAAATTACTAATAAGGTAATGAGGGTCGAAATTAGGGTAGTAACCATAATAGGGAAGAGTGAGAAGAACAGGATTCAGATAATTAGCCACCATTTGAAATTTCTCTCCTAAAGAAAAAATAAGCATAATAACATGTACACAAATGCTTATATTTTGTATTTATACACATGTTTCTGAGTCAAATGATGATTTGTAGCAACCATTATGAATATCAATTATTAAGCTGCACTACTGAATAATAAAACATATCTATAGCCTTGATTACCCCAGGAACAGTTGAAATAGGTTTGATTTTTTTTAACCTCTACACTAAATGACACCAAAGTGCTGATGATTTTATACTCATTAGTCTTTTCCCTAGTCTCTCTGCTTTAAAATCTTCAGAATGTTAGGCTTCAAGTCAAGAAGACCTGATCACTTCTAAACACACACACACACACACACACAGATAGAGAGAGAGAGAGAGAGAGAGAGAGAGAGAGAGAGAGAGAGAGAGAGAGAGAGAGAGATGAGAAAGAGGGAGGGAATGAGAGAAAGAGCGAGAACATGCCAATGTAAGACAATGAATTTGCAGCATAATTGAAAGGGTCAGCAACTATCTTCCCATAAATCATATCTTTTTAGGCAAGTAGTCAAAGTTGACTTATTTCCAGAGTGTCTATGGTTAGATCATTATTCACCTAGTGCAATCCCTTCATTTCACAGCTGAAGAAACTGAGGCATGCCCAGGTTAAATGATTATTACAAGTAACAGGTATGGAGTAGAGCAGAGATGGGTGGATTTTGGAACCAAGTTTTCTAAGTCTAGACAACACTTTTTTTCCATAAAACCAGGCTGCATTGCTTATAGAGGATGGGAAAAACTTCAGGGAATGCTACTAGCATCTTGGAAAAAAAATCTCACTGCCCCTTTTATAGACAACAATTTAACAATTTGATCAAATCCTATTTGAAATAGGATAGAGATATTCTGTGATTCCATTGGTAGAAAGAATTAAATGAGAAGTTCCTGATTCTATTAAAACAGTTAAGTGCCTACTATGCTATTTAGAGTCTTAGTTATTTGACAATAGGAATGAAACTTGCCCACAGTCACTTAGTATATGTCAGGAAGATGTTCCTGATTCCAAATTCATGTCTAGATCCATTATGCTTTATATCCATTATGCTTTAAGCTACAAAAGATATTTTTTTCCTTCTAAAATTTCTGTTTTAATTAAATTGACAAAGGAATTTCCATAGATTCTTATCAAACTACAATTTTCATCAGCTAAAACTCAAATGCTTTCATGTGCCTTTTTACCTTGGTCTAAATAATTCAATCATAGGTAAATGAATTTTCCTCTCTCCTTCCCCTTTTCTTTTTCTCTCTCTTCCCCAACCTCTGCCACCTCTTCTCTTTTATTTTTTTTGCCATTGTCTTTTCTTCATTCTCTTCTTCCCACCCTGCTATATATTACTACTTCTGCCTTCCTTCTATTTATTCTTTCTCTTGTTTAATCTAGTCTAAATACTGCTAGCAAACAAGTTTTCCTGAAATAATACTTCCAGCATGACTTTTCTCCTTGAGAGAACTGATTATGCTTTTCTACTCTCTTATAAGGATATGAATGCAAATGTGGATAGGAATAGGGACAATATCTGTGATTTCATCAATGTAGAACACTTTCTAATTGAGGGAACTTCCTCTTCCAGTATCTGTCTACATAGGAAAAATTATAGAAGCAAGGCTAAATTCCCCAGATTGAGTTTCAAAGTCTTTTAAAAATTTGAGTCAATTTTCCTATTCAATTTAGCAGAACTAAAGTATTCCTTTATATAGCAGAGAAATGATAGTTCCTGTTCCCTACTATGCCTTGACATGAAATTGCTGCTACATTCAGAACAGCCTGCTTACTTTTTTTTCCCCCTGAGGCAACTGGGGTTAAGTGACTTTCCCAGAGTCACACAGCTAGGACCCCTTAAGTGTCTGAGACTAGATTTGAATTCCTCCTGACTTCAGGGCTGGTGCTCTATCCACTGTGCCACCTAGCTGCCCCTGTGCTTGCTTTTTTGAACACATGCCAAGTTTGTTTCAATCTTTCAGATTGCTTATATTAGAAAATGATAACCAACTTTTTTATGAAAATCCTATTCGTAAGATAAGCTAAATTAATCATAATTGTAATAACTATATGTCAAATTTTTAAAATTTTACAAAGACTTTAGATCAGAGGTTCTTAACCTGTGGTCCAAAAACTCTCAAGGGACCCATGGATAGAATCCAGAATGTTCATAAACTTAGACAGGGGATGGGAGGGAGGGTGATATCTGTTCTTAATATTTTCTAACTAATATTTTTAATTTCTTTTAATTAAAAACCTTATTTTGAGAAGGGATACCTAGGCCTCAATGGACTGTCAAAGGAAGGTACTTGATAAAAAAGGTTCAGAACCCTGATTTTCATACATTATCTCACTAAATTGCAAAGAATTACTGAAGTTAGGCTTTTTAAAGGTCAAGGCAAGTGATTTGTAATGAAATAAATTATAATCCCTAAATCAGTGAATAAAAGCAATGATGACACTGGCAATGGTGTGGTAGTGGTGATGATGATGGTGGTGAACATGATAAAAATAATATTACAAGGTATTTTACATACATTATCTCATTTGATACTCACAAAAATGCTGTGAAGTATTATTTTAAATGATTTTGAATAACATTCTCCAATTAAAAATGTCCTCTTCACATTTTCCATTTGTCTGATACCTCTTCTTTATATATATATTTTTTCAATAGTATTTCATTTTTCCAATTACATGTAAAGATAGTTTTCAACTTACATTTTTTGTAAAATTTTGAGTTCCAAATTTTTCCCTCCTTTTTTTTCTTCCTTCTCCCCAAAACAGCAAGAAAGCTGATATAGGTTATATATGAATAATCATTTTAAACATGTTTCCAGATTAGCCATGTTATAAAAGAAAAATCAGAACAAACCAGAAAAACCATGAGAAAAAAAAGAGCAAACAAAAAGAAAAAGTGAAAATAGTATGCTTCAATTACCATTCAGTCTCCATAGTTCTTTCTCTGGATGCAGATGGCATTTTCTATCCCATGGAATTGTTTTGGATCATTGTATTGCTGAGAAGAGCTAAACCTATCATAATTGATCATCACATAATCTTATTGCTTATTGGGGCCAATTTTGATGCCTACTCTTGAAATCTTACCTCACCTTGTCCTTGAAACTTTCTTTGATTATTCTGTTCTATTCAAGTCACTTCCTTTTTTGATTTTCTTTAATCCTTATCACTTAACCCACACATTTGGGCATGAGATCAGGATATATTTGCAGTTTTGTAAGTGGACTATGTCTTCATTTTCCTATTATGATTTTAAACTTCTTGAGGGACTATCCCTTATACTGTTGGATCTCTCACAAAGGCATAAGGAGCCTTAAATGGAACTGATAGGAAAGATTATGGATTAAATTATTTCATCTTCAAATTAATTTGACATATTGTATCCAGGGAATTTTTTTTCTGAATTATCTTATAGAATCTTTTAACTCAGTTGAGAAACTAAGTTAAGAATTCTCCAGGAAACGAGGCTCTACTGTGAGTTGAAAAGGTTTGTTCTTCATAACTAATCCATATGCAGGTGTCAAATCTAGTTGGGCTCCTGGACATTTATTCAACTTTAGCTGCTGCAAGATACTGGCAATAAAAACAAAAATCTCATTTCTAGCAACATCTTCTCCCAAGCACTTCCTAATGCCCATCCCAAAAATTAAAACTTTCTCAACGAGACTTTTATTCAGCTTGCCGCTTTCAGTTAGAAATCTCTCAGGTTGGAATGAGTCAGGATTCTCCCAAACAGCTCTACATTAAACAAAAATAAGAAACACAAAAGGCATTGTTAAGATCCTTTCCTTGAGTAGGTTGACATATATAAATCAAATATTACCAACTATGGTCTATAAGGCATTTTTTTTCATTTTAAAGCAATTCATAATAATTTTATTTGCCCTAAATGTAGTGTGGAGTAACAGTTTGAATGCAAAGACAAAAATGGATAACTCTCTTTTGCATAATATGCATATCAATAAGATTAGCTTTCAAAAAGACTTCAATGCAATCATGACATCCAGAGGAGAATAATTAGTAGCTCCTACAAAAAAAAATAGCAATTCCTTAAACAAGGAATAAGAGCCAACACAATTTATCAAGTCTTTCCAATAGTGATATTCTTCTCAAAATGCTATTTCAAGAATATGGCATAAAAGATCAAAATCATGAAAAGTACCTTTGTCACAAAAAGTAACTGGGACATGGATTTCTGTATATCTATAGTGCAGGGGAAATCCCAATGTGCTCTGATAAGATCTCAGAACAATCTTCACTATGCACTTGCAGAATTACTTTGAATTTGTCTCTCTGCCCTGTAGTTTTGTTACCATCTTTTTGCTGTACTAGATTAACATAAGCTGACTTGCCATAGTCATGCCTATCATGCCCCTTAGTATTATTTAATTCAGCAGTTGACTACACTCATTTTGAAGATCAAATGACAAAATATGTGTAAAATTTTGCAAAACTTAAATGTATATATCAAAATTATTTTATTATCACTATTGCAACCAAGTGGTGGTCAAAAAAAATTAAAGTCACAAATTTTAACTCAAGGGGACTTTTAATACTTCCTAGTGTTCAGGGTTGTTTGGACATTAAAATATGATTTTTCCCATGCATTTATTCCCATAGGAAAGGTTTATAATTACTTTCCATATCTGTTTGATATGATATCTAACAGTATTTCCTAAAAGATTTCATGTTTAATTCTTTTCATCGTGTTTCAATTATCTAAAGCTAGCACCTCTACACTTGACCCTGTACTTAGAGGATAGACCTGGTTTCTACATAATTCAATATTCCTCAAGGATTCATTTATCTCCCCCCCACACAATGAACAAGCATTTATTAAACACCTACTTGAACTTTCTTTAACATGATAATCCATTTCTTATACCTGGAATGTTCTTCCTCTTCCCTTGTGCCTACTGGTTTTTCTCAAGACTGTTCAAAGCCAATCTTATGCATCAGGTTTTTATTTGCACCACTAATTCCTGTTTATCAAATGGTACATAGCTAAAAAACGTTGAGAAATATGAATGCAATAGGATATTACTTGACAAAATCAATTATTATTATAATGAATGCAGAAAAGTATGGGAAATTTTCTATAACTAATGTGAAACAAACTAAGCAGAACCAGGAAAACTAAATACATGATGAATATAACCATGTAAAAGGGAAAGTAGAACAATCCAAATGAAACTGAATCTTGTGGGATCATAATGATCATGCTTATTTGAAAAGAAAAAACATGAAAAAACACCTCTTCCTATACTTCTTTACACTTCTTTACAGAGGTCAAAGGCTGTGGGCATGGAACACTGAATATGTCAGACTTTTTTTTGATATGTTACATACTTTTGCTGAATTTTTATTCCCTCTTTTTCATTCCTTACTATGAGAGATGATTTGGAGGAAAAGGGAGTATGGAATGATATGCTGGAAAATGTATGTGATGCAAAAACAAAGATAACAATAAACTTTAATTTAAAAAAGAAAAGAGCAGTTCCTATCTTCATAAATGCTTGGCCTTTTCCTTTTTCTTTATTTTGTGATAAAGTGAGATATCCTCGTACTTTTTCTGCTAAATCACTTTTAATATGAAAATGCTGGACTTGTAGCATATTCTTTTGAGCTACTCTCAAAATAAACAATTTTACATACAAGATCTTGATGATCCATCATAACACATTATGGTCTATATCAGTAAAGGGAGTTTTCAGATGGTAAGTTCCCCAAGACAACACAAACACAAGTCCACAGTGTCATATCTCCACTACAAAAAATAAAATACATTAAAATAAAAGTCTACAAGTTTCTATTTTATCTACTTGCTAAATTCATTCTAGGTCCAAGTTTCCTCTCAGTTTCTATGGTCTCTTTCTAACCCTAAATCCTAAAATCCTATAATCTCCATGAATTTTTTTCTGTGAATTGAACTCCTTTTAAGGTTACTAGCGCTGATAGGACTGGAAGGAAGAAAGTTTAGATCTGGTTGAGTTAAGTAAACCTATATCTCTCTCTGCAGAAGAATTTTAGCAGATACTTACTCATCATGGTTTACTTGATACATATTAAAAAACACACAGGTTTTCTGAGGAATGAAATATCCATTGAGAGTAGTATCCATAGTAGCACTAGGAAGATAAAATACATATAATGTATTTTTATTACTGAGTATAAACACAACCAGAACAAATACACACACATTCTTTGCCTCAAAAACTGAGATACAGTGGAGTTCTAGGTACTTTTATTATAATATTAATATCATATATTCAGGAAATAGCATGATCTTCCATTATGTCAAATGTCATACATATCAGTTATCAAAATCTACGAGAATAAGGTGAAATAGATGCAGGTTTAGTCACTATGAAGCATCAAATGCCCAAAGGCTATATACATTTAACCAAAGAATTAGATAACAAAAACATCTGTCTTTTAGTCCAGTGGTCTCAAACTCAATTGACTTAATAAATCACAAATTAACATTATTTATGTTATATTATATTTCCATTTATTTTGCTAATCATTTCCTAAATACATTTTAACCTGGTTCTGGCCTCACTTGAGAGCCAATGGGCTGCAAATTTGATACTTCTTATCCATAAAAGTGAGAGCAATGGCTAGATGGAAAAGGTGATGGGATGTCAAGATACCACTAGTCTAGTCTAAAAGAAGTAAAATAAAACAAATTCTTCACCTTTTGACAGAGAGAGGAACTTAAGATGCAAAAAGATACTTTCTACATCTTCAGACTTGGCTAAAATGAGAAAAGATTATGCAGCTCTATAGTTAAGGACTTATGTTATTATATATTATAACATATTTTATTTTAAGAATTTACTCAACAAAAGTTTTAGTAGGAGAGATAGATTAAAAAAAATTTAAAAGAAGATTAAAAAAGAATTTCCTGTGGTTCTTCTACTACTAACATTCTGTGATTCTAATCCTACCCAAAAACTATTAGACTATATTCTCTAAAGGACAATGTCATAAAATCAGAAATCACTGGAGCTAGAAGAGAAAATTTTATTGTCTTTAGAGAAAATTGATTGGTAAGGATCACATAGTAACCATTATCCAAGGTAAGATCTCTGTACTCAAGAAACAAGTAAGACCTGGAGAGGTTAAATAATTTTGCCTATACTCTCTTAGGTTGTGAAGGATATCATCAGGATTTGAACTAAGGCTCTTTGGTTCCAAATTTACCAATCTTTCCAGATCACCATGTTGTTTCCCAGAATACGGGACTGTATGTAGTTGATATGTTCCTGAATAGATGTGTATTAACTCTGGCAATTTGAATTTTATTTTCAGTGCAATGTGCTATGTGGCTATTTAAAAGTATCCTGACATGAATACTTTTTAGTAGATTAAGCCCACCTGCAATCCAATTATTCATAGATTAGTTGAAATTGTTAATAGCAAACTTAATGAAATTCACAAATATTCCTTTTAATGGAATGTCATTATATTATCAATGTACTTTGACATGAGGTCACGTAGGATTTTCAGATCTAAATTAAGGACAGAGAGACAGATAGAAACAGAGACCAAGACATAGAGAACCAGAGACATGGAGATGAGAGAGAGACAGAGACAGAGAGAAAGAGAGAAATTGATTTTTTTTGAAAGACATTTCTCCAAAATCCCTTTGCTCCACCTAGAACATTCACTTCAGTTTTTTTAAACAAAAATGGACCAACATTTAAATATATATTTCAAAATGCTTACAATTTTTCAAGACCTCAGATTAAAGAATTGAAATAAATCCCCACTGTTTCCATTTGAAAGTCACATAAAAAGAAGAAGCCACACATAAAAAGGAGCCACATGCTTACCAGTGAGGAATAGTGAATGGAATGAATGTGGTATGCCTGAAGAGTTCATTTATAAAAGCTTCCGTGTAGGGTAAATTCTTTCTGTCTTCAAATCTGGGTGGTTTAAGGCCAATATTTTCATCTGCAAAGTGCAAATGATTGTGGTTAATGAGAATGATGATAGACTGCAGAATATTGCATGACTAGATTGCATTTTTTTATTCTTATATCATGGTATTACCAATTTCTTCATGGATTTTTGTTTGTACTTCTGGGTAGTAAATCAAATAGAGAAAGCTCCAATTTAAAAATGTTGATACTGTTTCAAAACCTGAAGGAAAAAATATATGATTAAACAATCTAAAGAAGTAGATTATTAACAAATATACTTTTAGCAGTGGGGAACATCAATGCAAGGTTATAGAACAAAGCTTCTTAAACTGTGGATCACAACCTCATATGAGGCCATGTAACATACAAGATCTTGATGATCCATCATAACACATTATGGTCTATATCAGAAAAGGGAGTTTTCAGATGGTAAGTTCCCCAAGACAACACAAACACAAGTCCACAGTGTCATATATCCACTACAAAAAATAAAATACATTAAAATAAAAGTCCACAAGTTTCTATTTTATCTACTTGCTAAATTCATTCTAGGTCCAAGTTTCCTCTCAGTTTCTATGGTCTCTTTCTAACCCTAAATCCTAAAATCCTATAATCTCCATGAATTTTTTTCTGTGAACTGAACTCCTTTTAATGTTACTAGCGCTGATAGGACTGGAAGGAAGAAAGTTTAGATCTGGTTGAGTTAAGTAAACCTATATCTCTCTCTGCAGAAGAATTTTAGCAGATACTTACTCATGTAACATGAGGGTCATGAAATTATGGTTTGATTTGTATATCTATTTTATATATCTGTATGCCTGGAGTCATCTAAAAATTTCTCAGGCAAAAAAAAGTCACAAGTGGAAAAAGTTTAAGTCCTATTATAGAAAATAATACCTACCAGCTCCAAAAATGTCACACACAGTATTTATGATTTCATCGTCACTTAAGGAAGCAGCCTTTGTTGTGGCACTTTTGTCATGACATATACTAATTAGAGCATCAGTGATATCTCTGAAATGATTCTGGAGAAATAAAATTTTGAGTATATTATTTCCAGCCTCTTAACTTCTGCCACAATCCTCATCAACATGTGTTTATCAAATCTTCAACTGTTTCAGTTCATTGCAGTGACTTTCTTCCTCCCTCCATGTGAGCTACAAAGTGAATGATCATGATCATGTCCCCATTCTTCAAAATTACATATAGACATTATGGTGATCCTTTCTGCCAAAAAAAGAGTATTCAAATCAAAACTTTTCAGGGAAAGTCTATTTAAGGCCTCTGGCCATCTGTTGCCTATTGAAAAGTCTTTTTAGATAGCATGGCAACAGAGAAACATCCACTTGACTGAAGTTCTCTGGTCTCAACCTCTAGCTAGGATTTGAATATATCTCAAGGTGACTACTGCTCAGAGATCTGTAGTCTATGACAACAATCTACATCTTTGGGAATGAAGTCATTTTCATCTTGTTGACCCTCATGTAGAAACAAAAATGAGAAAATATCCATCCCACCCTGGAGTATATGTGAAGTTACATTCTCTTTATATATTGTAAATCTCATTTCAAAGCCCATGGCTGATAGTAATTAAAATTCCTACCTTATCATATGTGGTAATATGATCTTGTACATGCAGTTTAATAAACTGATTTAGTTGATGATAAAACTCACGGGGAGCATTTATAATACGCAGTGGGAGGTAACGAAAACATGGGATGAAATCAGCTGGGTTAGCTGCACTGGAGGCTTTCAGGAATTCTTCATTTGTTTTAATCACTCTGAGAAATTCTTCATCAAAATGGTCATATCTCTTGCCAAAGCATAAAGCACAGACAATATTAGCAACAGCACAAGTAATGGAATTCTTAGGGTCAAAGCTGTCTTGTTTTGATGACAGTTTTTTGAAGACTTTTACCAATTCAGAAACTTCTTCAGTGACATGTTCCTCTAGGATGGAAGAGCAGGAAGAGGACTTTGCTTCTGCTTTGGAAAGGGATCTTAAGGCATTTATGGCAATTTTCTTCTGGAGCTTCCAACTCTCTCCATAGTTCACTGAAAATGAAAGACTTTTGCCCTCAGCAAAGAATGAAAATGTATGCATGTGGGGTCTGCCAGCAAAAGCCTCTCCATCTTTGAGCAAGCCTTTGTTCACCATTTCTGCACCATTCACCACAACCACAGGGACCATTCCCAGTTTGATAAGAAATACATCGCCATATTTCTTCCTCATCTCCATAAATGTAAGATAAGGATGATCTCCAAGTTGAAGAAGATTACCTATGATGGGAAATGGCCATGGGCCTGGAGGAGACATATGCTTTTTGTTCCTGTTTCCTAGTGCTCTTATAAAAGCAAAAACTATCACCAAAGTTAAAAGAGAGAGAGTCACCTCTTTGGAAGTGATTTCTACATCAAACATCATTTTCAGGAAGTAAAGCACCTGAAATGGAAAAGAAGTATGGCTTATTGGAAATCTCCTTTGTCAGACAATTCTAGGGATGGATCAAAAGACTTAATTCTCCAAACTTACACATATGTATGTGTGTGTGTGTGTGTGTGTGTGTGCGTATAAACTGTATGTTTTAGTCACAAATCAAAAAAAAAATCAAATGTTTAGGAACAATATCTCTCCAAACCTGGATGAAAAAAAGAAATGATTGAATGAAAAAATCTTCATAACAATTTTTTCTGCTAAAGAGTTAATATCTGTTATGAATAATTTTCAGATATATACATGTATACATATATTTACATATGCATTTATAGATTTAGCAGTCATATATTAGATATGTGTTCTATGTGACATATATTAGTTATAACTCACTTGTATGACATGTATGTATAAATGTGTATGAGAGAGACTAATATCAACTCCTCAAATGGTCAAAGGAAATGAATCAAAGTTTCTCAAAAGAAGAACTGAAAAATATTCAAAAGCACATAAAAGAATGCTCCAAATCACTAATAATAAGAAGAATTCAAATCAAAACAAGTTTGAGATTTTACCTCATGTCCTGCAAATTGGTAAAGATGATAAAAATGGTAATAGTCAATGATGGAGGGTTTGCAGGAAAATAGGCATACTAATATGTTGTTGGTAGACCTGTGAATTGATATAACCATTTTCAATTTGGAATTTTTCAAAAAGTGAATAAAATGTCTATTGCATTTGATCTAGAGACTCCATTACTAGGCCTCTACCCCAAAAAAGTTATTTAGAAAGGAAGTTCCTCATATATTCGAAAATATTTATAGCAATACTTTTTTGTGATAGCAAAGAATTGGAAATAAATTAGATGCCCATTGATTGGGAAATGACTAAACAAAATGTGAGTACATGAAGATATTGGCATATTACCATGCTGTAAGAAATTATTATTATAATGAATGCAGAAAAGCATGAAAAGAGCTATATGAACTAAAAGCAGAGTGACGTAAGAAAAGCCTAGTAAACAATATATACAATTACTACAACAATGAAATAGAACAACTACACATCAAAAATCAAAAGTGAATGCTACAGAATTATAAAGATCAAACATGACTTAAGTGAAAAGACGTAAGAGAATTCGACCTAACCCTTTTGAGGAAGTGGGAAGTCCACTGGTGTCACATACCACACATTTTTATATATATTTTTCAATGTATTAATTGGTTGTACTACTTTCTTCATTATTTCTTTTGTTTCTAAAAGACATTAGTTTTTAGATAAGATGACTTTTGGGTGAGGAAAAGTAGATACTGTAGAAAACTATGATGATGTAAAAAAAATTAAAAATCAATTAAAACTAAAAACTATCTGATGACTAAGGAGGTAGCCCATTACACTTTGGTTAAGAGACAGTGGAGAAAAGGATGTCTTTACAATCAAGAAGACTAAACTCTGTTTTTCACACATACTAACTTAATCATATGCTTTTAGTCTATCATTTATCCTTTCAATGCCTATAACTCTTTAAGACTCTAAGTTAGACATGAGTTGATGAGTTGCACTGGTTGAGAGCATTGTCTATGAAGATTAAATTATAGTTTGGAAAGTTTGGAACTATAATTTCCAACTTTACTCTTTCCCCTCCAAAAGTTAATAAAGATATTGTAATTTTTTTTTTACCATCAACTTCAGTTGTGATATTAAAATTGAATGTCTATAACATAATACTTTTCCTACATGAATAAGTCAATATTTTAAAAAATGAATCAAACCTAAAAGCCCAGTGGTCTTCTATATTTTGTAGAAGAATAACTTCATAATCTACCAGTTATTATTTTCCCATTTATTTATTATTTGTTTCATTTACTTTAATTCTTGCAAATTTAATAATTTTGTCCTTTACTTACTTATGCTTCTTTGTTGCTTTAAGTAGCTTAAGTTTCTCCTGGACAAAAGCGGGGAAAAAAAGAAGACAAACAACTGCTCACTGAAATAATAATCAATTGGATTTACAAAACAGAATGTCACATTAGTTAGTAGATATGGAATATAAGCATGAAAAAATTGTATATTTGATATCTATGTATGTATGTATTCATATTCTTTAGCTATATTATTTCCTAAGCTTCTTGGGAATTTTTTAAAATATAATAAATCAAACATGATTGTAGAAAAAGAGGGCACATTCTAAATTCTTTCTTTGTACAAATGCTGCTTCCCTTGGCAAATGTTCCCTGATCCTCAGTCATAAACAGATTTACTGCCAAATTTCTCAGCTCTTTAAAAAAAAAATCCTAAAGGAACATTCTGTTTCTTTTCCTACTGTTATTATTATAAAGAGAACAGGGTAACAGTGTAGAGTACTAGGTCTCTGGTATGATCAGGATACAGAACTGAAAAAAGACCTTGGGGACCATCTAAACTAACACCCTCATTTTTCAAAGGAAGAAATCAAGGACCTGAGAGGAGAAATGATTACTTCCCTAAGGTTTCCCAGCTACAAATTGGTAAAGAAGAGGAATTCAAAGGCAGTTTCTTTGACTTTAAATCCCATGCTTTTCCCTTGTAGTCCGAGCTGCCTGGTGAATACAATATGCATTATTATTTACTTCCTTAAACAAAAAGTCTGCCAATGGTAGCAGGGTCTAGGATACTGAACTGAACTGAGTGTATTTGAAAGGGAAAAAAAAACCATAGATTTTTGAGACTATTAAAAGCAAAGTCAGCGCTGTCTCATTTTGGCTGTTTACTCTAATCTATATTATAACTCTCCAGTGCTCCACTTTCCTTAGACTTCTGTACTGTCTCTGCTAATATGATGCTGAGATGAGAAAACTAAATTTGAGAGACCAGCCTAAAAAATGTCACTGGACCAAGATCAACTCCTCTGACCCCAGGATTTGAGACTTACTTTGAGTAAGGGGTCTAGAAACCCGTCCTGCTCCTTCCTTCCTGGTTTCAATGGTCCAAAAAGAGTAGGATAAGAGTGCCCATAAACCCAGTGATGGGAGGTCAGAGAAGAACTGGCTGATTTGGGAGTCAGCTGGGATCTGCTTTAGAAATGATTAAGAGGGCGGAACCAAACCAAGAATGAAGAAAGGTGGGGTGGCAAATTAAGAGAAAGAATGTTTGACTGGAGGAGTTAAAGTACAGGGAATGTTGGCTGGGATTCAGGACTGGGGAGAAGTCAACAAAGGGAAAAGATTTCAGCATAAGAGAGGAGTGGAGCCAATGGGCTTTTGGGGGTGGAGAACTGAACGGTTGGGAAGCCAGGGCTCAAAAATAGGTCATTCTGGTTGGAAGTAGGGAGTATAAAGCCAACTGAAAAAAGAAAAGGGACAGGAAAGGAAAATGCAGAGGAAGAATTTTTTTTAAAAAAAAAAGTAAATAGAGTTGGGAGAGAAAGGAAGGAAATAGTACTAAAGAAAGAAAAAGTAAAGAGGGCATCTGGGGAGGGAGATAAAATAGAAAACTGAGTCAAAAGGTGGCATGAAATCTCAGGTTTATAACCATCTTTGTCTTTAGGGTTAAATACAAATCCCTCCTTAAAGCCCTTCACAATCTGCCTTCACCCTGTCTTTCCAGAAAGACTACGCCTTAGCCCTGTCTCACACATTCTGTGTTCCAGTCAAATTGACCTAATTGCAGTTCTCTAAATAGGACATCCCATCTCCTACCTCCAAATCTTTGTATATCTCATGCCCTCACTCTTCACTTTTGCCTCTTAGCTTTATTCAAGGATCAGCCTACGTGCCACTTCCACAAGATACTTTTCCTAATTCCCTCACTTATTAGTATCACCTTTTACAGTAATCACAAAACACTTCTTTATTTTGCATACAGGCCATGAATACACCCTCCTCTCCACCAGTACCACCACCTGCTTAAGATTCTTAAGGACAAAAAGTGTCTCTCTTGTATTTATCTCTGGAGCATCCAGCACAGTATGGTATATGCAGGGGATTTAAAATGCTAGAAGACTTATTTTTCTTGCCAGATGTCATCTTCAGACATGATATAGACAATTATTCTATGACTAGACACAAAGATGGGCAAAACTGAAAGCTAAGAGGTGAGTGGCTCAGGGACTTCAGAATGGAAAAGAACTCAAACCATCACCCAGTCTCAGCCTCCTTATTTTCCAGAAGGGGAAATTTTAGGCCCAAATTAGGCTCAAAGACAGAAATAAGACCACACAACTCAGGGACTCCAGAGTCCAAATTCAATATTCCTTCCCCTAAATCACAGATGTGTTTTACTCACATTTACTTTTAGGAAACAAACCCTTTTTTGCAAAAATTCTCAGGAACCAATAGAAAAAAGGTTTTTTTGACACAACTCTGAAAATTTTCTTCAGAATCAGATAATAGGATTTCAAGGTGAATGGATACTCAGAGACTATTTAGACTGACTTTTCTTTTTTGCTATGAAGTGATGCAAAGTTTAATATGCAGATTCAAGAAAGCAATATATACAATGACTACAAAAATGTAAATGTAAAAATCAACCACAGAACATTTAAAACTGAATAAGGCAAAAATTACAAGATTGGCCCCAAAGAATAAACATGAGAAGTCACTCCTGCTTCTTATTTGTGGAAAGCAGAGTTCAGGAGTGTTAGTCTGACTTCTTTTACAGATAAAGAAACTTGGACCTAGAGATGTGCAGTAAATTGCATATGGAGGAAGTGTGATAAAATGGGTACGTATTGGATCTGAAATCAGAAAGCCTCTCTTTCTAAATACTACCTTGGGAATTTTTCATTATAATACCATGGGCCAATAACTTCAGCCTTCTACTTTGCTTTTTACTCATCCACAAAATGTGGAAAGTAGTCTATATCTTAAAAACTTTATTATGAGGCTTAAATGAGATAATTTGTGTAACAATTTTCAAATTTTAAAATGAGAGAAAAGGGTCAGTTATTATTACTGCTGGAAAAAAATCACATCCCAAAGCTTTGGTTTGTGACCTGACATCACAGGATTTTATATGTTTTAAATAGAAAGAGATATACCACGACTATATGCATATATTCTTCCTTATAGTTTATGAGGATATTTTCTACATGTTTTCATGCATTAATCTCATTACTGCCATAACTCTTCATTTAGCAAAGTAATAAAAAATCATATCTACATATGTTACTTAAATTTGATAAGGACAATGCATTATAACATGTAGTTGATGTATAACCAGTATGAACCTTAATATAAAAAGAAAACCCATAATATCCCTCCCCTTACACAAGGCCTTATAGTTACAGAAAGAAAGCTCCCTTCTCAGATTCTCTGCTCATATAATGAGTTTTGAGTAGACAATGATCAACTAGAGTTTCCACCATCAATAAAGCACTTTATTGTAACTTTAAGAACCATGTGGGTAAAGAGTATAAAAGGAGTGTAGTGTCTTACATACAAAAAAGGGCATATGCCAAGATGTCAAAACATCCAGAATAATAGGTAGAGGCAAATAATACTAAAATAGTACTCATCCTAAGGATAGAAAGTTCAATATCTTACATATAGAAAGAAATTATTTTAATTGAATTATTTTTCCAAAGGATAGAAGAAAAGGCATCTCCAAATATCCTTTTTTTGAACCCTACTTTTATTTTTGGGTAATCATCTCTGATAATCTCTAAAGGTTGCATAGTAATCTCCATTTCCTTGAAATAATTAGATAACTCAGGATCTTGTTTAACTCAAAATGTATTCCCTTTTGAATTGTCACTATAAATTTGGATGTTTGCAGTTTAAAATTATCTACTTGCTTTTTATACACATAGTATCATCTGAAAACTTCGTGTATAAAGAAAATTTGGGAAATCTAATCTACATTCCTAAAAGAAAATAGAAATATTTCTCTACTTAATTTGAAAAGTTAAATTTGATTCATACCAAATGCTTGAAAATCAGAGAGCAAGAGTTCTTAATTTGAGGTACGTAAATTTCTTTTCTTTGTTGTTGTTCTTGTTGTTGTTTTTATTAATACTCTTTATTTGCAAAACATGTATGGGTAATTCTTCAACATTAACCCTTACAAAGCTTTCTGTTGCAAATTTTTCCCCCCTACTCCCCACCCCACCCCTAGATGGCAGGATATCCAATGCATGTTAATTATGTTAAAATATTTAAGAAATCGAATATATGTATACTTATTTCCACACATCATTTTTGTGCAGGAGAAATCGTATCTACAAGAAAGAATAATCAGATAAAGGAAATACAATGCAAGCAAACCTCAATAGAGAACATGAAAATGTTATGTTGTGGTCCACATTTCACATCCCTCTCTCTGGGTGTATATGGATTTCTTCACCGAACAATTGGAACTGGTTTGAAGCATTTCATTGTTGAAGAGAGTCATGTCCATCAGAATTGATCATCATATAGTATTGTTGTTGCCGTGAAAAATGATCTCCTGGAGACTTGCATGAACTAATGCTCAGTGAAGTGAGCAGAACCAAGAGATCATTATTCACGGCAACAACAATACTATATGAGGATCAGTTCTAATGGACATCACTCTCTTCAACAATGAAATGCTTCAAACCAGTTCCAATTGTTCGGTGAAGAGAGCCATATACACCTAGAGAGAGGGATGTGAAATGTGGACCACAACATAACATTTTCATGTTCTCTATTGAGGTTTGCTTGCATTGTATTTCCTTTATCAGATTATTCTTTCTTGTAGATATGATTTCTTCTGCACAAAAAATGATGCAATAACTATACATATATTCGATTTCTTAAGTATTCTAACATTATTATCATGTAGTGGATATCCTACCATCTAGGGGAGGGGTGGAGAGGAGGGGGGGAAATTTGTAACAGAAAGCTTTATAAGGATTAATGTTTAGGAATTACCCATACATATGTTTTGCAAATAAAAAGTATTAAAAAAAAGAAAGAAAGAAAAATGATCTCCTGGTTCTGCTCAGTTCATGCAAGTCTCTCCAGGCCTCTCTGAAATCATCGTGCTGGTCGTTTCTCACAGAACAATAATATTCCATAACATTCATATACCATAATTTATTCAGCCACTCTCCAATTGATGGGCATCCCTTCAGTTTCCAGTTTGTAGCCACTATAAAAAGGGCTGCCACAAACATTCTTGCACATGTGGGGCCCTTTCCTTCCTTTATGATTTCTTTGGGATATAAGCCCAATAGAAATGCTGCTGGGTCAAAGGGTATGCACAGTTTGATAACTTTTTGAGCATAGCTCCAAATTGCTTTCCAGAATGGCTGGATCCGTTCACAGCTCCACCAACAATGCATCAATGTCCCAGCCTTCCCACATCCCCTCCAACACCTGTCATTATCCTTTCCTGTCATTTTAGCTAATCTAACAGGTGTGTAGTGGGGGGTACGTAAATTTCTAAAAAAAAAAAAACAAAACTGATAATTATATTTCAAAACAACTGATTTTCTTTGAAACTGTGTTTATTTTATTCATTTAGAAATATTCTGTGGAGTACACTGGCTTTACCTCATAGCCAAGGATCCATAATATTAATTTTAAAAAATTAAGAATATTTACCACAGAGAAAGAGGGTCATAATTTTAGTACAAGAAGGGCCTTTGGAGAGCATCCTAAACCAACCCTTTATTTTATAGGTGAGGAAAGTGAAGTCAAAGATATTAAATGATTTGTCTATGATCATAAAGGAAGTAAACGGAAGAAGCAATTACTGCTTTAATAATTAATGATTTATATTTCTATGTTGCTATTTAGTTCTAATAAAGAGCCATCACTTTGTTGTATGAAATTTATATTGCTCTATTTGTTTTATTATTTTATATTATTAGTATATTACTAAGTTCAAAAGTCAAAGCATAGGTGATAAATGCTTGATATTTAATAGAATTCATTGCATGAGTGATAATAAATAAGATGAATTTTCACTTTTCATGAACAATTTTTGTAGTAACATCTGAATTACTTTGTACTTGAACATGTATTAATCATAGTTTCTGCAATGTAAAGTTATAATTGTGTTTATATTTCTGGAATCTAGTTTTTGAATATGGTGAAAGTCACCTTTGTCACTGATTTATTCTTATCTTTATTCATTTGACTCTTATTCAAAATCAATAGTTGCATAAATTTTATAAAGACCACATTTGGTTAATACTATGTGTGCATGATAATGACTTCTCTTATTCGTTCTGGTCTTTCTAAAAAAAAAAAGGTGAGGGAGGAGTGCTTCAGCTGTTATTTTACAGATTATTAATAAATATCCTGGTGGAATTCTGTATGCCAAGCAGAGATGCAGATTTTACCTTATAAGATGAGACTGCAGTCTAGCCTAGTTCAATCAAATACAATTAATTCAGTCACAACCAGCATTGTTGCTACTTTTAAAAGTCCACTTAAATATGATAGATATAGGAAGACCCTAGGACATTACCCAATTTGGGAAGAGACAAAGACTTGGGGCCATTATTAGGAGAGAAGGCATAGGAGGAGACAAAGTACAAATAAATAGATTAGAACAGGGTACAGAAAAGTTAGAGTACAACTAAGGAAAAGGCAAGAAGGAAGGTGAGGGGTAGGTGTCATCTACAAGCTTTCCATTTTAAGTAATTATTTTTGCTACATCAGTAGGAGTACAAGAACTATTAGCATCCTCCAAATTTCAACATCTTGAGGCAATGTCCTGGTTTCCCTCCTCCATCCAAATTGTGGGCATGATCTGTACTGTTGTGTCTAAAGCACTTAAAAATGTGTTCACAAACAGTTCCAAGTAAGTACTTAAATTTCCAAAAACTTGGAGTTCTCTTCTTTTTTCTTCTATTGTTCCTTTCTGAAATAGCTAGAATGATTAAAAGTCAGGGCTCAATGATTTTAGATAAAGGCACTGCTAATGATTAAGCATCTCCATTCAGTTCCAAAAATCTTTCTAAGTATTAGTAAAAACAGAGAATAGCTATGAGAATTCTATTTTCTCATAGAATTTTAGGATGTGAAAAGTAGCAATAAGAAGTAGATTTAAAGTTGTCATTTTAAGTTGACCATAGCCTTAATGAATTTTTACATGATACCTCTACACAAGTACTACACACACACAAACACACACACACATACACACACACACACATCCCACCTTTTTTCCAAATACATTTTGTGTGTTGTCTTCCCCAATATGAATGTAACCTCTTTGAGGACAGGATTTATCTTTCATTTTACTTGTATTTGTATTACCAACATAGAACATTGTCAGGAAAATAATAGATGCCTGAAATGCTCGTTGTCTGAATGCATACACACATACACAAACACAAAAAAATACAACAAATAAGTAAAATAAGAGACTCCTTTATCATTGTATTTCTTTATTTTTTTATAAAGCTTTTTATTTACAAAACATATGAGTGACCTTTCAACATTGACCTTTGCAAAAAAAAAAAAAAAAAACCTTTTTTTTCCCCAAGCTTTTCCTTTCCTTTCCTCCACCCCCCACCCCTAGATGACAGGTAATCTAATACATGCTAGATAGGATAAATTATATGACAAATACAATACATGTATACATATCTATACAGTTATCTTACTGCACAAGAAACATCAGATCTAGAAAGAGAAGAAGAAAAACACAACCTAAGAAGGAAAACAAAATGCATGGAAATATTCACAGAAAGCGTTAAAATGCTGTGTTGTGGTTCACTCTCAGTTCCCACAGGCCTCTCTCTGGATGTATATGACTATCTTCATCGCAG
>JAJPUD010004351.1:0-23665 GCA_023553655.1 Myrmecobius fasciatus
TCCTGCTGGTCGTTTCTTATAGAACAATAATATTCCATAATATTCATATACCATAATTTATTCAGCCATTCTCCAATTGAAGGGCATCTATTCAATTTCCAGTTTCTAGCCACTACAAAAAGGGCTGCCACAAACATTTTTGCACATGTGGGACCTTTTCCTTCCTTTATGATTTCTTTGGGATATAAGCCCAATAGAAATGCTGCTGGGTCAAAAGATATGCACAGTTTGATAACTTTTTGAGCATAGCTCCAA
Source organism: Myrmecobius fasciatus (assembly GCA_023553655.1). Taxonomy (NCBI): domain Eukaryota; kingdom Metazoa; phylum Chordata; class Mammalia; order Dasyuromorphia; family Myrmecobiidae; genus Myrmecobius; species Myrmecobius fasciatus. Next base: position 256 of record JAJPUD010004351.1, read on the forward strand.
ATTGCTCTCCAGAATCATTGCCAACAATCTTTTCCAGATCTTAATCACTTCACATTTCAGTTATTACAAAATATTAATTGGTTCCCCCAGTTTTCATCACTATTTCAATCAATCTGTTCTCCATACTGCTGTCACATCTTAATCATCCACTATCTTTGATTCCTAATTCAAAAATTTTAACTAACTTCTTAGTACCTACAGAATAATATTAAATTTCCTTCACTTGGTATTGGTGGCTATCACAGTCTATCCCCTATTTTCCCAATATCATCTTTCCAATAAGAATCATGTTTCAGCAAGAAATTTCTTGATTGTCTCCTATTATACATATGCACAGAGACACATACGTGCATACATAGAGACAGACACACAGATACACATTCACACACACATACCATCTCATTGTCTCTGTCTTGGCTTTCCTGGGGTATCTTCCTAAGAGTGATAACACTAGGTCAAAGCATATATACGGTCTGATGATTTTTCTAATATAATTCTGGTATAATTATTGTAATGTAATATATTCCCATTTCCACATCACTGCATATACATTCATCCTTCTAAAAATGCCTTTGTTCACTTTTCTGAAATCTTTCTAGCCTTTTAAGGCTAGTTGAAGTTCTGACTTCTCCCTTAAGCCTAACTTGACCAGTTGGTCCCTCCATGATCTCTTTTTCCTTGAAATGCTTCTGGCACATGGTTAGCTAACAGTCAATGGCCTGGCATTCTGTTTAACGCAGGAAAAATGTATGATCCTGAAAAATAAAATTCTAAATTTTCAAAGAGAAATAGCAGGAGTGGGGAACTCAGGACAAATGTAAAATAATAATAACAACACCGCAGCTAACATACAGCATGTTTAGAATACTTTGCATATATTAACTCATTTAGTTCAGAATGAGCTGGGTCTGTTAAGGAACGTTAAAGAAAAAACAAAAGGCTATTGTTATTTATGTTATAATAGATAAAAAAAAAGGAGGAACTCTAAAGTGAAAGGACTTCCGTTCATGTTGGATGAAAAAAAAACAAATAACTGAAAAAAGAGAGAGTTGATCAACTTGTATTTTTCATCCTTTTTCTGTGTCAAAAAAAGAATGATGTTTGGACTGGGAAAGAAAACAGAAATGGTTAATAAGCAGCTTGTAGAAATGGTGATTTTTTTTGGTTTGTTCACCTGCTCTATCAACACAGGTGGGCACTTTTTCTTCAACTTACAGAATTCAAGATTTGGCTAGAGCAATAAGAGTTTAAGTAACTAAGTCAGAGTCAGGCAAGTCAGTTATGTTTCAGAGATGGGATGTGAAAAAAGTCATTTTTGCTTTCTGGCCAGCTCTCTGTCCACTACACCACATTATCTCTCTACATAAGATCAACAGGAGGGGATAGTAAGAGACTGCCTGTCTTTGTTGTGAGGGTCACATGAGGGAGTTATAAAGCATTTAGAATAGTGCCTGACACATAGTAGGCTTATTCCCTTCTCTTACCATGAGTTCACATCACCTGGGGCAGGTAAACTACATGGGGGATACTTAAAGAACAGATAGTGGATATTATGGTTGAGAGACTGTTGGCGGTAGCAGGAAGATAATGGTGAAGATGGTTAGTGCTTCAGGACTGATGAAAAGAACGTCCTTTTCTGAATTTCATATAAAGGGAATAAAATAGATTCTACAATCTATACCTATTGAACTTGACTCTAATAGCTGGCAAAATTCTAGGAGGTAATATTAAAAGAATAGTTTGTGAACACCTAAGGAAAGAAGCAGGGGTCAGAAAGAACCAGATTTGTTTTAGCAAGAAAAAGTTGCATTGGACTGATTTCATTTCCTTTTTTGGATAAGGCTATTAAACTGGTAAACCACTTTTATCACAGAATTGAGAGCTGGAAGAGACATTTGAGGTTAGGGGAATAGATAGTTTGCCTGGTATTAATATTTTTCTATTAATTTTGAAGTATATCCTTGTACTTTTTAACATTTTGTAGATTTTATTATATTATATTATTTCCCAGGAACTTCCCCTTGTATGTACCTCAAGTGAATTTAAATTTTGGCAAATATTGAACAAACTTTCCTTAATGACCATAAACCATTCATTTAATCTTTCTCTGGGGTCTGTTTCCTCTTCATAAAAATGAAAGTTAAACTACATTAGTACTTTTCAATACTTTTTGTTCTATAGATCCTTTTCAACAATAACAATGTGTTGTGAATTCCAGGGTAATTTAATATACTATACATAATATTCTTTGAGATTTATTTGTTAGGTCCTTTCTATAGTTTCAATGATAACTTTTGTCCCCAAAGCCTCTACTTTAAAATTTACATATTAATTCTATCATAATTATGTAAATGTGTTATAAGGCAAATTATCACAAATTACAGAAACATACATTTATAGAAATGTTACATGAATTTATGTCATATAAAATCATGAGTCATATAAATGATATAAATAAATATGTAATTATGTTTTGTAGACATAATTTCATACTCGTAGTTTAATTATAAGATATAAAACTTTTTCTACCTATAACTATAAAAACTTTACACATAAAACAAAACTCTAATCATGAAATAATTTAAAATATTCTGTGAGACATTCTATAAGGATTAAAACAACGAATCCATGTAATCCAATAATATTTGCTATTATATGTAAGAAAATATATTAAATTTCATCTTACAAATTTTTGTTTATAAATAACTCTTAATAAAATAAGTTATAATTCAAAACATATTTGATATAATATTGATAATTATATACTTAATTTTTATGTTGAACTTTTTTATTTTAACAAAAGTTGTAATGTTTGCCTCAACAGGAAACAGACTTAAATCTGGTTTCATGTGGAGCTTATTTCTGGTTGTTGTTGTTGTTGTTGTTGTTAATTTAAAACAAAAAATGAAAGTGCATAAATATGGAGTAGAAAATGTTAGGAGAATTTTATAAGCTCTCTTGTGGAGAGATGAAATTCATTTTTTTATTTTTAGCGATCTAACAAATTAAGGAAAATGAATTGCTAATTATATAAAATATTTACTTTTGTACAGGATAATAAGTGCTCTATTAAATGATAAATGTACTTTAAATGTAATTGCACATAATTTTTTAAATATAAGCTAACTTTAGTAAAAAAAAAAAAGACTTTCTTCAGATGTAGCTTTCTCCTAATCTATCACTGACTGCCATACCAACTATACTCTCACAGAAACCCTACTAATTGACTGACTAATTGCCAACCAATTCATTGAAAAATCTATAGACAATATAAGAATTTTTTTTTTTTGGCTGAGGCAATTGAGGTTAAGTGACTTGCCCAGGGTCACAGAGCTAGGAAATGTCTGAGACCAGATTTAAACTCAGGTCCTCCTGACTTCAGGGCTGGTGATCTATCCACTACGCCACCTAGATGCCTGTAAGAATTGTTTTTGCAGAACATTTGTGATGGTTCATGATGGCTCCAAGATCATTTGTAATGGTCATGCCCAGTGACCACAAAATCAAAGAGCCTGACATTTGTGCTGCAAGGATGCAAACCTCTCAATGGATGCTGTATGGTTACAGAATGACAGAGGGGAAGCTACACTGGTACAATGCATAAAATGCAAATGAGAAGAATGAACATTTGTCTGAACATTCACTGAGAACTGTGATCTAATGTTAAAGTCTTGTGGTGGTTTGGAAACAATTTGATGATAGGTTGAGAAATTATAAGAAAGTGGTGTGCTTACTCAAAAGTGGTTGGAGAGTGATATAGTTGCTGCACAAATACCAAAATAATTGTGCACATGATCATGTTTTTGAATCACTACAAAAGGAAATCTAAAATGCTTTCAAACATGCATATGATTATTGTTTCAGAAAAAGAATGTATTTCTACCATATAAGACAATTATAAGACAATTTATTTATTATTTTCATGAGATTTCATTAAAAGGATTTTAGTATGAATCCCATTGGATCATCATTGTGAACCCTATCATTGCAATCATCATTTATAGGTTCATAAACCAGTAAATAGGAAGTACTGAATCAGATGATCCTTAAGGTCCTTTTCAGAGTTTGCCTGACTCTTCAAGGTTGGAGAAGAGAGAAGGGTATTTAGTTTCAAAAATCTTTTTCAACTTTCCCTCCAAAAAAGTTTTAACAATTTTCTGAAAGTTTATCCTTCCCTTCTCTATTTCCTCCATTATTCAGGCTTCTTTTATTCAAAGTTAAAGAAGCAACTGACTTCAGTACCTCTTTATCAAGTATCATTAGTTAGAACAGGATGCTTCCAAATGGCCTTCTTCTTGATGAATGGGCAGCCTTTCCAGCATCTACTCATAATTCTATTGAGCAGTACCCTATCAAAAATGTTTAACTTTTTCTTTCCTTATTTTTCCCTCTCTTTCTTTTCCTTACAAATAAGAAAGGGAAAGGGGGTTCCATATGGAAATTTTCATGTGGCACATGGATTCTAAAGGATGTTGTGGAGGAAATGAATAAGAAAAGGAGATAAGATGAAACGTGATGAGAAAGAGAGAGGGATCATAGGTAGGCAGTTCAAAGTTTCAAGGGTACCTGCAAAATGTGAAAAAATCTAGTAGAAAGCTTCTGGAACATTAGGTAGGCAGCTTTTGCATGATCTATGGGAGGCTATGGAAAAGAAGGTTGTATCATGAGAAGGCATGGATGAATTACAGTCTGTACTAATGAAGGAAATACCCACATCACTGATTCCCTGAAACTGTTCAATCATGCTTGCTTGTACATTGATTTTACCTTTATTTGTGCCCAGAATATTCCAGCTGAATCCTCCCATTCTCATCCTCTCTCTGGAAGTAATAAGGGTGGTTTGCACCTATATAGCCTATATAGGTTCATCTATAGCCTAAATAGACCTAATGCCCACCATGGATGGCCTCAATACTAGGTTAATACTAGGTTAATTTTGGAGAAGGAAGTTTTGACCACAACTCCAGTGTGAAGCCAAAATATTTTACTTCACTGGATTGCTGTGAAAGTCAAAGGATGAAAACATTTTGAAAATAATAAAAGGCAAAATAACCAGTCAAATATAAATATGACAACAAGCATTTATTATCTGCCAGGCACTATGCTTAATGCTTTAAAAATATTACCCATTTGATCTTCCCTACAACTCTGGGAGGTAGGTACTATTACTACTTCCATTTTACAGATGAGGAAATTTAGGCAAATAGAGGTTAAGTGATTTGTTCAGAGTCATGTAAATATCTGAGGTCAGATTTGAATTTGGGTTTTCCTGACTCCAAGTTCAGGACTATTCACAATACCACTTATATATTGTTCTATTATTATCCTTATTACTCTACTTCCTTAAATACTTTAAGAATACTTGCTTTCATTGTTATAAGTATTCGCTCTATAATAAATGATTCTCATGAATTTTTGTGGCTAAAAATTTATCACCTGTTAATTTTCTAGTTTTGATATGAATAGTGAGATTGGTCTTCAGATAATCATTTCATCATCATGATCTTCTTCCTTCCTTTCTTCCTTCCTTCCTTTTCCTTTTCCTTTCTTCTTCCAGAGGTTATATTCTCATGATTTCTTTGAAATCCCTGATTAACTCCCACATCTCAGTGAGGCTTCAGAGTAAGACTTTAGTGAATTGTAATTGTTATTACAATTGTTGGCAATAGTTACACCTGTTCCAAGAAGCCAAGAACATGGCCAGCTGAGCTATGATGCATACTTTTTTTTTTATTAAAGCTTTTAATTTGCATAACATATGTATAGGTAATTCTTCAACATTGACCATTACAAAGTTTTCCATCACAAATTTTCCCCCCTATTCCTCTCCCCTCCCCTAGATAGCAGGAAGTCCACTACATGTTAATTATATTAAAATATTTGACAAGTAGAATATATGTATACATATTTCCATACTTACCTTGCTGTGCAAGAACAATTGTGTCTACATAAACAAAAGATATCTGAAAAAGGAAACACAATGCAAGCAAACATCGATAAGGACCATGAAAATGTTATGTTGTGGTCCATATTTCACATCCCTCTCTCTGGGTGCATATGACTTTCTCCACTGAATAATTGGAAGTGGTTTGAAACATCTCATTGTTGAAGAGAGCCATGTCCATCAGAATTGATCATCATACAGTTTGTTGTTGCCGTGTATAATGATCTCCTGGTTCTGCTCATTTCATTCAGTATCAGTTCATGCAAGTCTCTCCAGCCCTCTCTGAAATCATCCTGCTGGTCATTTCTTACAGAACAATAATATTCCATAACATTCATATACCATAATTTATTCAGCCATTCTCCAATTGATGGGCATCCCTTCAGTTTCCAGTTTCTAGCCACTACAAAAAGGGCTGCCACAAACATTCTTGCACGTGTGGGGCCCTTTACCTCCTTTATGATCTCTTTGGGATATAGGCCCAATAGAAACACTGCTGGGTCAAAGGGTATGCACAGTTTGATAACTTTTTGAGCATAGTTTCAAATTGCTCTCCAGAATGGCTGGATCCGTTCACAGTTCCACCAACAATGTGATACATACTCTTTTTCAGCTTTATTTTATAATCATGAATATCCAACCAGAAGAAGAAATGATCTCCTTCCATTCTTTTAGCCTTCCCTTCTAATTTGATTTCTTTCTTTCCTTTGTCTTTTCATCCCCCACTTTAAAGAAGGTATCTTTGCACAAGGGATGAACCTGGATCTCAAGAATACTCATCTACATTATGTGTGGCATAAATAATGATGCAGGCTTCCAAAATATTTTACAAATGCACTGAACCAATAACACAATAACTCTTCTTCACATGGTTCTCTTGGTTTCCCTCTTCATCTCTCTTTTTCAGAATCTGCTCCCCATAATAGAGTAATAGGAACAAAATAAAATGGAGAGAGTGAAAAAAAAAGCATTGGACTGTGGAAAACAAAAATGAAGGATGAAATAAAAAGTACTGAAAGAAAGAAATGGGACTATAAGGTGGAAAGGGAAATTGGAAAATAAGCAGAGGAGACAAAATAAGAGAAATTATTATAAGAGAGGAAATCCTAGAAAGGAGATACTAAACATCAATGACCTAAGAGCTCATCATTATGGGTATTCCATCTTGATATCCTCATTACCACACATCCAGTATTTTAAACTGTTTGATAAGAAAGATAATAATAGAGAACTATTTCCTAAATTTTAATTGTGCACCTTCATTAAGAAATTTCAGGAAAGGCCTCCTTATGCAGGGTGAATTAAATAAAAATTAACATTTCTGGGGGGGGGAAAGTCTCCCTACCTTCTACCTTTAGTCTCCTCCATCCCTCCTCTAGCCCTCTCAATTTATGAATAGCTTGAGTATTATTTATACCTATGGAAGAAGTCTTACAAAAAATCTACTTTAAAAGATATATATTGGGATCAGGGAAAAAGGATGGAAAAAAATTAATGAAAGGCAAACTACAATTCCTTACTTTTATTGTCTGAATACTTCACACTGACCATTTATATAATTTAGTAAGAAAAATAATGACAAATAAATGTAAGGTTAATGGAGTGGCATCCCAATTTTGTTCTATTTGTATGTCACACTATCTCTCTTCCCCTCCCCCAGGTATGAAAGTCTGTGTTTAAAAGACCTTGAGAAACACATACTGAAATTATACAGCTTCATTAGTCATTCACATAACTGTCTTTAGGATGTTGATCAAGTCCAAGGTTATTTTTTGAAATCTGGGAATTTCCAGTTTTCCCTGGGAGATCTTTTCTTTTATAGTAGCTATTTTATTAGCATTAGCTGAAGCTTCTCAAATCTGTGAATAAGGTTTAGTGAGAATTGATGAGCCTTGGTTAAATAAGAATCCTAATGGCTGTGGGTTGCTGTTCTATGGTGGGAGTCAAACTCAATTATCTTTAAATTCAACAATTCTGTGTCTACTGAGAGACTCTTTAGAATCTCTTCTACATGTCTCTCTTCATTTGGAATCTTTCATTTGAAATCTGGCCTACTTTGGATAGATGCAAAAAAAAAAAAAAAAAACCCTAAGAACTTAAAAAACAAAGACTGTTTCATTGCAGGGTTGTCTCTTTCCAGGAAGCAAAAAATGCAGATTGGACAATCGTGCTAACTCTCTTGACTTTCCAGGTCAAGCATGTTTTTATTTTCAGAGATTTATGAAATACTTATATTGTATAGGAAAATTCCACCTTCTTTTATGTAAGCACACTTTACCAATTTCCTCCTCCTTCCCTTATTCAGGCCCCAAATGCTCCTCATGCACCAGCCATGTCAGATATCTGCAAACCCTCTCAATGGGAAAGGGACAAAGTCTATCTTTATGCTGCGAACAGTGCCTTTTTCACTTGGGTGGGTTAGTTTATTATTTATTTATTCATTTAATTGCACTACTTGCATGAATTAACTCATTTATTCATTTGATAAATTATCTCTGAGTACCTAGTATGTGCAAAGCACCATGAGGGATACAAAGAAGAATAAGGCACAGTTATTACTGTAATAGAACTCATAACCTAACTGGTGAAATAAGACTCACAAATAGAAATAACATAGAGTAAATGCAGAAAGTCCCAAACTGTGCTAGTTCAGAGTTAAGATGAAGCTACTTCTCACTAATAGAATAAAGGGAAAATTCATGGAGAAGGCTTCTTTTGAACTGGGACTTTGACCTCTTAGGAAATGAATAAGCAACTCAGAAAGACAGCATTTCATTTTAGAAGGAACAGAGTGATCAGAAACATACTTCAATTCTTCATGGAATCAGTGATCTAATCTTTCCTGGTTCCTACTATCCATCCATATGCATAACTCACAAATCCTCGTAGAGTACCTATCCAAGATTTCTAAGACCTTCCTCTAATTCGTTTTACATTCTATTGAAACTGATGGAACTGATATTGTTCCAATAATTATTTCTTGTTCCTGATTATGTGATTTACTTACTGGCCATGCATTTACTGAGTATTTTTATGTCACTTTTATTGCAAAAATCATCATTGGTACTATGCTGTAGTTTACTTATTCCCACCCCTATTATTCTTTGGGAATTCTTTAATTTTGATTTTTCTGAGACTGTGATATTTCATGATTCTTATCTATGTTATGTCACTGAAAGAATATTATTATAAATTTAAGTTTTTATGTTAAAGTGAAACATAAAAAAAAAAGTTCTGTGTATTTCCCAAATATAATACAGTTTGGTTCCCTTCCTAATCCAATCCTAACATTTTAGTTGAGGAAATTGAAACCCAAGGAGATTTAGTGACTTGTCTTTTGATAGTTGTGCTTAAGTAATTGAAAAATTGTCATATATGAAAGAGAATAAAATGGCCTCAGAGGGCAAAGTATAGGCTAAAATTTCAAAAAGGTTAATTTATAAGAAAAAAAAATTTCTAATAATTAGAGCCATCCAAAAGTGGTAGTGGATTTTTGCCCTCAAGCTTTTCAAATAAAAGCTGGGTGACCACGGAATAGGTGTGTTGTAATGGGAATTTTTCAGGAAGAATACATTTGAAACAGATTATAGGTCCCTTCCTATTTTGAAATTCCAAGATTCTATAAAGTAATATGTCTCCCACATTGAGTGTGAAAAGCAGAAGCACTGAGGCAGCTACCCTTGTTAGAGCTGATTCTAGACCTGACAAAATCTAAGTGGGTGTAAGTTGTGGGAGCTGTCCCTGGAGAAAACTAATTTCTTTTTTGGCAACCTGGAAAGATCGGGATTTGGAGTCGGCTCCTGTTTGAATTCTGGCTTTGTCCTTTGCATAACCTTGAGCAAATCAATTTGATTCAAGAAGCATTTATTAACCACTTATCATGTCCCAAGCTCCTCAGGAAGCTTTCTATGAAGGGAGAGAAGGTCTCAGATTGGATGGTGTATACACATATAGGCAAATACAAAAATTTATTCAAAATAATTTCATGGGGAATGGCAAAGATCCAATACAGAGATTTTTAACCCCAGGGACCAAGAATTTGTTTTTTAAATATTTTGGTAATTGCATGTTATTATATTAGATTTCCTTTGAAATCCTATAAGTTTTATCTCATATATTAGAAAAGATCATTACAAGAAAAAATCTGTAGGACTTCACCAGACTTCTCAAGGGGTTCAGAACACACACAAAAAGTTAAGAACCTCTGCTCTGATAGGAAGGATAATTTGTTAACAATAAAATAGGGATTTTAGAGTGCACAATGGAAAGGTAGGGGAGAATGGGACAGGAATACTGAAGGTATAGCTGTGAAGGAGCAAGGAAGAAATGGTTCTTGTGGAAAGGATTTGATTATCAATCCCTCAAAAAGGAGGCAAAGGATATGGCAGGAGAAAGGAGATGGTCCTGTCTGCATGGTCAAGTCAGGGAGAGTTCGGTGGAGTCCTAGAGCCAGGCTGGTTATGGAAGAATGAATTATAGATTCACCATCATCGTGTTTGCCTCAGCACCATTAACATTGAATAGATTATTTATAAAATTACAAAGTTGGATTGGATAGAGGATCTCAAAGGTCCCTATCTGTATTGAAACTATAATCCCATGATCCTTTTAGGGTCCAGAATCTTGATTCTGGGATTCATTTTACTCCTCCTTCACTGGGTTCTTATTTTAGAAAATTTCCCAATGCTTTAACTCTTTCTTGACCCTATGTCCATCAAAACTTATTTCTTCTGTTTGTTCCATTAATACTATCCTAGATAATATGATGAAACAATTCAATTTGTTTAAATGTGTATTAATAGTTTCAAGTGTTGTTCTTTTCAGATGACTGATCACTACCATCACCCATAGACATTTATCAGTCTTAATATTAGTAAACTCATATTTATATAGAAAAACATCAGTGATTTCCTCACAAAAATAACACCACCACCACAGTTGTTGAATTAGATCCAGTGTTATCACTACCATTTTACAGATGAAGAAGTAGAAAAATAAAGTAATTTATATATGTCACACCACTACTGAGTGTCAGCTGGGATTCAAAAATTGGTCTCCTGACTCCCAGCTCAAAAGACTTAGTACTATACCTCATTGCTTCTTTAGAGAAAGAAATTGGGCCATATAAAGAATTTTATAATGTGATCCCTGCCTTTATAGAGCTTATAATCTAGTTGGGGAAAGTTAGAGTTTAGTAACTAGTAATCCAACAATTTATAAATTACTAGTCAAGTCTGGTTTCTAGGCATAAAAATTGTATGTTAAGTGAAGTTATTTTTTCCTTTGAGGAAATTTTGTGTCCTTTCAGTGGGATTAAAATAAAAAGATAAATAACAGTATAAAGCAGAAAAGACTCATTGCCAAATAAATCATGTATGGAAGAAATCCTTTGGGAGAGGAAAAGGGGGATGGGGACAAGAAGGCAACTCACTTTTTCACAGTTACTTTAATAATAATTGAATGTAAACTCCCAAGGTCAAGGACTATTTTTTATTGTTTGTATTACTAATGTCCAGCACAAATGCCTAGAACACAGAAGGCACTTAATATATATTCATTGAATTGAATTGTTTGACTGGGGAACTGTTCTCAGGAGCCTCAATGCTAAGTCTAAGCATTGGTGGGAGTTTCAGGAATCTGTAAGAGAGGATGAGCCTTTTGTTACCTCCCAAATTATAATTCCCTTTATCTCAGAGATGCTCCTGCACACATGATGGTCCAGTGCCTGTTTGCAGGTGTGGGAGGGCAAAGAGGAATATGTCACAAAGCATTAGGGATCAGAAGAAATTTTACCTCTTCTTACTGTCTGCCAAAGCAGTTATGGAAAATTTTGGACTAGGGATGAAGTCTTTACGGTTTGCCAGTTTCTGAACCTGGGAGCTATACCTTAATAGAGTCTTTAAGAAGGAATAACATGGAAGCAATATTTTTCTGGCCCATGATCTCTGGCCACTGGCTTGTATTATTCTATTGCTACAAATTTCCTGCCAAGGATCCCTGGGGTTCTTTTCCCTGTGGCAGGGCAGGGCAGACAGAATAGGTACTTTGCCACAGTCTAGGTGAGGGGTAGGCCTGGGTTAAGGGTGGGGGTGGGAGGATTGCTAGTTTAGAAACTTTAAGTGGTATCTAACCCTGGCTGGGGTAGAGGGGGCTAAGAAACATATCCTTGACAGGAACTGAAAAAAAATCTTGATACACAATTTTGAGTTAAAGCATTGGTGGCAAGTTACACCAGTTCTCTAGTTGCCCTTCCCTACCTCCAACCTCCAACTCTGAATTTTTGCATCTTTGTCCTGATACAAAGGGTTGAATTAGTTAACCAACAAGTTTTGGGCTCTATGATTCTTTCCAGCTTCAAATTCCATAATCAATGGAATATATTGGAGATGCTCAGGATGAACAATGGTAAAACTAACTGGATCTCTTCAGTAGTTGAGCCGATTGGCCCTTATATAGAATAATGTCTTTACAAGGTAACTTCTGACCTTGGTATCCTGGTTCTTATTTATATGGCTCAGTCATTGACAATCCGGTAATCATCCCTGCCAGGAGGCTGCTGGAAGTGGGAACCAGAGAGGTTTCACTTGTTAAAAGTTTTAAGAAGTTTTATTTCTTTATATTTATAGATGTTCACTTTAATAAAAAAACTATACAGATATCTAATATTGACTCAAGAAATGGCATAGGCCTATTCAATGTTCTTCGTTTAAATAGTGAAAATCCCCAAACTATTACTTCAATTGTTCAAATGTTCTTATTTTTTTTTAAAGGTTATGAGAAAGTTACTGTTCATACAGGTACATGGATAATCTTAAACACTGATAAGTTGGCTGTTTTCCCTCCAGCTTGAGAACAGCAAGCTGTTCATCTTGTGGAAAGTCAGGCCAGCAAATTACAAAGCGAGTTATGAGTAGCAGGAATGCAAATAGAGAATTGGAAACCACTGACACCTTTTATTCCCGTCACAGATTTACATAATTCAGACCAAGCAAAATAAATTGGGGGGGAGAAAAAAAGGGGAGAAAGGGGGAGGAGAGAGACAGAGAGAGGGGGAGGAAAAAGAAAAGAAAAAAGGAAGAAAAAAGAAAAGGAAAGAAAATATGCTGGTTTCTTCTTACAGTGGTTTTACCATGGTTTTGTTTTTTGTTTTGTTTTGAATAAAAAGGGAGATATACAATGGTAGCAGGGCCTGAGTTCACAATAGAAATATGAGTTAGCCTCTGAATGCTAGCCTTGTTGTTAGGCAATGCCTTAGATAAAAGGAGACCCATTGTTTTCCAAATCAGAAATTATCACTCTTTCCTTTATCCTTTTTCTTTTGGCCCAGTTAGTGTTTGCTTAATCAGAATATTTTAATCTCTAATGTGGTGACTTCTTGTAATTTATCTTGTTAAGCCACTTTTATTTTCTCTTATTTACATGACTAATATTATTGTGTTTTATAGAGCTTATATCAACAAACTGGATCCTTTGTCCCATTGTTTTCAGTTCAGGGCAGAAAAATCAACAAATAAAGTTTTATCTTTTAAATCTTGTGCTTCACCTACTTGTCATTCAGTTTGTATAGTTTGAATGAAGTGTATGTTCCTTTGAAAACAAAGCAAGAATTCATTTTTATGACTTAAAAACAAACAATTAGCTACCCATAAAAATCCAGGTCATCTGTTTTTATGAGCATAGGCTGAAAAAGACTTACTCACCTTGAGAAAAGGAGGAGGTGGGGGAGGAGGAAGAAATATATATATAATGTATATATTTGAATAGATATGGGGGGAGAGAGGGAGGAAGGAGAGGGAGAGGAAGAGAGGGAGAGAAGAGAGAAAGAATAAAATATATAACCTTATGGGTAGGAAACCCAAAGTCCCCTAACAATAATAGCCCCTCTCTCTGAGTTATTTTCTTTCAAAGAATGTATGGTATTATAAAGAGAGAAAACCTAAGGCTAGGACCTTGAGAGACTCTACTCCATCCTCATGCCTTCAGGCAAGAGATTGAAACTAAACCATTCCAGATAGATGAGAATGATATTTTTTAAAGGCATCCAAAGGAAAGGCTGTAGCTTTCCTTGAAACCCACTTATATTTTAAACTGTCACTGTCAGAAAAGCTGTCATACCTAGCTTAATAAATTCTTCAGTCTGCAGTCTGTCATTTCCTTTTTTTCCTTACTCAGTGGAGATTGGAATCTCTTGCTTAACACCCTGACTTGGTTGAATGACAAATCATTTTTGAGCACCTGCTAGGTATTGGGCACCTGTGGGGGACGGAAAAATAAGCAAGACATATTCTGTTCTACTAAAAGCAGAGGATCTTCATTTTTTGTGTATATCCTGGTCCCCTTTAGCCATTTGGTGAAACCTATGAATAGACTCCTCAGAATCATATTTTTAAATAAATAAAGAACACTGTAGGATTATAAAGGAAACCAATCATCTTATCAATTTATCACAATACATAAAAAATAAATTCATGGATCCTTAAAGTCTACCTAAGAACTTCTTGGTGGTAGTGATGGTGAACGTTTGAACCCCAGGTTAACAATTCTTGCTTTCAAGTGGAGTTGGGTAGGAAAAAGAAATACAGTCTATAAAACTTTCAGTAATAATAAAAGCCAGCAAAGGAAAATGCCACTTTAAAAAGTGTCATGGAGCTTTAAAGATGGGAATTTACAGTGGGTTGGAGTAGAAAAGGAAGGTTTCATACAAGTGAGTCTTGAATGGATGAATATGGAATTAAAAGAGGTGGAGAGGAAGAACTGTATTATACAGAGGGGAGGAGTCATATCCCTGGGAAAGTGGGAAGCATGTTGGTGGGAGAGTGAAGAAATCAGTCTGGCTAGAGCAGAAGCTTTGTGTGAGAGAAGTATAAGAGAAAGTTGTAAAGCTGGCTGAAGCCTTGCATTTGGGCACCCAGTCATTTAAAAAAAATTGAAATAGAATTGAATGCTAGGATTGAGCTTTATCTTAAAGGCTATGGGGAGGCATTGAGAGTTTTTGAGTGTGTGCCTGGAGAATGATGAAATTGATATTTTAGGAAGAACACTATTACTACAAAGTACAGGAGAGTGTGTGGAACTGCCTGGTCCCCCTGCCCCCTCACTCTAGTCAGGTGTTGTTACCTGCCTCGGCCTGAAGGCTCATGCTGGCCCACTCTCTTAGGCTACTTCAGACTGTACATAAAGGACCTCCACCTCATAAGGCAGCAAGCTCATTATTAAGCTTTGTTATTACTATTATTACTGCTAGTGCCCATTAATTAGACCTGTTGCTTAGATCCTAACCTTTTTTGGCCTGTGCTCTTGATCCAGTATTTATGAGGGAAATAAGATACCATGAGGGATATAGCACTGTCGAATTTGCAGTCAGGAAAACTTTGATATTTACCAGTTGTGACCACAGGGAAGCCACTTGTACCCTCAGTTTCCTCATTTATATAACAGGGATAATAATGTCTGTTATACCTACTCCGTAGGCTTGTTTTTAAGACTCAAATGAAATTGTATAGAAAATACTTTCCAAAACCTTGAAGTGTCAATTACTATTATCATTTGTTCCCCAGGGCTGCCTATTCTGGATACCTGGTCCCTAGAGCCTTCTTTTAGTTAGGAGCTCTTTTGCACCTGATCAGTTATTTGTCTGTTGGTGCTTGTTACTTTCTGCCTTGACTTCTCTCTTTGAACTTGGTTCATCTGATTTCTGCCCCGGGTTCATTTGGAAAATCGACCTCCTAACTCAATCTACAAGCTAATGTTTTGTGCTGTCTCTGCGCCTGCCCACTTAAAACCTGGAGTAGGGTGATAACAGTTTCTCTGTCTCTCCCTTTGTCTCTCCCTCTTTCTCTGTCCCTGTCTCTCTGTCTCTGTCTCTCTTTCTCTCTGTCTCTGTCTCTCTTTCTCTCTGTCTCTATCTGTCTCTGTCTCTCTTTCTCTCTGTCTCTATCTCTATCTCTCTCTGTCTCTGTCTCTCTGTCTCTGTCTCTGTCTCTCTCTCTTTTTCTCTTTCTCCCTTCTTATCCTCCCTGCTCTTATTTCTACTGGCTGTAAACTAGAATAACCTGTATTTCCCAGCGCAAATAGATGGAACCGGTATTTAAAAGTGCTCTATGACTCCCCTCTGAGCCTGAAGGTTCATCATCAAAGTTCAAACTGAGTAGAATGGGGAAGTAAGTGTCTTAAGGTAATTCTTGTTTAGACAACCTCAGAATAATGCTTACTGTAGTTACTTTTTTTCCTGTAAAGATTCTTAACTTCTCAAAAAAAAAAAAAAAAAAAAAAAAGCTGACTGATGACTTTCTTCCATTTTGCTCTGGGGCAAGCAGTCTTTAACTTAATGTTGTGAAAACAATGTGTGTATTTAGCCAACACCCAATTTGTATTTTGCTTTGTAGGAGTAACTGAATATTTTTTGTTTGTTTGATTGGTTTTGTTTGGGTTTTTACTTTTTCATGCTGATTTTTTTAAAACAATTACAAAAATAAGCTGAGGAATATTAATGTCTTTCTCTATTATAAGTAGTCATTTTGAGAAACTGTAGAAGGGTGCTATTTGGGAGCCAAGAGACCTCTACTCTATATCACTATTAACTTCAGTATATGATTTAGAGGTACAAAGATATAAAATTACTTGCTCAGGATCATGTGGAAAGTTAGTGGCAGAACCAGAACTAGAACTAAAACTAAGAACCCACTTCTTCCCAAGCCTGGGGCATTTTTTCTGGTGGTCAGCCTAAAAATCTGTTGTTTAATCATTTTCAGTCATATCCAACTCTTTCAGACTCCATCTGGGGTTTTCTTGGCAAAGATATTGGAATGGTTTGCCATTTCCTTCTCCAGCTCATTTTACAGATAAAGAAACTGAGGCAAAAGGGGTTAAGTGACTTGCCCAGGATCATATAGCTAATAAGTGTCTGAGGTCAGATTTGAACTGGGGAAGACTGACTCCAGACCTGGCATTCTATCCACTGCACCACCAGCTGCTCACCTGCTTTTGGTAGTGCTGTCAAAGGAAGAAGAGGACTTTGGATTGGCTAAGAGCACACATGATACTGTAAAAAATTTTTGAAAGACATGGAGACTAGGGATCATGATAGGCAAGTGCAAGTTTTTGAAAGGCTACTAAAACCCTCAGAGCCTCTAGGGAGGCTCCCTCCCCAGTAAATTCCTTGACTTCTAACACAACCTTAGAGACTATTAAAAATGGACTCCTCCTCAGGAAGATCATTCCCTGTCTCCTTGATTAAGCTTGGTAGAACAGTGCTTAGAGTGCCAGACTTGAAATTAAGAAGACATACCTTAGAGAGTTCAATTTCCACCTCATATATTTACTAGCTGTATGATCTTAGACAAGTCACTTAGTTCTTTTTTCCTTAGTTTCCTCATCTGTAAAACTTGCTAGAAAAGAAAATGACAAACCATTCCGGTATCTTTGCCAAGAAAACCCCAAATTGGATTACAGAGAGTCAATACAACTGTCATTTAGTGTACTCCAAACATCCAATTTTTTGGTCTGAGAACCTTTTTATACTCTCAAAAATTATGAGCACCCCAAAGATATTTTGTTTATGTGGGTTATATGTAATGTTTAGCATATTAGAAATTAAGACAAAGAATTTTTAAAATACTTATTAATTCATTTAAATAATAAATCAGTTATATGCATATAAATAGCAATTTTCATTAAAAAAACTTTTCCACAACAAAAAATTTAGCAAGTAAAATAATAAAGCATTAGTTTACATATTTTTCTAAGTCTTATTAGTGTTTGGCTTAATAGAAGACAGCTGAATGTTCATATCTGCTCTTGCATTCAAATTACTATGATATGTTATTTTGGTTGAAACATATGAAGAAAATTCAGCCTCATAAGATATGTAGCTGGAAAAGGGTGGAATATATTAATAGGCAAATGACATTTTAATATTATTATGAAAATAGTTTTAACCTGGTAGTCCTCATTAAAGGAATTTGTTGATCTGTAATTGTGGATCTGTGATCCATAGACTATACTTTTGAGAATGTCTGACCTACTCAATTCTCTTTAACTTCTCTGTAACTTCTGTTTACTGGGTGTTTTGTTTGTTTACTTTTCGTAGATGTAGATTTACTATTTACTTTGTGATTAATCCTTTCTATAAGTGATGTTTGGTGGGAAGGAGCTAAGTTTGTGACATAAAACTAATAATTTTTCCCTGAGAGCAATCAGGGAAAGTAGTTTGTATCCTGAACTTTCTCTAAAGTACACTTAAATATACATTTGTTTGAGATGTAGTGGATAGGTCAATATTCTCTTTGAGAATGGAAAAGGGAAGGAGCAAGTATCTTGCTATGGCTCTCATTCTGCGCCCTCCCTTAAAGGCCAAAATCACAAGCACTCTTGGAGAAGGGTGAGTCAGATTCAGATCAGATATTTATCAGTACCATGTATGTGCCAGCCATATTTATATATTTAGAGAGCACATATATGTTCCCTTTACACTGGTCAAGGGTTCTTCTATACCACATTGATTGTCAGTAACATAAGAGAGGTTTACTCTAAACACTATTTGCTATAGAATGGGCAGGAATTCAAAAGAAATACCTGTCCAAAAGGGTTTAAATGCCAACATACCAAAGGGAGGAACAAATGACAACCGACTATTATACAGATAGTGATTGTCAGAATCAGGGCTCAAACATATACCTTTCAACTTCAAATTCAATACTCTTTCCACTGTGCCTTCTTGGAGAGAAGAATCAGGCAGACTCTTGCAGAACGCATCTCATCTACATTTAGATGTCTCCTTCCTTAAGTACAGTCACCAATTAGTGTCTCCTTGGATGTGGAGAATAAATGAGCTGGCTTTCAAGGCCTGCTACACCATGTCCTTTCTTGAATGGAAGAGTTGCCAGAACAATTCTAACAGCCCAAGTTTCTGAACTCAAGTAGGTTGTGGTGGGAACAAAGAATTATTGTCCTTTACTTTGAAATGATTAGCATTAAGCTTTCTTTTGGATCAGTCCAGGAACTCAGTCTGCTAATTCTATTTTGACCTACAGAGTAAAAAAAAATAAACAAAAAATCCAAAACTAGTGATGACTGATGACAACAATAGCATTTCTTTAATTTTTCTTTGAGTATGGTCATTGTAAGATTAGATTTTCTTTCTTAGGTTGTGTCCATTTCCTTGAATTTTTCTCCAAAGCTGTTTCTCAGAATTTTACAACTTGCCTTTTTGTTCCATGCTAGATTAAAAGTATATAGAAGGAAAAAGATTAGTGTTTTGTCTTCCAGAATTAACAAGTCATTGCTAGTCCTAGGACCTCTGTTTCAATATCCCTCAACAATATCTTTCAGGAAAGACCTAATGCCCTTAACGTGAAATAATACATTAGCCATTTTCCCTCTGCTACAATTTTCCTTCGCTGCAAATGGCATCTACAACATGTCACAACCTCTCAAGTTGGAAATGCTCCATAGAGATCTCATTGTGTGAGAAAGACTATGCTAATGGCTTAGGTTCTGATGTCAACCATTCCCCCTCCCCCCCCACCTACTTAGGTTTACTTATAATAAAAACAGTGTTACAAAACACTACCTGGAGTGTAATATGTTTAAGTAAAGTGGAGGGTTTGGGGGAAGGAAAAAACCCAGTGGCACTCGGCCTTACCTTTCTAGATTGCCAGGCTCTGCTGATGCAAATTCAGCCAGAGAATATGCCTCCAGCCATTATTAGGCATGGACCTACATTATGAGATTTAAACTATGAAGATTTGGTCAGGACTAAACTCTCCAACAAAGCTCTTTGAAAGAAGGCAGCTAGAAAATCTTTCAGGGAATGCTGCTGGGATGAAGTACAAGCCATGCTTACAAAACTGCAATGGATGCCATTAAAAGCTAAAATGACCTTATTTTGCAATAAATGAATTAACAGGAGAAAGAAGTGGAGATGATTTTCCTTTTCATTGTAGAAGTGCTCTAATCAACTTGGTTTCCAATACTTAGATCATTAGCTTTCCTTCATTTATGGCAATTATTATTGTTTATTCTAAACTTGGTCAACAAAAATAAATATTTGAATAAATATTGAATAAACATTCAAACAAGAATAAAAAAGGATCCTATATATGTATATATCATCTATCTATAAACTACAAACTTCCATTATTTTCAATTTGTTAATAGCCATAACATCCTATTTGCTTCCATATTTGAATTTTTCCTGATTTTATAATGTTATTATTTACTCATTCATTTTCTTATCTATTATTTCTTTCTCTCTAAATAATTCTACCATGGACTAGATTGTATATATTTTTTTCTACTTTGGATCATTTCTTATAAATCTTCCCAAATTTCTTTGAATTCTTCATATATATAATTTCTTACAAAAGTTAGTTAATAAGCATTTGTTAAGCACAGAGCCAGGCTCTGTGGTAAATGCTAGAAATCCAAAAAAAAAAGACAATTCTGGATCTTGGGTTTTAATGGAAGAGACAACAGGAAAACAACTGTATAAACAAAACAGAGAGGATAAATTGGAAATAATAGAGGGAAGGGGCAATATACTCCCATTACATTCACATGCTATTATTTGTTCAGCTATTCTCCAACTGGTCAACGCTTATACATCTTTTTCTGTAGAAATAGTTGCTAGATGACACAGTGAAAAGAGTGTTGGGACTGGAGTCAGGAAGACCTTGGTTCACATTTAACCTCCTACAATTACTATGTGACTCTGAAGTCACAGAGATAAGCTCTGTTTGCTTCAGTTTCCTCATGAAGATAATGTCTACCTCCCAGAGTTGTGAGGATTAAATGAGATAATAATTATTGTAAAGTCCTTAGCACGGTGCCTGGCATATAGTAAGCACTATATAAATGTTAATTATTATTAAAAATAACACCCTTAAATTATAGTCTTGGCAGTGATCTTACTGGGTCAAAAAATATGACCATGTTTGTGGCTCTTTGTATAATGCTTTCTCGCTTCTCAAAAAGCCTGCACAAATTCACAAATTTTCCAATAGTATACTGGTCTAGTAGTTGCTCCATAGCTGCAATACATCAAAAGTGATGAGAACTCTGTACCATTTTTCTTTGGGGCTTCTAGAGACTGAAGAGTATATGTGTGTATATGTATGTGTGTATACACACATATATATATACACATATAATTTGTATGTATATACAACATATGCATATATATACATACATAATTTATATATATATAAAAAGTCCACATTTATGTGGTTAAATTTCCTAAATAAAAATTAAACTATAAATATATTTATATAAATATCTATATACAAATAATAAAAATATGCTACTCATATGATTGTGAACCATGCCTTACAGATATATGTTTCAATGAAGAGCAAAAGGATAAAATCTCTTCAAAAATCCTAAACCTTCCACAGATTTATCCAGTTCCATCTATCAAAGATTCCAGCCGTTTTAGAAGATAGATTCTGGAATCCATTCTGGCTAAGTCTTCTCAAGAGATAATCCACACTCTACTCCAGGCTCTATTGTTCTGTAAAAAGTTCTTTAAGGTAAGGAATGGAAGAATTCCCTGCTTGATGGTATAGATGATAATAAACCTATTTAAGCCTATAATCAGGAAAAATTAGCCATTGAAATAAGGGCTGAGGGTAATATCTGCTGACCCAAAGATCAATATAGCATTATCTTATGACATCCAGGTAATTACCACATGCAACAGAGACTACATTGGGTGTCATCTGTGTATGTGAATGCTAAAGATGTGAATTGTAGACAAATAGAGGTCCTCCTTTTCATTTTGCCCTAAATGGAACAACATTAACTTCTGTTTTCATGTCTTTGTTCAAGCTGTTGTCTTATCCAGAATTTCATTCTGTCTCTTGGAATCTCTGTTTTTCATCTAGAGTTCAGCCCAAATGGTACCTCCTTCAAGAGGCATTTCTTGATAGCTCCTCATGCCTCTTCACATTCATTTTATCTTCCCTAACAGTGGAAGCTCTTTTAAGGGAAGGGTTGTTAATTTTTCTTTTTAATCTAAATAAATAAATAAATCCTAACACTTGCTGACACAAAGTGGACAATTAATATGTCTATTGATTGATTCACTGATTCATTCACTGATCCCATTGATGAGCATACCAAGTTTATGAAAGATAGTCATCTAGAAAATGGCTCACCTGACTGACTTGAATAAGGAGAGAAGGAAATAATCATTTATTAAGCACTTACCATTTGTTAGGCACTGTGCTAATTGCTTTATAAATGATATTTCATTCAATTCTCATCACAACCTAGTGAGGTAAGTGCTTTTATTATCTCTATTTTGCAGTTGAGGAAACTAAGGCAAAAAAATTAAATATCTTACTCAAGTTCACAGAACTGGTACCTGAGGGCAGATTTAAATTTAGATCATCCTTACTTTCCAGGTCCAGCATTCTATTCCCTATAATGCTTAGCTGCCTCCTGAATATCACAACTTACTTAAATCTAGTCCAATTTAAACATTCAGGGAGTTCACTTATCTTGCTTTGGAGCCAGAAGTTTCTAATATCTTACTTGAATATGTTCTTTGTAAGACTGCAACTTAAAGTTCATTAATTTCAGGGCATACAAGTTTTCAGGTGTCAGTTTTGGTGGATCCCTGAGTCAAACAGTCTCTCCACTTAATAGGTGAAAAAAAATGTCAGAACTCAGTAATGGACCCCACCTCATATAGGTAAGTAATATATTAAAGGCCCTTTTCAGTTTAAAAATTAGATGATTTTGAAAAATTCAATTATTGTACATGTGCAAGGGAATCTTAAATTTATATCTAGCCTCACTTCAGTTGGTACTTCCAACTACTGGTTACTTTCTCCTTTGGCTTCTTGTTCTGACAGGTAGAATTCAATCTACATATATTGCCCTATTGCAAAAGTAAACTCCTTTTAATTTCCTTCTCACTTTCTTTCTATATTCCAATCAAAATGGACTTCATTTTTCATTAACCAGCCTGTCCTGTATGCCTGAAAAAAACCCCCTCTGTGCTTGTGCCTTTGCTTGATCACATAGTACAGATACAACAAAGTCATAGAACTGACTACCTATGTAACTTGGGAAAGTCCAAATTAACCTGGGTCTTGCTTTCCTCCTCTAAAAATTAAGGATGCTACAGTGGATGACCTTTATAGTCCCTTTCAACTCTAAATCTACAATATCACCATTCTGTCTTTCCCTTGCTTGATTAATGACATCCCTGCCTGGCTCCCTGCTGTCTTTAGCTTACCCTTTCTATTCCTTTAATGAATAATAAGTCAGATTTTTTTCAGGGTATAAAGCTCTGGCTTATATCGAGGAAATGATGCTAGAAGATGGGGTAATTCTTTCAGATCCCCAAAATATTACTACATCAGTGAAGTCTATCAACTGCATCCTGTACTGAAAACTAGTATTGTCTTGACATTATTTCCCTTGAACTGTGTGTGTGTGTGTGTGTGTGTGTGTGTGTGT
>JAJPUD010004351.1:23675-60615 GCA_023553655.1 Myrmecobius fasciatus
TGTATTTACTAAAAAGCTATTTTTCAGTGTTGTAATTGGAAGCCCAGAGGCCTAAAAGATTTGGTACAGCTTCCAACCTACTTCAGTAACCTAGACATTGGTATTATATGAAATATCAATGCAATGTTAAGTTCTTTAATGATGCTGTCTGAAATTGGCCATAGAAAATGACGACTTCCTACAACTAATTTTTGTTTCAGCATCTCTCCGATGTACTATTAAACTGCTTGTTCAAATGAGCTCATTCTACTTCTCAGATTGTAAATCTCTTGCCAGCAGGAATTGTTTCATGCCTTGTGTTTGCTCAACACCCTAACATGGTGCCTGATATACATAGTAGATGCTTTAAAAATGCTTTTTGATTAATTTGCAAGAGTTCAGGATTTTTGCTTATCTTTCTCCTTATCTGGCTCTCTCAGTATTAATTTTCACTTATTCATTTATCTGTGTCTTTTTTGAAGTAAGGAGCACAAGGGAAAAAAAAAGCCTAAGTAGCCTGCTTTAAAAAATATACCTGATAAAGCCAAAGGTGAATGAAATAATCATTAATCTAGGGGTCAGGTTGTATTGCGGTTAAATTTATATAGAATTGGAAAACCTTTATGACTTTATAATCCCTTTATTTATAAGAAATGATGAGTTTGTTGATTTTTTTGTTTTAAAATTTATTTTAAACAAGTATAAAATAAGAAAAAAAGCTTTGCCATGTATACAGCTGAATATGAGAGGATTCAATAGAAAGTAACAAATTTTCATTTCAAGATAGTCTATATAATAAACACTACTCATTGTTTTAAAAACATTTTAAAAACTGTTCAGTTTTTTATTCTTTCTTCTCCTCCAAAGAAGGCTACAATTAAGTGAGGACACACACACACATATACACACATAAATAGATATCTATTAACATACACATATATACACATATACACTCATACACATATGTGAAACTGTGCTATGCTTATTGCCACTTGTCATCTGTTTCTCTGGATAATAGCATCTTCTTTCTTAAATTCAAGTCCTTCCATGTTTTTCTAAGTCAACCAACTCATCATTTCCCACAGAAATATTCTAATCCAATCACAGTCTATCTGAGAGATTGTCAATAAAAGTTTTTTTCTCCCAATTTTCTGCATCCTTTATATTTTTGGTTGCATAAGTTTTATTTATACAAAAAAGTTTAATTTAAAATAATCAAAATGATCAATTTTATACTTCAACAATGTTCTCACCTTATCATATAGCTTAAGGTCTGATACTATTGAAATTACTTTCTTTACTTTTTTTTATCCCCTGAAATGTTTCTTTGAACATTTGAAGTTCCTGACTATTTGTTCTTCTAAAGAAATTTATCGTTTTCTCTAACTTAGTTTGTTTTTTTTGTTTGTTTTTTTTTAACAATTGGGATGACATTATATAAATAGATCAGTTAAGGAAAATTATAATTTAAAAAATAGTAGCTCTATCTATCCATGAACAATAAATATTACTTGAATTATTTACATCTAACTTTATTTGAATAAAAAGTGTTTTATGTTTATATTCATATAGTACCTGTGTCTGTTTTGGCAGGTATACTCTCAGGTATTTATTCTAATTATTTTAAATAATATAAAAATAATGAATTATACTGTTGACATACAATATAGTTTCCCTATTTTTCTTTTTTGATTAAGCCTATTTTAGCTTTAACTTTGTCTAAAATCATGATTATTACCCCTGTTTTTATTATATAATAAATTCTACTCTTATTTTATGTTTGTGGATATTCTTCATTTTTATTGTATTTCTTGAAAGAAACATATTGTTGAATTCAAAATTTTTAATCTGCTATCACTTTCCATTTTATGGGTAAATTCTTACATTGATATTCTAAGCTATAATTATTTGTATATTTTCCTCCTTATTTTTCTTCATTCTTTCTAACCCTATTTATTTCTACCTGCTACCTTGCCCACTTATTCTTTAATGTACCCACCTCTCTAAAAATCCCTTCTTTAATTCTCACCTATCCTTTATTCCCTTTTAACTTTAGAAGAGTTTTATAAACTACTATGTATGAGAATAAGGCTTTAACCAGAAACCTTAAGGGTCTTCCTCTCCCAAATTGAGATATAAAAGAAACCATTCCCAGCCTCATTTCTTATCTGTGATTGAGCATTGTTTCAATCGAACTGAGACCTGTTAAAGACCTTATCTTAAAAAGGCCCAAGTCTCTCACTGCACCCAGGGTCATCTCTAGTTGTTTAGATCTATAACCTGGCCACTGGATATAAATGGCACCGAAGGAGAAAGTGTGGGTGTTGACCTTGCACAGGCTCCCTCATTTAAATCCAATTCTCTTGCATTTCACTGTATAACTTTCCAGATGCCATGGTCCTCTTTGAGAATGAAAGACAATTTCTGGGAGTAGGAATAGGAGCAGGAGCTTTTTGCCTTTTCTTACAATTTTCCCTTTAAAAATCACATCATACGCAGTACTACCCCAATCTTTCTTTCAAACTGCCCATGCTTACTAATGACAATCTTAATTAAACATATGGTTTATATTTCCACACATAAAACATAAACAATTTATTTGAAATGAGTGTTTGATATTTACTTGATGTTTCTCTTGGATCTTACATGATAAATTTTCTACTAAGTTCTGATCTTTTTGTAACAAAATCCTGAAAGTCTTATAATGTATTGAATACGTATATATGCACATATATAATATGTATATATTTTCATTTAAGACTATGTTTAATTTAGCTGGGTATGATATTTTCAGTTGCAACCGTAGTTCTTTGGCTCTTCAGTATGTAGTATTCCAACTCCTTCAGTCTTTTAATGTAGCTGTTGCTAGATCTTATGTGATTCTAATTATGACTCATATTTAAAATGTTTTTTACTTGTTACTCATAATTTTTCTTCTTGATCTGAGGGTTTCCAAATTTAGCTATGATGCTCTAGTAGGTTTTCCTCATAGGATCTCTTTTCAGCTGGTGATTTTTTTTTTCTTTTTCTATTTTCCACTCTTCTAACACTTCAGGCCAATTTTCTTTAATTATATCTTATATTATTATATCAATTTTTTTGGTAATAGCTTTCAAGTAGTCCAATTATTCTTGTTTTCTCTTGAGATCTTTTTGTTTCTTATAAGATATCTACATTCTCTTCTATTTTTTCACTCTTTTTTATTTTATAATTTCTTGGTGTCTTATAACTTTGCTGGTTTTCCCTTGCTCAGTTCTAGTTTTCAAAGAATCATTTTCTTTCTTAAGATTCTGGATCTCCCTTTCTAGTTAGTTGACTTTCTTTACATAATCTTGTTTTTCTTGGGATGTTATTATTACAGGTTTTTCTTTAATCTCTCATTTTTAAAATCTTTTTTAAAAGTTGTTCTGTGAATTTTTTTTTTTGGGCAGGTGATCACTTGACTCTTTGGGGTATAAATTTCAGTGTCCTCCTCTGAAGATGACCCCTGGTCTTTCTTAGTTCCATAGTAATTTTCTATGGTTGGGTTCTTTCTCCTTTGCCTGCTTTTTTTTTTTTTTTTTTTTTTAAGAATTTGTTAAGGTAATCACTTCTAATCCTGGGGTTGGGGTGATAGTGTCTCTAACCTCAGATCTTTCTTCAGTTCTCCTCTCTGGCCTGGAACTCAAAATCAAGAGCTCCACTTTTCTATAAGTACCCACAGCCAGCATCACTGAACCTTCCCAGGCTTGTGCTGATTTCTTTTCTCTGGGGCCATGTCTTGGGAGCACAACTGGGCCTAGAGTTCCTTATCAACAGAAGTCCCTCAATCTTCCCAGACCCCGATGCCAGACTCCCTAAATGTCCTAGAAGTGAAAGTTCCCTTGGTTAGAGCTGAGTTTACTTCCCAATTCAGCTAGCCCCGGGCCTTTCTGCTTGTTATCTCAGCTGAAACAAGCCTGAAATTGTTCACAATTCACAGGAGTCAAACCTTTGTTCTGGTGTCTTTCTTGCTGTCTTCTCTGATTGTCCAAGAAGGACCATTGTTCTGCCCCAACATTTGTTTTTACCTTCTTTTTTTTCCTTAAGGTGCAATTTTGTGTTGTTTGTGAGGGAAATCTGGAGAAGTTGGATATTTTTTTAATGTATTCTGCCATCTTCCCAGAATCCTCTTCTAATAATTTTAGAAAAACATGGAATAACTTGCATGAAATAATGAAGAGCAATATGAAGAGAACAGAACCAAGAGAACATTGTACACAGTAACAGCAATATAGTTTTAAGAATGGCTTTGAGCAAATAAGTTATTTGATCTATTATTAATACCCAAATTAACTATAAAGGACATATGTGTATATATATGCTATATCTATATATCTATACTACCTCTAGAAAGGAGAGGAGGGGAAAATGAAAAAAAATTACATAATATTTTTATTGTATATTTGAAAGGAATAGCAAGTTATGCATAGTAGATTTGCAGTTTCATGTACAATCATCTTTTTTATTGTGCTGTTATGAAAATGCTTGTTTTTTCCATAAATTAAAAAAAACATGGATAACCTTGCATGAAATAATGAAGAACAAAATGAGCAGAACCAAAAGAACATTGTATATGGTAACAACAATATTGTTTTAAAAACAACTTTGATAGACTATGTCATTTTGATTATTATAAATACTGAAATTACCTGTGAAGAACCTATGAAGTAAGATGCTATCTGCACAGAAAAATAACTAATAAATAGAAGTTTGTATAGAATGATTTTACATACATACATAATACATATACACATATATGCACATATTTAGGTCTAATGGTAGCTATCTCTTAGGGGAAGGGAGGGATGGAAGAATATGAAGGAAAAAAAGACATTTACATAATAACTATTATATATTTGAAAAGGAATAGCAAGTTGTATGTAATAGATTTGCAGCTTTATGTGAAATCATCTTTTTTATTCTATTATACTATAGAAATGCTTGTCAGTTAAAAAATTAGAGAAATAAGCTGGAAAAAAGTCACCATCATGCCAGGAAGCTAGATAGAATTCTTGAAGTGGTTCTGCTTCTTCTTCTTCAACTCTACTTAAACAAAAAAAAAAAAAAAAAAAAAAAAAAAAAAGATTATATCAATCCTAGTCAAATAAGCTTTTTTTTTGAAATGCTCATTTATTGATTCATTGTTGATTCATTTATTGAGAAAATTCCAGGAGGAGCTATAAATTCCTTTATAGACTTCATCCTCGTCTCCTTATTTACTATACTTAATTAGGGAAGTTGTGTTGCAACACCATGCAAAAAGGGGTGCAGGAAAACATCAGTCCCCCTTCTTAACAGGGATGAAAAGCTACTAACAAATGATTCTGAAAAAATAGAGGTTTTTGGTGTGATTTTTGAGCCATCTTAAAAAAAAAGTTCAACAGTGATAGGAAAAATAGGAAAGGAGAGTGAGTGCCATCTGTGATGGGGTAAGAAGCCAAATGAGGAGAGAGAAGGAAGTGATTGAAGAGTACTTTAAAAAGCTGAATGTATTCAAATTAGCAGGGTCTGATTATGTGCACCCTAGGGCACTTAAGAAATTGGCAAAAGTCCTTGCAGAACCAATAGCCCTTATTTTTTGAAACTCATGTTGGGTCCTGAGCATGGGGAATAGGCAGCACTGCGAGTACCTGCCTTTTACAACAGAGAACAGGACAACTGCAGTAATTAGAGACTATTCAGCTTATCGTGGCTACCTGGGAAGATACAAGAACAAATCATACAACGATCAATTTGCAGCCATCTCAAAGAGTGCAAGGTGCTGGGTAGTAATCAACATGATTCTGTGAAGAACAAATCATGCCAGACCAATTTAATTTCCCTCTACAGAGTGATGAGCTGGGTTGAAAGAGGGGAAAGCAATAGCTATAATTTATCTGGACTTCAGTAAGGATTTTGATTCCATCTTATCACAATATCAACAAGCTAGGACAAGATGGCCTGGATCAGGCCACTATTAGATTGGTGCACTGGGTGGCAAGAAAAGTATTATTAGTAGAGGCTCAGCATCAAGCTGGGACAATCACAATCTATTAATCTGTGGTCTGATGAAGAAAAAGATGATGGTAATAAATCAAAGCTGTGGTATCTTGGGCAGAGTGTTGGCTTTGGAGTCCCTAAGATATAGACTCAAATCTCACCTCAGATATATTTACCAGATGTGTAACCACGGGCAAGAAATGTTCATTTCAGTTAAACCAAATAATTAACCTCTTGTTCCTCAGTTTTCATATTTATTAAATAGTTGTAAAAATAACATGCTGGAAGGATCAAATCTTAAGGATCAAATCTTGGTAAATCTTAAGGTGTTATATAAATTATAATTAATAATTAAATTAATAATTAATCTATTGTCCCTCAGTTTCTACATTTATAAAATAGTCATAACAGTAGCATGCTGGAAGGATCAAATAAGAATGCATGCAAAATTCTTTGTAAATCCTAAAGTGCTATATAAATGTCAGCTATTATACATACATACATGTCTTTTGCAGGAAGTGAGAGTTTGATCAGAGAAGAAACATTTTTTGATTAGAAAGATAAGTATTAGTGATCTCCCAGTAAAAGTTATGAACTCTTTGTCTCATTCTGAATACATTATTTAAAAAGAGGACCAGCTTTCTTTGACAATTTAGGCATTGGCAACAGAGGGCTGTATCCCATACCTTTCTAGGTATCTTCTAGCCTTGTGGTTCTATGGGATACCATCAGTTTAATGTATTACTTTCTTTTCTTTATCAGTGTCATTGTCAGTAACATACTCCCTATTTTTGCTACTAACTAAACTCTCTCTTGTAGGCAAAATCCAAGAAAAGGAGTTCAAGGAAAATATTTGTCCTTGATCAGTCAGATAGCGTATGTGAGCTTTTATTCTGTTGATGCAACTTTTTTTTAAGTCCATTTAAGCTTTGCATCCTCTTTAACATATATTAATTCCAAATAAATTCATTGCACTTTAAAATTTGTGACCAAGATTAGAGTTACTCAATTATTTCGAAGAAGAAAATTATTTTGATGACAATCAATTTGTTATTTCACTCTTGTGATAGCAGTGATATTGATTTCAGTTTTTTACCTTAGCTAGTAACCATGTCACTAAGTATGAGTGGTATCCTTTAACCTTCTGAGGTATTAATATTCTATACCAATGTTTGCATGTGTAAATCAGAGTCTGTGTGATTTGAACCTTAATCCTTTACCAGTGTTTCTCTTTTAATTACATATTGGTGGTGATTCTTTTGTGAAATGAGAACAACTAAGTTGAAAGTGAAAGAAATTGTCAAAATAAAGACTTTAAATTAGAACACCAAAAAAAAATTTTGGTTTGTTCCTATCCATCTTAAAGTGATGACTATTAAGCAAAAACAAACATTCTTGTGCAGGGTAATGAAAATTTGTGATAGGAAATAGCATACTACTTGAAATGTTTCTTCATATTGCTATTTCACTCTCATAGTCCTTCCTTTCCCATTTTACTTCATAAGAGAATATAATCTAGGTTTAGATTGCAGGGGGGTTTAGGGGACATTGAGTCCAATCTTCTCATTTTACAGGCAAAGAAACTGAGATTCAGAGATGGAGTTTGCCTGAGGTCACAGAATATGTTATTTGTGGCAAAATTTGGACTCAGGTCTTCCCAGCTTCTAGTTTATTGTTCTTTTTCCCAATGCATTCTCACATCTAGTTTAAGTCAATTAGGGAGATTTCCTTCAGTTCTGAAGATCTTACTACCTGTATTTTATGATTTTATGATTAGTTGAATCACATAAACTTAATATTTTCTAAAGAAGGTTTAGCAAGAAAATAATAACATTTATATAACACCTTAAGATTTATTGTGTTTTTTCTTCTAACATGTCCTCTAAGATATGAAATACAGATATTTTAATTCCCATTTTGTAAAAGAAAAACAAATCCTGAAATGTTAACTGAATTACTCAAGCAGAGTCACAAAACTAATAAAGCATCTCAAATTCAATATGTCTAAAACAGAACTTATTTTTTCCCCACAATCCATCCTTCCTCTAGACTTCTTCATTTCTATTGATAGTATCACCATCCTTCTGATGACTGGTTCAGAATCTTGGAATCATGCTTGATTTTTCCCTCTTCTGAAATCCTTATTCAGTCATTTCCCAACACTTGTCAATGCTATCTCTGCAACATCTCTCTCATTTCTCTCACTCATTTCTCAATTTCTATCCTAATTCTAACCCTCATCATCTCTCACTTGGACAATTATAGTCACTAATCAATTCTTTGAACTATAACCAAACTGATATTCCTAAACCACAGATCTGATTATGTTAGCTCTCTACTCAAAAACAATCAGTGACTCCCTATTCTTTCTGGGATAAACATAATCCTCAGTCTAGAGTTTACAAAAAAAATTATAATCTGACTCTCACTTAGTTTTCTAGTGTTATTTGATATTAATTTCTTTATGCACTCTACAATTTAGTAATAAGCTGTTTCCCTTACAAAAATTCCATCTCTTGCTTAGATTCCTTTGTATTAATGTTCTCACATGTCTTGAAGGTGCTCCCTCCTCAACTCCATTGCTAGAATTGCTTCCTTTCTTCAAAGTACAGCATTAAGTACTACTTCCTATATGAAGCTTTTCCTTATTTCCTTAGCTAGAAGCCCCCCACTCTTGAAAGCACTATCCTGTTCTATATAAAGAAATTGATATGGCACTCAAAAAGATGAGTTTGTCAAGGACGATTAGTGCACTCAGAACAAGTCAGTGCTGGAAGCAATATTCAGTTTTGAAGGCATGGAGGAATCAGTTTATAAGCTATCTAAAAGAAGGAAAAATGCCAAAAAGAATGAGGGGAAGGGAAACCTTAGTATCATTATTATTATTATTTTAAAATAAAAGTTACTAAGAAGAAATTAACAGCTATTAACTGATCTACCTATTTTCTCATCTCTGTAAAATCTTTATGAGAATGGTCTACATACACCAAGGAAGTCATCCTTGATGAAAATATTTTAAAAAGCAATGTCGTTTTAGTAAACTTTTTTCTATAGAAAACCATGTCTTAAGCATTCACACAATTGACTGAAAGTATAAAAAGTATAACATCTAATTGTGTTTGTTGTTTGTTTATTACAAAAAAGCATCTGACTCAGTGAAGTGAGACATTAAAGGCTCTCTTCTAACAAAGTATTTCAGAAATTTATACTTACATCTACCTAGTTAAATAGATATGCTAAGATGTACTTCTTTCTACATTTACAGTTATATTTTTCACAACATAATAAATACTTTTCAAGTTAAATTTTATTATTCAAAACTAGTTCCAGACATTCCTTGTTGGATTCATGTGTATTTTGTGAGTGGGTGCAAATCTTAATTTCTCTGTACCTTACATTGTCCAATTTGCATTTACATCTTTCTATAAACCCTTCAAATATGATCCATTCAATATGTTGGAGGCTTCTGTCTAGTTCTTTTCATATTTCCCATTTATGTCTAGTAGTCAGACTATCCATTGATTCCCATTCTCAGTACAATATCCCAAAAGGAATAGCAAACAAAAAGGGAAAAAAGTAATAATAACAAAAAGAAATAATTATCTAGATTTAAATTAATTCTAATGAGCCCTTGAGCTTTCTACTTATTAAAATTTGAGAGCTACACAGGTACTTTGTCTTTATAATTTTCTAACTTTGAGGTTCTTATTTAGATTTTTAAAAATAAGTGTTAGTGTTAGATTTAAAATTATTTAGTTTTGACTTTACATCAAATAATAGCTCCTGATATAAATGTAAGTATGGATTCACTTCAACAGATATTAAATACTTCCTTTCCTAGCTTTAATTTTTTTTTCTTTTTTGCTGAGGCAATTGGGGTTAAGTGACTTGCCCAGGGTCACACAGCTAGGAAGTGTCTGAGACCAGATTTGAACCCAGGTCCTCCTGACTTCAGGGCTGGTGCTCTATCCACTGCGCCACCTAGCTGCCCCCTTTCCTAGCTTTTAAAAGTAACTACTCTGTGGACCATCACAAATCCTTCTAGATGAGATTCCTATCATTCAAAAGATTTTTGGTCTAATCATCTACTCAGGAATTGTCTAAAGTCACCAAGGAAGGAACACAGCTAGAATTTGACCTCAGGTATTTTGACATCAAATATCTTACTTTTTCTACCTATTGTTCAAAATTTTGGCATTTGTCATATGAAGTTTTGCAAAATGATCTGCCTTTTATGAGAAGGATCTCGTTTTTGAAAATGTTTTGAAGGTAAAATATTTTTAAAGTATGCTGGCAAGTTCCTATTAGTGTGAATAATGGATGTCATTGAGTAGTTGCACTATTCAAATTTGCACTGCATATTTTCAATGAATTGAAACCAATTGCTATATTTTGCATAATTATAACCTTAAATAGTGCAAATTTGATTACCTGCAACCACTTCACAGTATTCATTATTCACTCTAATCAGGTCTTAGCTGTACTATTATATTTTTACTTTGAATATATTTGCTACTCATAGTTCTCTTTCCTTGACTTAAAATATCTACATGGGAAGTTAGATTCTTGCAACATGATATGTGGCAAAAGTATTAATTTGGAGTCAAGGGACCGAAGTTCAACAGTCAGATTTATCCTATACTGGCCCCTAAGAACTTGGGCAAATCACTTACTCTCTTTCTTGACCTCAGTTTTCTTAACTATCAATGACATCTGACCAGACTAGATGACCTCTAAGATTCTTTCCAGCTTTAAATCTATGAAACATCCTGCTAATACTGTGTGCCATTAGAAAACTCAAGGACACTCCATACAAGTTAAAAAAAAATATCAATAAAATTATTTCTTTTTACTTGTTTTAACTATTTTTTTTGTTGCATAGAAAAAATTTACAAGTGTTTCTTAATGAGAGCTATGTTAGAATATTATTAGAAATTGCTGTTTAAATATTATAATAAAATATTGGAAAATTTTCAAAATATTTAAATGAAGTTAAGTATATTCAGGCAATAGAACATTTCTGAGACACACATAATACACTGTTATTTTATCAAAAGTAGGGATTTGACCTGTCCTTCTGAGTTTATATAATAGAATATTTCATAACCTATCTACCTTTTCAAATGCTTTTTTAACCTTCTGCATTAATAGTAAAATTAACATTTTTGATGAGAAAGTGCTAACTCTTCCATTGAACATGCTAACTACTAGAAAGCAATGTTGCCTTGATAAATACATTTGCATGAGATGAACCATCATCTTGAGACTACTTCTCTTCCTTGTATATTACCTCTAATTCCTTTCTGACTGTCTGGTCTTTGGAGTACTTTTGTAAATTCTTTCTCCATTTCTCAACTTGCCCCATGGAAGTGGTATCTCTAACCTTGATTCAGCATGGTGTCTAGTTTGCTTTCCCTGAGCATGCTGAGCATGGCTACTTCTCTGGCAAAGAGTTTTCTTTGAGATTCTTTTGATTGCTTTTAATCACCAGCATGAGACATCATGAGAGACTACTCAACATAAGAAATAGAAAGCTGACCTTGGTTCCAGTTCCACTTCTGACTCGTGCTGACTGTGTGACCATGGGAAGTAATTTACCCTCACAATACCCCAAAAAATAATAAAAATTGCACAACAGTTTCCTATTTGCACTAGTAGAAAATTACCAGAAGTGTCCTATACTAGTGAACTATGATGAACTCATTCTCATGGAAGAAGAGCAAAAATATAATATCAAGATAACTGATCCTATTATCTAAACAGTATGTTTTATTATTGGTGTTTCTTTTTTTTCTTTTTCTTTTTCCCTCTTCTGCTTTTCCCTTTTCTGGGAGAAATTTATCTCATCCATGAGTTACACAAAGAATGCAAAACTTTACAAACTTGTTCATAAGAACTATTAGCTGAAGCTTTGGTGTGGAGGGTAGTTGGCGCACAAAAAAAGAAAATTTCATATAGATCAGGGATTAATTTTTTTGTGACATAGGTAGGCCCCTTTAGCAGTCTGGTGAAGCCACTGGATTCTTTCTCATAATCATCTTTTTAAAGACATAATAAATAATAATAAAAATTAAAAAATAAAAAGATTAAAAGGCAAAAGATAGATAGGATTATAAAGCCAATTATATTAACACATTTTTAAAATAGTTTATAGACTCAGTTAAGAACTTTTGCTATTGAACTAGGAACATAATTTTTATAATAATAATGCTATAGAGAAAAACAATATGAAATACTTTAGCATTCTGATCAGTGTATGAAAAACAAATTTAAAATGTAGAAAAATCATACATTTTCCATATATGGCTTATGTAGGAATTAATTTTGCTGGATCATGTAAATATGTATTGATGAGTTTTAAATTTTTTTAAATTTGCTTATTACCTGAAAATTAAAAAAAATAGAAATAAATAACAGTTTAAAGAAACCCCTACTAGAGATGGGGAAGACTTCAAGTTCATTTGTTTTGTAAATTTTGTAGATTTTGTTATGTATATTATAAACTTTATGCTGCTTCAAGGCTAAGAATACTGAGGGACCTAAATGAAATCTGTCATCATTTAAAAAACTTTTGGCTTAACAATCCACAAGGGAAAAACAAAATGTATGAAAAATTGCCTGTTTGTCAGACTATGATGTGCAGGTAAGTGGATGACCCCACTGTTCAAAGGTGTTTGTATCTTGGATAGACTCTGTGATGGGTTATGAAATGGGACTAGCACAGAGTACAATAAGAGGGGGAGAACAGGCTGGGATGTTTTTGGAAATTGCAGTTCTTTAAAAAAAAGATTTATTGATTACTTTTGTTTCAACACTAAAGTCATTTACCTGTTCTACCTACCTTGCTCTCCCTTGCTATAGAAATCTCCCTTATAACAGAGAATATTCAACAAAGCCAGCTGACACAGTGACCATCTATGTCAGTGTATATTATATACATACATATACACACACACACACACATATATATATATATATTCCTTCTTTCCATCCCTGACCTCCAACATTTAAGAAAAGGAGGGATACTGGTTATTAACAGTGTTTTTTTTGTGTGTGTGTTTTTGTTTTTGTTTTTGTTTTTTTTTTTTGTAACGCCAAACTTCTCTCTGAAACAAAGGTCCATCTTTTGAACAAAATTTTTCCAATGATACTATGATATTATAGACTTCACAAAAGTCAGTGAAGAAACATGGTGGGAGTAATAGGCAGTAGCAGCATAGAGAGCACTAGACAGTGGGAAAAATCACTAACTCTGAAGTCAAAGGTTCTAACTTCAAATACCAACTCTTCAGCTTACTACTGTGTGATCTTGAAGAAATCACTTAACTTTTCTGGATTTCAGTTTTCTCATATTTAAAATGATTGGATAGAACTTCATGATCTCTAAGATTTCAATCTATGATCCTAAGAATGGCACAGATGAAAGAGTAAAAGTAAAAGAATAAAAGAGGTATCCCTGAAAAAGAAAAAAAAAAAACTGTGAGAAGGCAATAGATCAGTTATAGTAGATCAGCAAGAAGTAGGGGTAGCTGAAGAACAGCCTGCAAGCTCTGTACCTGGGAATAAATAGCTTCAAGTTATCTTTGGAGAGTCTGCATGGAACCGTGGAAAGAATGCTGAATTTGAAGTTAAAGGATCTTGGGAGAGCTAAAGAAAGGTCTTAACATATCAGGTAACCTTCCAGTAGAAGATATGGAAAAGATATACATATGATGGGAAAAGGATAGGTTCTATTTTGTACCATTGTCAAGAGTACAATTGCATGATGCAGCAGAAAGAACTTTGCATTTGGAGGCAAAGAACCTGGGTTCAAATTCTCAGTCTGCTACTTCTGCTTGATGACCTTAAGCAAATTGTAGGATTAGACTAGATGATTTTTCAAGGCCTCTTCCTCTTCCTCTTCTTTTTTTCTCATGTGATCATGGACTATTGAAATACTACTGTTCTAGAGATTAGATCACAAAATGAATGCTGGATTTTTCAAATAGTTATCTTGGGAGGTTAAGCATTTATGATGTTATCACTTCTCTAATTATTTTTGCAACTTTTCTTCCACAAAGCAACACTATTTATTTTTATTGTTACTGGGATTTTATATTCACACCATGGTTTTCAACCAAAACTATGCTACCTAGCTTGATCATCCACTTTCCTAACCAATTTTGATTCTGAGGAATTTCTGATTTGCTATTTCTTGGCATGTTTTTAAAATGTGTTATGAAATCTGAAGCTAGTTCCAATTTTTTTAAACAATGAATATATGATTGAAATAAGTGGATACTTATCAAGGTAACTATTTTGAAGAGGATAGCTCTCATTTATATGCAGAAGTTCTATCTTTTTTTAAAAATAAAAAGATGCAGCCACATTTCTTTCAGACTCACTTCTCATCTATTTTATAAGGCCCATTTGTAGAAAGTGATCCAATTCAAAATCAGTGCATGACTCCTGTTCAACCATAGGGGAGATTGATTTGAAGCTTAAAAATGATGACACTGATTTTAAAAAATCTGAATAAGAACAAAAAAATAAAACTATAAATTAGAAAATAATTTAGTAAATTGAGTCTCACTAATTTTCAGATTGAACTAATGTATTTCAATTGATTTTGTCTGCTAATTGAATAAAAGTATTTTAATATAAACTCTTTCACCTTCTCTCCCCCCCTCCCTCCCTCTCTCTCTCTCTCTCTCTCTCTCTCTCTCTCTCTCTCTCTCTGTCTCGCTCTGTCTCTCTCTGTCTCTGTCTCTGTCTGTCTCTTTTTCTTTCTCACACACACACTTTCTCCCCCTTTCTCTCTTTTATTTTATTTTTTTTTAATTTTATTTTATTTGCATAACATATGTGTGGGTAATTCTTCAACAATAACCCTTACATAGCTTTCCATTACAAATTTTTCCCCCCAACTTCCCCACCCCTTCCCTAGATGGCAGGATATCCACTACATGTTAATTATGTTAAAATATTGGCAAATCGAATATATGTATACATATTTCCAAACTTATCATTGTTGTGCAAGAAAAATCTTATCTACACAAACGATATATCAGATAAAGGAAACACAATGTAAGCAAACATCAATCAAGGAGTATGAGAATGTTATGTTGTGGTCCACATTTCGCATCCCTCTCTCTGGGTGTATATGGCTTTCTTCAGTGAACAATTGGAGGTGGTTTGAAACATATCATTGTTGAAGAGAGCCATGTCCATCAGAATTAATTATCATATAGTACTGTTGTTGCCGTGTATAATGATCTCCTGGTTCTGCTCATTTCACCCCTTTCTCTCTTTTAAAGATTGAAGGAGTTATTCTCTGTGCTTAAAATCTGGTTATGGTTAGCAAAATGCTTGGCAAATAGTAGATGCTTAATAAATAGTTGTTGGTTTATTGACATATATGCATGCATCTGTGTATGGGCACACACACACATATATATATGCACATGTATACATTACAATTAAGATCTATTATATCATTGGTGGGTTGCCTTAAACAATGAGATTTAGATGATCTTCCAGCTCTGATAGTTTGTTATTCTGAAATACTTCGGTGGAAATACATATTTCTTCCTTGGCTGCTGTGTTTGTGGATGGAGTGATAGAAATTTTTTTGTCCTTGTTAAAAAGGAAAGGAAGAAAGAACATAAACTTCTTGAAATTGTCAGCTTCTCCCATTACCTCTACAATCTAAAATTATCTAACTCTTGAAGTTAACTTTGAGGTTATCTGGCTAGTCTCAAGATTATCTAGATACTCTCAGTGTTAACTAACATACAAACTTTAACTATGAGTCAACACACAGTTATAGCTATGACACATACAAATATATATGTGTATATTCATCTTTTGGAAGCCAGAAAATGTCAGATTTTATTTGAAAGTCCAGAGCAGGTGCAAAACAAATTCAAAATATAGTATAATTTGGTAGAAGTCTAAATAAAAACAATGACCCAGGATTTTTGTCAGGGAATAATCTTTTGTTATTTTCGGTATTGGATTTGTATAAATATATTAAAGATTGAATTCTATCAAGTAATCATTCTAAAGGACAGTTAGTCAATTCACTTTTATTTAGCCTTTATTTTGAAAGCTTTTTTGGGGGAGGGGTAAGGACTTTGCTTTCATTAGGGCCTTTTGTATATGAAAGCATATTTACATTTGTATAATCATGTTTGTGTTCCTCCTGGCTTACATTTCATATCTAGGGAACTAAGTTTAGCAAACATATTTTCATGTGCAAATGTCCCTGATAAAGGCAGAAGCTCATACTATAAAGAATTGGCTTTGGGAATAGATAACTTTATGACTACTATTTATGCTAGTGAACTTTTTTCAAATTTATTTTTAATGCTTGTAGCTGTAAAATTAGAGAATTATACTAGATGACCTCTATAATCCCTTTTGTTTCTCAAATTCTAAAACTTTAGATTGTTTAAAAATGAAAGTTAGGAGAACATTTTTTATTGCAATTTGATTTCTGAACTGAATATGAGCAGGAAAAGACAATGAAGGAGTCATTTTTCTCAACAATAATTTCAAGTTAAAGGAATGTTAAGTAATAGTTCTCTGAGTACATCTAGCTTGGAAGTACAATTTTCTCCTTTAGTCTTTTCCAGCTCTCCCTTCTTTATAGGGTAACACCCAGAGTTTTGCCTTTGGAACTAGAACATATCCCTAAGAGACATCATGGCTCTAATTAGTTCACATCTCCAGAGCAGTAGTTTTCATACTTATTTGGTCTCATGGTCTTTCTATCCTCTTGAAAATTATTGAGAATCCCCCTCCCCCAAGAGATTTAGTTTACATGGATTGTATTCACTGATATTTACCATATTAGAAATTAAAACATCTTCATATTATTATTATTATTATTATTATTATTATTTTGGTTTTTGCTGAGGCAATTGGGGTTAAGTGACTTGCCCAGGGTCACACAGCTAGGGAATGTTAAGTGTCTGAGATCAGATTTGAACTCAGGTCCTCCTGACTTCAAGGCTGGTGCTCTATCCACTGCGCCACCTAGCTGCCCCATCTTCATATTATTATGAAAATAATTTTGACCTCATGGACCCTTTAAAAGGATTTCCTGAATTCCTAGCAACTTCCAGACCATACTTTGAGACCTGCTCGTCTAGAGGAAATCTAAGTGAATTCCAAGTTTAAGTTTTAGCCCTGTATGGAAAAATTATAGGATCATACAGAAAACTAAATTATGACTTGATAGCACCCAAGATGACATTTTACTCTCCCATGCTAGAGCTGTAGGCTCCTATCATCGATAGACTGTGAAATGCAAAAGCCATCAGGTCATCTCCTATGTACACTCTTGATTGCAAGCTGAGATCCCCACTGGTTGCCTCTCTCTCATTATTCAAACTTGCTAATGGATAAACCATTACCAGGGCCTCCAAGACAGATATTGTCTGTTCTATCAATGAGCTCTGAATCTAGAGAGGCCATCTTTACCAACCTTCTCTTTAGATTACACATGCCCAGGAACATGTAGACAAATATGTGTCCCAGAAAGATGCAGGGTCCATCTTTTAGCACTTAGACATAGACAGGGTCTTCCCCACTAGCTTGTGCCATCAGGAAATGTAAAATAAAATTATCATCTGGGCAGATGGCTCTTGATTCAGTAATAAACACAAATGGCTCATTCATTGATTGAATTCTTATACTAAACACATCTTTCAATCACTCATCAAATTCCTTAAGAAGGAACCCAAGTTTTTCATATGAAAATTTCTGTAGCACTAAAGAATTAGATTTCTCAGTTCTTTGTGAGTTACCTTTCACTTGCACTTGCATATCTCACGAGTGCATTTTTTTTGCACATTGTCTCTTCCATTGGACTTTTAACTTTTTTGAGGGCAGGAACCAAATTTTTGCCTTTCTTTATATCCTCAGGACTCAGCAGAGTGCCTGGTACATAGAGAGTGCTAAATACATTCTTATCAATTGGACTAGTGGAAACAAATTTATTTGTGAAAGAATCATATTTAGAAACTATAATTGGCATCTGGAATAGTAAAATGAGATAATTTTTTTTAAAATGTTTATTTTGTTGCTATATTTTAAAGTATTACTTAAACAAAGGGAAGAAGGGTGAGGGGAGGAGATATTCCTTTTAAGTGTCTTGGGAGAGAATCTATTGTTGCTTAGGGTCTCTTCCAATTCTCTGGCATTATTCCCATTTGTCTGCCATGGATGATTAACATGTCCACTCAGGTTGCTTTCCATGACAATGAGCAGGTCCTGCCCTGATTCTCCATCTTGGGGACCACAATACCTGCTTCTCCTTAACCCAACTGTGCTTCACCTTAAACCTTTTCCCTCAAGTCTGATGATCTCATTCCCAACCCCCAAATGTTATATGAGGTTTCCTTCTTGTCCCAGGGAATGGAGGAGATGGTATGAATCTGGAAAAACCTGGTATTTCTAAGAGAACTAGAAGTCAGAATTCACATTTGCCTTTGAGATTTTTAGCAGATGGGGTGCTACAAGAGACACATGCATATTAAAATAAGCAGAATGACAAATACAAAACATTCAATTTTCAGTTCTATTTTATTTCTTATTCCTTTCTTCTTCCCAATCACATTTCCTTTATTGGAAGTATGGTAGGGATGAAGAGAGGATATGTAGTAGATTAAAAAAAAAGACATTTCAGGTAGGCTTTGAGATTATACTTCCCTCACTCTTTGGGGCAATAAAAGACAAAGAAGAAAGGAGAGTAGAATAGAGGAGAGGAAAGGGGAAAAGAAGAGAAGAGATGAGTTTATTTGCAAATGAAAGGCAGAAAGATAAAAAATTCATGTTTTTCTGTAAGAATGGAAGGAAGAAGGAGGGATAGGAAAGAAGAATATAAAGGAGGAAAGGGGGGATAGAATAAAAGAGATAATAACTGGAAACATATTTAACAGTGAGTGAGATACCTTAGCATACACCGTTCAAGCAATGCTCTTGACATTACTCTCAGGCCCACATTTAAAATATTATATGTCTGTTGAAAAATCTTTTTGAGTTTTTGTTACTGTAGTAGCTGTTGTTAATACTGGGGGTGAGATATTGCCATATTGGGAGATTTCTCCAATAATAATGTTTTCACAGTTGGAAACTGTATTCAAAACAGAATCATAGAAATATAATTTCCAAAATTTCCAATAATGTATGTATTGGATGAGAACATACGGTCAGTCTACTCAGTGTAACATTATGCTCTCTGGCTTTTGTCCCCAGCTAGAGTTCCTCTGGGAACATCTGATTAGCTTATTTCTGTCTCATATCTAGATATCTTTAGTCTGCTTGCTGGTAGCAAGCTAGCAAGGCATGGAACATGGGCTACATATTATATCTAATGAAGAAAAATCAGGATTCCTATACAATCTATAGACATTCCAAAGAACTTTCCTTTCTGGTGCGCCCCTAGGAAACTTCACAATTGTTTCAGAATTAGAGCACTTTACTTGTGTTGGAGTCAAGTGAGGAGAGAACCTGGGGTTTCTAGAGACTCCATATAACTGCCCTTCTGTTAAATTCTAT
This sequence comes from Myrmecobius fasciatus, assembly GCA_023553655.1. NCBI lineage: Eukaryota > Metazoa > Chordata > Mammalia > Dasyuromorphia > Myrmecobiidae > Myrmecobius > Myrmecobius fasciatus. Next base: position 43,200 of record JAJPUD010004351.1, read on the forward strand.
CTTCATTCAGCATGTAGACAATTTCCATGATTCGGTATTAGTGAAGGGCAAAGTCTAGTTTTGTTCATCCATATGTTGGCTCTGTACCTTGCTGGTCCTTGGCTCTACTGTCTCCTGGAGCTCATCAGTATGGTCCAAAAACTTTCTTATTAATATTGGAAATTGAATAAGATGCCCATCAGTTGGAGAATGGCTGAATAAGTTATGGTATATGAATGTAATGGGATATTATTGTTCTGTAAGAAATGACCAGCAGGATGATTCAAAAAAGCCTGGACAGATGTACATGAATTGATGCTGCGGAGTGAAGTGAGCAGAACCAGAAAAATGTACACTGTAACAACAAGATTATATCCTCTCAGACTTGCATGAACTGATGCTGAGTGAAATGAGCAGAACCAGGAGATCATTATACACGGCAACAACAGTACTATATGACGATCAGTTCTGATGGACATGGCTCTCTTCAACAATGAAATGTTTCAAACCACCTCCAATTGTTCACTGAAGTGAGCCATATACACCCAGAGAGAGGGATGCGAAATGTGGACCACAACATAACATTCTCATACTCCTTGATTGATGTTTGCTTACATTGTGTTTCCTTTATCTGATATATCGTTTGTGTAGATAAGATTTTTCTTGCACACCAATGATAAGTTTGGAAATATGTATACATATATTCGATTTGCCAATATTTTAACATAATTAACATGTAGTGGATATCCTGCCATCTGGGGGAGGGGTGGGGAGTTGGGGGAAAAATTTGTAACAGAAAGCTATGTAAGGGTTATTGTTGAAGAATTACCCACACATATGTTATGCAAATAAAATAAAAATTTAAAAAAAAAAGATTATATCCTCTCAGCAGGTTGATGATCCAAGACAATTCCAAAAGACTTGGGATGGAAAATGCCATCAAAACATACAATTTTAATCTTTTTCTTTCTTGTGTTTTTTTTCTCTTTGGGTCTGATTTTTCTTGTACAACTTGACAAATATGGAAATATGCTAAAAAGGATTATATAAGTATAACCTGCATCAGATTGCTTGCTGTCTTGGAAGGGGGAGAAATAAGGGAGGAAGGGAGAACAAATTTGGAACACAAACTCTTAGACAAAAATTAATGATAAATATAATTGGATATAATTGCAATTTTACATGTAATTGGAAAAATAAAATGCTATTAAGAAAAAAAGAAAAGAAACTTCCTTGTCACTCTGTTGCTGGTATTCTATTAGTCATTTGGAAATTTTGCCTTTTTGCTGATACTACTGATACAACTGTAGTCATCTCTTAGGGAAGTTACAATAATTGTTTGAATGAGATTGCCTGTGGCCAACATGCCTTGGAATTTCCAGTGCTGATCAATGTTTAACAACTAGTTCTCTGAAATAAAAAGATACAATATTTTTTTTCAGTTTAAAATGCATTATTAACAATTTCTTCATTACCTTCTTAAGTTTAGACAGCCAACAAAACAATAAACCAAGGTCTGATTTGTAGCATTTACTGTTTCAAGATATAAATGTCATTTGGAAAAAACAGTGCTTGGAGCAGCTATATGGCACAGTGTTTAGAGTGCCAAGTCCAGAGTCAGGAAGACCTGAGTTCAAATTTGACATCAGACACTTATTATCTATGTGACCCTGGACAAGAGACTTAAACTGTGTTTGCCTCAGTTTCCATATCTGTAAAATGGGGTTGATAATGTCCTGGAACTGTTGTGAGGATCAAACAGGATGATTGTAAAACCCTTAGCTTAGTGCCTTACACAAAGCAAGTATGTATTGTTATTATTATTGTCATTACTCATATTGAAAATTTAACAATTGGTCTTTGATCAAATGATACACAAATAAATGTCCCAGTAAAATATCAAGATTTCCTTTCCTTCTTATGGGAAAGTACCTCTTCCCCAACTCTGATCTAAACTAGGATTACTGAAGTCCTCTTCCTTCAAGGTACAAGCAGTGTGTTTACCATATAATCATAATCTCCAATGAGTAATTTTTGAGAATGTGAATAAATACATATACTTTTTATTTGCCTTTCTAACTTTCTTCCTTCTCCTTGGTGATTTGTACCAGGTCATAGAAATTGTCTTGAGGTTAGAAAACTCACAAGCAGACACTAGAAATATTAGAATATGGGATGATGAAGCAAAATTGGTGGTTTGCCATCATGGCAAAAGATTGTCCCCCTCATGTATGAAAAACGTTTGAATGATTAATTTCTACAGGTTTATGTGCAAATTTTGTGTCCAGTAGTTAGACAAAGGAAAAATCAAGAGTTGAATAAAATATTTCTTTAATTCATTATTTGTGCAATGATGATTATGTATTCTGAATCTATTTTATTTGTGTTATTGTCAAGTCAATAAACATGATATAGAGGGAAAATGAGTTAGGAAAAGTGGGTTCTGTTTATGCTGCTGCTACTTTTTTACTTGGAGAGGCCCTTAATAAGATAACTAATCTCTTAACCTCAAATTCTTTATCTGTAAAATGGGGATTATAATTTCTACTCTGCCAGCCTAACTGGAATGCTATGTTACCATGTTTGCCAAAAGAAGCAAAATCTCCAATTTTATAATCTATTAAATCTTCTATACCCCCAAATCTGTTAGGATGCCAACAGACATTTGGGATGATTTTAACCCTCCTGGGATCATTTTAAATCATAATCACAGTATCTTTATAAGATACTTTAAGATACTATAAGAGTAATTTTTCCTTACTCTTCCCCCACTCCAGATATACAAGAATACAAAATTTTTCTCAAGAGAAAGAGTTTATAATAGGGATCATAGAATATCTTATATTGGGGAATTCTTGAATTTAAACATGTCCCTACCAAAAAAACTTCTAAGCATTCTAAACGCATATAAGGTAGAGATATGTTTCTGTAAAGAAATTTAAGATAGATCACAATCCTAGATTCTAAATCCAATATGGTCTTATTGAACATAGATTTTTTTCTAAATAGACAAAAAAATCATTTAATGATTATAAGCATTATAAGTATCTATTATGTCCTGGCTATAGAGATAAAAACAATAAATTAAATAGTTCCTACTTACAAGAAACTTACACTCTAACACAAGGAAGATAATAAAGACATATGTAGGTATATATAGAATCAATGTAAAGTGAATAAGTGCAAATACATAAAAAGTAGATAAATACAAAGTAAAATGATCACTAGTGAGGGGGAAAGGGAAGTGGGAAAGACTTTATATAGAAGGTGAGGCTTGAGCTGTGTTTGGAAGGAAGGGATTCTGTGTGGGAGGTAAGGAGGGAGTGTGCTCCAGGCATGTGAAAAGGCATGGAGATGGAGTGTCCTGTGTGAGGAGCAGAGATAAGGCCAGTTTGGCTGGATCACAGCATGGGAGATGGGGAGTCATGTACAATGAGGCAGAAAGGATAGGTTGGGGCCAGGTTGTGAAGGGCTTTGAAAGCTAAGCTGCAAAATCAGGCTTCTGCTCTTTGACTCAGATTCAAGTCAGAACAGATCCGGGACAATCCGGGAGTCTCAGTACCCAGACAAAGGGCTACTGCTCTTCAGAGTCAACAGAATAGGTTCTGGGAGGAGAGGGAAGGCCTGAAGCTCAGCTGAAACCTGCCAATTTCCTACACAACTTGGAGAGGAAAGAAAAACAGAGAGAGAGAGAGAGAGAGAGAGAGAGAGAGAGAGAGAGAGAGAGAGAGAGAGAGAGAGAGAGAGAGAGAGAGAGAGAGATTGAGAGGGGGGGAGGAAGGAGAGAGGAGGGAGAGAGGGAGGAAAGGAGGGAGGGAGATAGCAAAATAGAAGAGCAAAAATACAGAAAATTGTACTTACTATTTCTGATCCAACTAGATCATAGGTTTCAGGTGAAGTTTACTTTTTTTCCTCCTCCAACAAGGATGAGGCAATATCCATTCATTTTGGAAGCTCTACCAAGAAGTGATTTACGTGCCTGGGTTTGTAGGTAGATTAGTCTGACCCCATTCTTGAATTAGAAGTTATATAGATATCTAGTTCACACATCTACATGGGGACCACTTCAATGAGCTGAAAGGGTCCATTGTGTTCCTTTAACCTCCTTGGGAGATTTCTTTATTAGCAAGGTATTTAGGGAAGGGAGGGGAGATGGCTTCTTTCAGTTTGACAGCTATATATGTGTCAAGTGTCAACTATGACATTGTGAAAGATAGTGACGATGTTGGATACAGACTCATAAGGGGGACTAATTACTGATACTTAATTACCTTAGTAGTTAGTAACTAGTACCTTAGTTACCTTAATACTTAGTTACATAGGAATTAGAACTAGATATTCCCAAGGAAAATGGATGTGAGGGAACCCTATAACACTTACAAGGTTCAAAGATGTAGTGCATAAGGGAACACCCAACTCATAGGGTGGGCTCCCAGTGGATAGTTTCTCTAAGGAAAGGATACCCCCCTTTTGTGGGGTCACATCCTTTAATAAGGATGTGTTCACTAAATAGCTAGCTGAATGTGCCCACCAGTGTATTTATCTTTAATAACCAACAAGAGTACACAACTAGTTCATTTAATAAAGACAGTCAAATAAGTAGCAAAAAAAAAAAAATTCCCTCTTAAGCCCAGACTGCACAAATGATCACAGCCTCAGTGGAAGGAGTAAACACATGTAGGGAATGCATACAGAAGAGCCACACAGTTATGAAACACATGAGACCAAGGCACACATATAGAGGGACATGTTGAATTTTAGAGCCACTGATATCTTCTAGTACTGCCCTTTTTTCCCCCTAAGGCAATTGGACTTAATTGCCCAAAGGAAGTATTAGTGTCTGAGGTCAGATTTGAACTCAGGTCCTCCTGACTTCAGGGTTGGTACTCTATCCACTGTGCCACCTGGCTGCCCCTTCTAGTACTGTCATTATGCTACTTGTATTGGGACTGTTTCTATTGGTCTTATGACAAAACTAAAGCAATATGATTGACTTTGCAATTTTGGCTAAGGTATTTTATATGATAGTTTCCCTCCCCCCACCTGTACATATACTCACTACATCTCATGTGAAATGGTACTTATTCTGAAATTATTTTTTTCTTTTAAATGTTTTGTTGATATCTTTCATTTTTTTTTTTTTATATTTGTCATTTTGGGTTACTGTCCAGGAACTGAATCATCTCTTATAATGAAGAAAAGCAATTTAATGAAAAACAAGGAATACAGTGACTTTTAACAATCTGAGTGATAGTGTGTCCTTGTAGTCCACTGCCTCTCTGTAGAGGGGAGATAAGAATTTAAAGAGTTAATTTTTGCAAGGTTCTACTGTGATCCTTATGTGGGGAATACTACATTAGTATAAAATATTTCTTACCCCTTTCTAGTGATTTTTAATGTGTAAATGGAAAAGACCCCTAGTAATTCCACTAGTTATTTGAATAGTAGAACTCCAATTCTATATAATTTCTACTACTGAGTGACTGACATAATAGTCCTTTCTCATTTAAATTACAGCCCAGAGAAATGTGAGTTATCTAGTGCTGAAATGATGGCAGACAAAAGCCCAAAGGGTGTCCCTAAAAGATTATTGGTCCCTTTCTTCTTCAAATTCTTGAGAACATTGAAAAATCTTAGCCATTGGTATTCTGTAAGGGATTTTTATTCCCAAAAGGAGGGGGGCAGACATGGGTGGACCTAGTGATTTTTCTAGTTGTTGTCTCAAGAGAGGTCTACTGAAATGATACTTAATACTCCATTTGATGATTCATACCAATTTCAGACACTTTCATTATTAGAATGTTATTTATTCAGGATTTGGCCAATTATGACATGCCACTTGGGATGGTTTATCTTTAAATATATAAAGAACTTGCTGAACAAGTTGTGGAAATCATGGCATAGTTGGGGAAGCAGTTAGCCTGTTTTCAAGGGTATAGAAGCCTCTATTTCATCCATTTGTTGAGCTTTAACAGTAAGGGTCAATCACTCAGTGACCTTAAGTAAAGATGCTACATATTCTGATACCTTCATCAAGTGAGGATAATCTCCAACATTTATTAGATGTGGAAAAAATCTTGGATACCTCAAATGAGCCAGCCAGTCAACCAATCAATTAAAGGCATTTCAACTTTATTTTAAAAGAAGTAGGTTCAGATTGGTTGAGGGACTTGGTCACATTCTGTAGATCTTGTATAAAATCAGAAAATAAATAGTTCAGAGTTGGGAGTTGGAGTGTCAAGCTCTGAGAAGGAAGGAGGGGGACTCCTGGACTTTCCCTGTCTTGACCAGAGTAAGAGCCTGTGAATTTTAGAGCCAGAGGATTGGCATCTCAATCCTAGCAATGTCTCTTGAGTAACTGATAAGTGTTTGTATTTGAGTGGAGGGCAAACTAGAAACACTGTAGAAAGCCAGTTGCCAGCATTTATAAAGACCTCCCCACTCGTCCCTCCAAGAAGCTATCCTATGCCTAACTTCATGAGAACCCCAGAAAGAGAAGAAACAAATTTTCAGCAACAAGAAAGTATGAATTATTCTTTTGCCACATGGACTCTGGAGGGGAAGATGTTTTATAATAACTGTACTTATAATGCCACTTTAGTAAATACTAACTTCTAAAATCTAATTAAGTCTGATTAATTGACATCAGCTGATAATCTTGAGAAGACACCTCCCCTCTTCCCCAAGTGGGAACCTATGGGGATTAGGAATCTACCTTTCCCAGAATCCTGAGGAAAATCATAGTAGTCACCTTTTGGGGACTTAGGCTGCCAGTGCAGGTACAGGCTGGGAAGGTAGCTTCAAAGAATAAGCTACAAAACAAATGCTTTGTAAGGGCTTATTATTGGAAAGGTGCTCTGTTTGGCACTATCCAACAAATAGACTCCTTACACACACACATATACATTATCTTCAATTTACTATACAATTTAACAGGAATAATAAGATATGTACAAAAATTCCTGAAATCTAAATCAGCATGTGCTAAGTGACACAAGTAAGGTATAAAGAGAGTATTATAAATATTCAGAGGTAGAAGGAATTACTTCCAAATTGTGGGGAATTGGAAGTGGAGACCAGGAGAGTATTTATGGAGAAAGCTTTGATCTGAACCTTGAAGTATGGATAGAATGTTTTTAATCTTATTTTTTTATTGATAACGAGATCCATAGTTGTTGTTGTTTGTTGTTGGTCTTCATTCTCAAAGAGGAACAATGACATCAGAAAGGCAATGTCTTGACTTGCAGTGAATTGGATTTAAGTGAAGCAGGGCTGTGTGCAAAGTCATCAGTCTCATTCTGTCCTCCAGACTCCAGTGGCAAGACAGATGTCAATTCACTAGTAATGATCACTGATGCAGTAGGAGATCTTGCCCTTTTTCAGCTAAGGTCTTTCACAGCTCTTAGTTTGTCTAGAGCAGCACCCATTCAGTGGTTAAAGGATAGATCAAAACTGAGGAAGAAGATGGCCTGCTTTGCTTTCTCAAAAGACTCAGTCTGGGGGCAGCTAGGTGGTGCAGTGGTTGGAGCACCAGACCTGAAATCAGGAGAACCTGAGTTCAAATCCAGCCTCAGACACTAATACTTCCTTTGGGCAAGTCACTTAACCCCAATTGCTTCAACAACAACAACAACAACAACAAAGACAGTCTGAGAGTGAGCTCAAGGCTATGAGGATTCCTAAGGTAGAATGAAATGACAAATCATGACAGTTAAGGTGGTTGATGAACTGGCCAAAGTATTGGAGGGAATGTGTGCATCAGTCTTCAGATAAGAGAGCAGGGATTGCAATAGGGAAGAAAACTATTAGTCATGTACTGTGAACTCTGTGGGAAACCAGTGTTAATAACAAGGGAACAGGAGATAAAAGCAATTCAGATCTTAATAGGGTTATATTGATGGTCAGAGTAAACTGAAAAGAGTGCAGTTTACTGATAGTGGAAAAAGGAAGGGCTGTAAGTTACAGTGGCAATCAAACTATAGACCTACTCTTCTTCCTGGTCCAGTGTGTCAGATCTCATGGGAGGAGGTTCCTCCAGTATTAGGAGAATATGGGTTCTCAGCATATTCTGTAGGGATCCAGGATTTTATGAATGCAAGATTGAAAAAAATTGAAAGGAAGAGATCTGATATGAAGGGAAGTTTACTTACAACAGAAGGGAGGTAGGGTGTCCAGGGATTCATGGGTAATGAATAGGTAATGGTAGCATGGAAAGGGAGTTTTCTCTTGGGTCAGGGATTCCTTCTCTCCCTCCCTCCTTCTCCTTCCCTCTCTCTCTCTCTCTCTCTGTCTCTCTCTCTGTCTCTCTCTCTGTCTCTGTCTGTCTCTGTCTCTCTCTGTGTGTGTGTGTCTCTCTCTGTCTCTGCCTCTGTCTGTCTGTCTGTCTGTCTGTCTCTCTTCCTCTCTTTCTCTCTCCCCCTCTCTCTCTCTGTCTCTGTCTCTCTTGGTCTCTGTCTCTGTCTCTGTCTCTCTCTCTCCCCTCTCATACATCCTTGGTAATATGATAAAGTCCTCCTCAGAGTAATGTTTTTAAATGTATTTGAAATACATAGACTTACAAAAGTCATCATATGTTTTAAAATAGTTGTAATTTTTTAAAAGTGTACCGATCCTAACTTAGCAACTCCTATTTCAAAGGTAAGTAGCCTTCAAATTGTAGGTACTTTGAAAAGAGAAAAATATTTGTATTCTTTTGAATAGGGATAATTAAATCCCAGGTTTTGGATGATTCTGTTTTTTTTAAGCTTACCCTGTTTCTTTATCTATATCTACTTTTAGATCTATCTACATCTAAATGTGTGTGTTTGTGTGTGTGTGTGTGTGTGTGTGTTGGAAGGAACTAGTTATAAGGGATGGGGTTGAAACACAAATCAAGTGACATTGTGGGGAATCTGGAGCCATGACAGTCAAGGAGAGATGAGGCTTTGTTGATTCATTCTCCTCCATCAGTAGGCAGAGAAACCCACAAAAGTCTCTAGAATACCAAGACAACACTTGGGCAATCCATTTATTGTTTCTTATTTTTGCTACAAGAAGAACCCAACTTCTCTTATGTATAGTTTGTGTGTTTGTGTATTTCTTTGAAGATATCTTTTATATCATTATATGACTCTTCATACATAAGTAATTGTGTCTTCTTACATCCTCATACACTTTCCCATTGCCCTTTGAATCCCCTGAAATTCGTATTCTTCTGAGCTACCCCTATTCCATGATTCACAATACTTTCAGCAATCCTAAATAGCTGACTGCTACAAAAAGGCCACGTTTAGCACTAGTTGGAGAAAACCTGGAAAAATTCCAAAATGAAACCAAGGACTTAGGAAGGGAAATAGTTTTGTTCAGGGCTTTATACCCTTTTGGGAATGACTTAAAAACAAGAAAAAAAATTAGGTCTGTGCAGGAGAAAGAAAGATCAAGTTGATGCTCATTGAGGTAAAAGTGCTGGGAAATAAGAACATTTCATACACAATCACAGATGGAAAATGAATTGGCAACACTAGGTCATCTTCACCTGGCAAGAATATGATTGATATAAATTGTTTAAATGAAAGAAGTATTTCTGAGACCAATATGTGTTTGCCTGCCACAGAAGAACAAAATACTTAGGGGCAGAGTGAAAGAATATTTATCTAGTTGACAATCAAATGAAAAAATGATGAGTCCAGAGACAGAACATGGATTGGATTTTTTTTTAATACTTCAACTTAACCAGCAAAAACTCTTACAGTATAATTTTCTCAAAACCTTTAAAATAAAGAATTTCTTTTTGCATGATATCATAAACTAGAACCATGAAATTATTGTATCAGAGGTTGAGGAGGACAATGAAGGAAGAATAACTATGTGCCAGAGACTCAAAGGCATAGAGCTGCCCTCAGTTGCCCATAACTGTCAATTATACCTTGGGATTGTTTACAGATTTTAGGAAGCAGTTTCAAGGATTGGGGATCCTAGTTGCTTGTTTAACAGTCTCCCTCCCCATTGTAGAGAATTTCTCAGGATTAATTCCCAACACTGATAATTGGTGGAGCAGATCTGCCTAGCAAACCAGCCTTTGAGGTTGTGGAGTAGGAAGTCTCTGGAGAATGGGGTGATAATGGAAAGTTTGTGTTATTGAAATGATTAGCAGTGTGAGTCAGAGAGGGAGAGTGATTAAAGAATGATGTGATTATGTGGGAGCTGAGTGTGAATCAATGGATATAATGAGTAAGTCAGTGCACATAAGGGGGAGTATATTCAGATATGTATCCTCTAGCAGTTTGAACGAAAAAAATGTGAGAGACAAAGGAGAAGTGAGAATTAAGATACTTCACAGAGATAGGAGACCCCCACTCTGTTTGTCAAACCAGTGAGTTTGAATGTATGCTGATCTTATAGTATCTCTCTACAGCTTTATTCTTGTGTCTGGAGACAGTGATGACAAGCCCTGACAGATGCTCTATCTGAATAGAGTAGTTATGAACTCCTAGCAGTCTCAGCATGGTACAAGGAAGTGCTTGGGAGAAAGATCCAAGTGGGCCCAGAGTCAGAAAGTCAGAATAAAAATATGAATATCCTCATGACATTTAGTGAAGGCTACATGACTGTGAGCAACAATTGTCTGACACTGGTTTAGTTCTATTTCAGAAAAGCAAACTCTAACAAAAAATTATAGATTTTAGAAATAGACACAAAAAATGAGGAGAATGAAAAACCTAGTAAGAGCTCTTGCTATCTTGACTAAATGTCATCTTACAAAAACTCTCATAAATGACTTTATAAATTTTAATGTAGGTGGTGTAATTGACATAATGGTGGAGTAGTTGGAATTGTGTTGTTGTCATTGTGATCAAGATATCTCCTGTGATGTTATTGGTCCTCTTCCAAAATGAGGGACAAGCAACAATAGTTGGAATAGATGTTTTCTAAAATCCTCTCTAATCTAGAAAATCACCAAAGGAAAAATGTGCCAAAGATGAATCTGTTTGGTAAAAAGAAAGAATGCACAACATAAAGTAAGAACCCAATGAAATAACATCTAAGAACTTATATATTTAAAAATTTAATTCATTATCTTCACCTCCAGTTCACCCTTTTGCTGATCAGTAACTTAGTCTGAGGTCTGTCTCTCTCAACCCTATTACTCCTGCCCCTGCTTCAAGATGATAGACATCAGCATTGATTTTGTCCAGACATAAGAAGGACAGTATAATTTAGATGAGAGGTGGTAGGAGAGAGATGCTATGGCAAAGAGGAGAAGAAGGGAGGGGACTTCTGTGTCTGGAGAGAAAGGGTACTAGAAACTGAACTAGAGTCAGTCCTTTTCTTTTGATGCTTAAGGTATGGGAAGGGAGCCAACTGGGCCCTGATTCTGAATTTGAGGTGCCTGAGAACAAATTGTGCAGGAAAAAATATCAATGCTGTAGCAGTAGGAGGGAGGTGGAAAAGGGAGAAGGAGAGAATAAAGGAGGAGAAAAAGAATGAAAAGAAAAAAGCAGAGACAATTGAGACATCGAGAATATATAAAAAAAAGACAAAAACTCCAACAAGGAGAAATGTTAGATATAGGCCCAGCTATCAAACAGATTAACCAACATCGAGACTTATACAAACAGAAGGAAAAAATAAGTAAAAATTTAAAAAAATAAGTCATAACACATTGAACCAATATTGGATTATGAAAGAAAATGATAAATACACAATGAAAAGAATAGTTTTACAAAAATTCTAAGATCATGAAACAAGAAACCCAAAATTGATTCAAAAAAGAAATTTAACTCTTGTAAAAGATATTTAGATTAAAATTAGGTCATAAGTCAGTGCTTTCAAAGCATAAATTAATGAAGATAAACAATGGTATAAATATATTAGGATTCACAGTGAAGAATCTTTCCAAAAATGTAGGGGATCTGAAAAATAGAATAAAAAATTTGGAATTCAAACATGTACAAGCTGAAAAAAAATTCATGAAAAAGAATTGAAAGAAGATGGTGAGAGAACACATGATTTCTATAAAAATCAGAGTAACTGGCCTTAATGATGCTCTATGTGAAGTTAATTTAAGTAGTACAACAGTTCTCCCAGCAGAATATAAGTTAAAAATAAAACCTGAGGACCATATTATAAGAACTTATACAAGGAATACCTAAAATTTTTGAACATGAAAAATAAAGTACTGATTGATTGAAACAACAGATTATTGCTAGAAAAAAATCTCAAGCTGGAAACTCCAAGACTTATAGTACTTAAAGAGTTCAGAATTACTTTTTCTCACTGTTTGAACTTTTAAAAATTTGGTTGTTGAATTTTGAAGTCACAGAAAAAAGTCACTATTTCACATGAAAATTGTAGGCAGTAGTATGGTATAAATGTTTAACAATTGGCTCTTTGGGAAAAAATATGCACAGCACATTTGAAAGTTTAATTTGCATGTATTAACACTTTCTTCATCACTTTCTTCAGTCTAGACAATCAGCAAAACAACAAATAGAGCCCTGATTTGTGTGTTTGTTAATACCTGAAGTGTAAATGATCCTATTGAAAAGTTTATAATTAGCTCCTTAAACTACTATAAGCTTTTGTACACCCCTGACTATCAACTTTCTGTTCATAAGTTTTTGTATATGCTTTCTTTTGGGAACAAAATGGTGATATGAAAGCCTAGCAGAAACAGATTTTTAATTGTTTTAATATAATCAATGCATAATTTTAAACAATAATGAAAACTACCATGTTACCACATAGAGGATTTTAGAAATTAGATAAAAATTTAAGATGTCAAAATAGTTGCTATGTAGATTTGGAGTTTCATTCACCTCTTATGTTTGAGAATTTTAACATTAATGACATAAATTAATTTTCAGATTATGTGCAGAATCACAGAATTTGAGAATTGGAAGATATCTCATGATTATCCATTCCAACTATTCGAAATGAATTTCCACTATAACAAACCAGACACATGCAATCAAATGGCACATTTTTCAGGATCCATAGAATAGATTTCAAAAACAAATAAAATGTAATCTTAACAAGACAAGACATTGTAGACATGTTCTTAAGGAAACACATCCATTGCAATTTCTGCAGAAATTAACATGGGCAGGGTGGTGATAAGGGTTTTTCAATTGAAGGGATTTTAATTGGGGTTGGAGGGTAGAGCCTTGCATTACAATCCTTTGGCTTAAAATTTATATTATCCTTTGAAACTGACTAATACAAGAAATTTTTGTTTAGCTCTTACCTTTGCTTTTTTTTCCCAGCTCAAACATCAGGCTTTGTTATAATTTTTTTATTTTGAATTTGTGTCTGCTTTCTATACTAATTTCTTCCTCCTACTTTCCATCAATTTCTAGTTATCTTATTGGCTCATGATTTTAGATCAGTTGGGCTATTTGTTGACCTCCACCTATTCAGTTTCTTTAAAAAAAAGGTGTTGATATTTTACATGTGGCTCTAACACTTCTGAGTGCATCCTGAAACAGATTAAAATATAATTGGGAAATACAAAAATAAGAAAAAATACAATAAAACACATGTGATACTAATATGCAGTTTTCTAAGTCAGTATGTAGCCATAGGGATTCTTATGTATGAGCCATTGGCCCCAAATTCTATTAGTACCTTTCAATATGGCCCAAATTGGTAAGGGCTTAATCATGTATGCAACTTAAAAGTCCTAAAAAGGAAAGATTGATTTCCTTATCCCTTTGGGAGGAGATTGATTATTGAAATTTTATAGTATTTGGCTTTGTGTTAGTATTCTTTTTCTTTACTTGTGGTCATTACACTTATTAATTTCCTGAATTTGTTTACTTTGTATGAATATCTTGGCTATTCCTTTTAATACAGCCCAAATTGGTAAGGGCTTAATCATGTATGCAACTTGAAGTCCTAGCTTTTGCCTTGCCTTAAACTGAGCAGAGCCAAGAAGAACAGTACATATTTGCTACCTAATAAGATATGTGATCAATGTAATGACAACATTCATTCATATATTCACTCATTCATTCAAACTGTTTTACCTTATCTCCTTTGATCACTCAGCAGACATTTGCTGGTTGCCTCCTAGGTGCAAAGCACAGTGTGGGGTGCTGTATCTGATGCCTGACATTAGATGAAAAATTCAACAGTCCATAGTGTTATAATGAAAGCTGTTATTTTATTCTTCACAGATTGATTAAAAAATACTTTGACTTCTTACTGAAGATTTCATCCATGTAAAGCAGAGACATTTATAAAGTCTAATAATTATTTAGCAGTTATTTGCATGGCCTATGAGTAAATGTGTTGGGAAAAATTATAACAAAAATACAAATCCAGGAAGTGCTTGAATTTGGCAATACTCTTAACTTTTCTCAGTATTAATTCAAATACCAAGTATTAAATGGGATTTCTTCCAAATATAAGAATATGAATTTTTTCCTTTCTATTTTGTTCTTAAGTGACAATGGTCCAGATCTTAACTCATCTATCCATTAAATGAATATAATATGCGTATTCGCTTGCCTTGTTTTGCCTTCCCTTCTCTTCCCCTCCTTTCCTTTCTCTTCTTTTCTTTTCTCTTCACTTCTTATTTCAATATATATTATAGAATAGAAAAAAGGATTCCACATGAAACTGTGAATCTATTATATACATCTTCCTCTTCAATTATGTAACAAATTCAACATGTAACTTTCAAAGCTGTTCTTTTTGCTTATGGTCCTTTTGTTCTTCCTTCTGTTCACTGTGCATTTTTTAAAAATGCTTTAATGATTCATAGGTTTTTATTTCATGTATTCATTTTTTTGTGGGAGAGGGGCAACCCTGTCCTTACCTTCTCCTTTTCCTCATCTCTTTCATTAAAGCGAAACAAAAACCCCAAAACAACCAAAGCAACCACAAAACAAATAAAAACAAACAAAAATACACCAAATAAATTTGCACAGTTGAGTAAAACACATTCCCATATTGGTCATATCTGAAAATGTATGTCTCATCCTGTATAAGTCTATCCTCTCTCAGCACATGGTTAGTATGCATCATCTGGAATCTTTGTTGTCCATTGTGTTGATCAGAGGTCTTTAGTCTTTCCAAACTATAGAAATATTTTCAAAAAAGATCTGTTCAGCCTTCCAAGAATGTCTAGATATTTAATTGCTAAGAAATCCTCTTAATAGCAGAACCATAGAAAGAAGATTGTGTATAAATGGAATGGACTGTCTCAGAAACAGTAAGTTCTCCCTAATTGGAGATCTTAAAGCAGAAGCTGTGTGGCTACTTTATTAAGAATTAGGTAGAACAGATGCTCTCAAAATGTGGTCCATGGACCTCTAGTGATCCCAAAGATCTTTCTAAGGGGTTTATAAGGTCAAAATTTTGTCATAATAGTATTAAGATGTTGTTTGTTTCTTGATTCTTCAGTCTCTAAACTGACTATTTTCTCTGACTGTCTACCATGACTGGATCACTTTCCTTGCCTTATGACTTTTCTGGCTTCCTTCAAGTCCCAGCTAAAATCTCACTTTCTACAGGAAACCATTGAGATGATTCAAACCAGTTCCAGTTGTTCAGTGAAGAAGAGAGCCATCTACATCAAGAGAGAAAACTGTGGGAGCTGAGTGTGGACCACAACATAGCATTTTCACTCTTTCTGTTGTTGTTTGCTTCCATTTCGTTTTCTTTCTCAGGTTTTTTTCTTTCCTTCTTTATTTTTTTTTAATTAAAACTTTTTATTTGCAAAACATATGTATGGGTAATTCTTCAACATTGACCCTTACAAAGCTTTCTGTTACAAATTTTTCCCCCCTACTCCCCACCCCTCCCCTAGATGGCAGGATATCCACTACATGTTAATTATGTTAAAATATTTGACAAATCAAATATATGTATACATATTTTCACACTTATCACTGTTGTGCAAGAAAAATCATATCTACAAGGAAAAAAAATCAGAGAAACACAATGCAAGCAAACATCAATAGAGAGCATGTTTTTCTTTCCTTCTTGATCCAATTTTTCTTGTGCAGCAAGATAATTGTATGAATATGTACACATATATTGGATTCAACATATATTTTAACATAATTAACATATATTGGACTACCTGCCATCTAGGGGAGGGGATGGGGGGGAAGAGAAATTTGGAACAGAAAGTTTTGTAAGGGTCAATGTTGAAAAATTATCCATGCATATGTTTTGTAAATAAAATGATTTAATTAAAAAAGGAAACCTTTCCTGGTTTACCTTAATTCTAGTGTGCCTTCTCTTTGTTCATTAGTTTCAATTTATTTTGTAAAAATTTTCTTTATAAATAGTTGTTTGTATATGGTTTATTCCATTAGACTGTGAGCTTCTTGAAGACAAAAGCTGTTTTTTTTTTTTTTTTTTTTGCCTTCATATCCAATGCTTAGTACAGTGCCTTTCTCTGTCTTTTAGAGTTGAGGGACATACATCATAAGGGCTGGTAATCCAGAGCTCACTGGCAGAAAAAATAGATGCAAATATGACTTCCAGAGTGACCCTGTATTTGAGAAACCTGACACATAGTAGTCTCTTAATAAATGTTTATTGACTTGACTTGAAAGACAACTGAAAGAGATATAATGGGATTCTGTCAACCTTACCTCCAATAGCAGTCAGAGCTTGTCCAGGAGTTACTGCTATAACAAATTTTAATGGAAGCATCTACAAATCACTGAACCAGTATCCAGGGACTGGGTGTATTTCTACCACCTCTACAATCAGGATGAATCCAGGAAAATGAAACACTATATGTTCTGGCCATAATGTTTCTATCTTATTGGAAAATATTAAATAGAGACAGAAATGCCATTCATAACAGAGTTCATTTAACAACTTATCATTAATGAAGATAATAAATCTCTATTACCTAAGAAATAATCAACATTCAAACATGTTAAAAGCAAGAATAAAGTCTTATTACACTACACTTAAAAGGCAAGGATATTACACAAAGAAAAGGGGAGAGGCAGCATAGTAGAATGGAAAGAACAATGGGCAGGTAGACATTTTAGGTAGTCTTAAATTACAATCATCAATCAGTTACTAATTTGCTGTGTAATCTTTTGATAAATCATGACTTCTTTGATCCCTAGTTTTGTCTAAAAATGTTGAATTAATCTTTAAAGTCCCTGTCAGCTCTCTAGGACTGTATCACTCTAGATCCAGCTTCTTTTAAAATTGTATTTATTTGTTTAATAATTTTATTTTACCCATTATAGTTAAAACAAATTTTAATGTTTGTTCTTAAAACTTTGAGTTTTAGATTCTCTCCCTTATTCCCACCCTTAGTCCCCATTAAGAAAGCATATGTGAAGTTACACAAACCATTTCCATAAAAGTTGTGTTGTGAAAGAAAACAGATTCCCCCCCAAAAAAAACCTCAAGAAAAATAAAAGAAAGAGGAGAGAGAGAGAGAGAGAGAGAGAGAGAGAGAGAGAGAGAGAGAGAG